>OY755212.1:23531002-23850282 GCA_963576765.1 Draba incana | reverse complement strand
CTTTTTTCAAAAACACAACTCTCAAATTGGATATGAATCGGAGACTATTCTTCGATCATACCCTCCATTGCCGACTTTGATGAGCGTGAGCTTCCTCGAGCGACCGAACGTACTCTTCTTGCTCTGTAAAACGACGAAGGTAATGTCAACGAACTTGCTTAACGAATCTGCTAAAAATATCACATGACGAGAGAAAAACAGATAAACCTTGTGTATCGATAGGTCGAGAATCGACGTCGTCGGAAGTAGGAAGGACGAACTTATCATCTTCCTCGCGACGAGTTCTCCGCCATTTTCTCGCTAATTTCTTCATAGATTTTTTCTCCGAGAGGAAAGGAAAATCAGATTGCAAAGCTCTGAGAAATTTACCAGACGAATTAGGAAATCTTCAAACGGCATAGAGACGATTAGAGTCTACAGATTCAACGAAAGTTTAATTACGGTCCATTAAGAAGCCCATTTAATTCATGAGACGGAAAAAAAGTCAATATCCATACGCTGATCAATAAAACCAACGTATCTTGTTAACCGAAATGGACCAAATTGATTTCTTCCTTCGTAGTTCGTAGTTCGTAGTTTGAAAGTTCATACATGAGATCAACCTACGAAACTAAAATTACTTTCATAACAATGGTAGCCAAAATGACATAAGATAAGAGCAAAGCCATAATCTACGACATAGGAAGATCAAATTAAATCAAGCAACCATTGACAAAGCATATTGTAGCCATAATATCGGATCAAAGATGAGATATTCATATTCAAAAGCTGTTTAGAAGCAGCATCGTCCATTAACAAGAGCATAAAATCAAATAGAACAAATTACAAAATCAGCCAAATCTGCCATTTTTAACCAATGTCATTTACAAATTTGCCATAATTCAATTTTTCTTACAAAATCTGCCATTGTCTTTATGTTCCTCTTATTTTCCTCTGTTGGGATTTTAAATCCCATGTACCAAACATTAGTTCTTTTGAATACAATTCAGCGTTAAAAAAGAAATGCATTTAAATTACATATTGCGGTGATGAGTAGATATTTCGTCATGCATATGGAAAATCAAATCGGTTAGATAACATATATGAATATATGCCACGGAATGCTGAGTCAATCCCACCTGTATAATTAAGGACACTTTGACTTGTACAAGCTACGATCAAGCTTAAGTACTTTTGAGGACAAAACTCATACGTATTTAAGGTCAACTCCCTGTTCTCTCTGTTTGGCAACTTGGCATAACTTTTTTTGGATATATATTTCTTGTCCCTGTTTGGCAACTTCGCATAACTTTTTTTTTTTTTGTTGCATGTGTCGTTAGACACCGAAATTCATATCTAAAATGTATCTTCATCAAATAATTAGTTTTAAAAATTGATCTAGTTTTATTAATCACATTAATCGTTCGTTCTACTTCCTCCGTTTCATTGTATAAGATTTTTAAGAGAATTTTTTTAGTTTCATTTTATAAGATATTTTACTAATTTTTATGCAGATTTTAATGTGATTTGATACTTTTGGCTTTCTAAATTCCGTAGTCTTATATATGATTGATTGTTTTCTTAATTCTCGCGAAATAAATCAAAACATCTTATAAAATGAAACGGAGGGAGTATTAAGTTTGGAAGACCATACAAACTGTGTCTAGAATAACATTTAGACCAAAAAAAACTTGTGTCTAGAAAACTTTTCAAAGATATATATATTTTTTATTTTTTAAAAGTGCAAAGATATTTTGATAAACGTTATCTTAGTAATCCACAAATATAAAGGAAAATTCA
The DNA here is from genome assembly GCA_963576765.1 of Draba incana. NCBI lineage: Eukaryota > Viridiplantae > Streptophyta > Magnoliopsida > Brassicales > Brassicaceae > Draba > Draba incana. The sequence continues at coordinate 23,848,503 of OY755212.1, read as the reverse complement.
ATTCTGGCAAACATATCGAAACGGAAATTATCAATTCTTATCTAAACTAATTAAAACACAATCAAAATAATAATTAGAAAACACCTGTCAAAAATAGCAAAAATTATACCAGATAATCAAATCACTGACTGGATCGTCAATTTCCTTATTTTCAGATTAATCTTATCGCAAATTTTTGGATCAGCCAATACCAAAAAAAAAAAAGATGAAAAAGACAGAAGGTGGTTTTCTAGCTGGGTTAAATATATTAAAAACAATTGCTTCTTAAAATACATAAATTGATTAATAAGGACTTATATTTTCTCCAAATATCAAGGAGAGGAATTGACTCCTAATCGTAAGATCCACCACTATAAATACCCTAAAGTAGTATTCATCGCAAAAGTATATTCTCTCTGTCCGCATCGTCGTAGAAGCCATTCTCTTTCGTTTTTCGTTTCTCGTTTCTTCTCTCTAAAATCGTTCTTCGAAGATGACAATCGCCGTTGAGAAGCCAATTTTGGGTGAGAAACTAATCTTCTTATTTCTTAGATTTTACAATTTTCTTAAGGAAAACAATGAGTTAATTATCTAGAAGAAAACAAACTCAAATATTATTTTCTGTCTCCATGAACACCGAATGATATATATGGATCATTTCATGGTAACAAGACTGCATTTTATAGGAAACAAAAATTTAAATTTTCGAACATAATTCATGATATAGTGTGTGTGTGTGATCCAAGTAGAGGAGGTTTCTGCATTCAATAAGAAGGACGAGGACAAAACCGGAGAGTTAAATCTTGACGGAGGATTTTCGATGCCAAAAATGGCTGCGAAAGACGACGACGAAGCGTTTTTGGCTCCGGAAATGAATGCATTCGGCCGTCAATTCAGGGACTACGACGCGAAGAGTGAGAGGCAGAAGAGTGTCGAAGAGTTTTACAGATTACAACACATTAACCAAACTGTCGACTTTGTAAGATCTTTGTGCATATATGATCCACATTGAATTATTGTTTTTTTGTTAATGTTTGAAATTATTTCTTTTAACACAATGTAAATAATATTTTGCAGGTGACAAAAATGAGGGCAGAATATGGAAAATTGGATAGAAAAGTGATGAGTATTTGGGAATGTTGTGAGCTCCTTAATGAGGTGGTGGATGAGAGTGATCCAGACCTCGACGAGCCTCAGATTCAGCATTTGCTTCAATCCGCGGAAGCCATCCGCAAGGGTTATCCTAATGAAGATTGGCTTCATCTAACCGCTCTTATCCATGGTATTTCTCTTTATAACTTCTATACTATTTTCTTTCGTTTTCAAAAACAATTATGTTTTATCAAACAAAAAAATAACAATATATGCAATCTGGTTTTTGGTTGAATTAAGAATATGAAATGTAGAAGGGTTAATTTGCTTAAATCTAGTCGAAAGCAAATCTTCTTTATTTACTTTTTTAGATTTTTTTTTTTGTTTTCTTTTTAATTTACAAGTCATATAATTCATTAAAAAAGGTCTATGGACCTAGTTGTGAATCAGAATTGATCATCACATGAATTATTTATTTGATTTTCAGATCTTGGAAAGGTTATTACTCTTCCACAATTCGGCGGACTTCCTCAATGGGCTGTTGTTGGTAATTAATTCAAGCTCAAGATTGTTTGTCAATGAAATATTTTAATTTTCCTAATATAAATTAAAGAAAATATTTGTTTTCCTCTCCCAAAAACCTGTAGGTGACATTTCCTGTTGGGTGTGCATTTGATGAATCTAACGTACACCACAAGGTACTTAATTAATAGAAATTTATGGTTGTTCTAAAAGGTTGTACAGCCATGTTTCTTATGAATATTACAAACCTTGACTTAAATTATGATTTACCACATCTTTTTGTTTGGGCAGTATTTTCTGGAAAACCCAAATTTTCACAACCAAGCTTACAACACCAAAAATGGGATTTACACTGAAGGTTGTGGATTAAACAATGTCATGATGTCATGGGGGCATGACGACTACATGTACTTGGTAAATAATTAATTATTTAATTTCATTTTAAGATTGATAATATTTCAAGAAACCTTAATCAATCTTGATTAATGGAAAGTGATTTTTATAATAGTTAAAACTTATTTTGTTTACAAATAATTATAGGTGGCTACAGAGAATGGAAGCACCTTGCCGTCCGCTGGAAAGTTTATTATTCGATATCATTCCTTTTACCGTAAGCACTTCAATTAAAAATTGATTAATTAATAAAACATTTTAATCTAATAGTTTAAACGTAAAGCTTATTTTTATTTATTACATATTTGTAGCATTGCACACGGCGGGAGAATACACCCATCTTATGAACGATGAAGACAAAGAGAACCTGAAGTGGCTACACGTTTTCAAGTAATTAAATTTCTCATGCATGATTAAGTCTTAGTCGTGATAACTAGAATTTTCTCTAAATTGCTATTGTTATTACAGCAAGTACGATTTATACAGCAAGAGCAAAGTTCACGTTGATGTTGAGAAGGTCAAGCCCTACTACATGTCTCTTATCAAGAAGGTAAGTATATATTGCATGTTCTTTACAAAAGGTTATTTGAAAGCATATGTATATTTCAGAATTTTTTCACTTACTATTCTCTTTTGAATTTACAGTATTTCCCGGAGACCCTGAGGTGGTAAATTGTGGAGGAAAAAGTGGCTATGGAGGAGTCGTTTAGTTCCCTTACAAATATTTACACATTTTTCTCAAAAAAAAAATATTTACACATTGTCAAAGATGGTATAATTGTGTTACATATTATGAGTGAGTATATACTCATCTTATGTTAATTATATTTATTCAGATCACAATCATCCCTTGTGAATACCCAGAGTATGTACTCTGGGATGATATAAGATCTTAAATAATAAAATTTATTTATAATCGAAAGTCTACAAATATGATGGGTGAAGGTCACTGCTAAAAATTGTGTGTATAGTATAACAGAAATTCATTGGTTCCTCCATCATTTCTTGGTGCAATGTGAAACAAACAAAATGTTAATAGCAAAAATAAAGTGTAGAGAATTATTTTGTAATGCGTAAGCTCAAACATGTTATTTCACTAATAAGAGACAGAAAAGTATTGTCATCGAGACCTTACGTAGGCCTTTTCCTGTTCACACCAATGCTTAAACCGATTATATACAAAGAGTCAGTTCTTGCCGTGTTATTCATCAGTTTTACATTCAACAAAAATAATATCATCGAAGAAAAGAATGTTAGTTGTTGCGAACGGGTCTTGCATCAAAAACTCCTAGTATATATAGCTAACAACCGTGAATTCTCGACTATTCGGATGGTCAGTCATCAAAATAATCAACAGTATTGAATTTTTCAATCCAATATAAAGTATAGGGTATATAACCAGGTGGCAGTGGTCTAGTGTCACAAAAATTTCTTACTTGCTAGAAACTGAATAGTACAAGGTTGGAGAATCCACTTTCTTCAGTATGGAGGTAATGAGGAGGTTATAGAAGACAATCCATAGAGGTATAACAATTGCCTCTTAAGACAAACTCTGTGTATCAGGAAGAATAAACTAAAGATCAATTAGGCCTGTGCAAACAAAAATTAGATTCAACCTTACTCTACATCAAAAGCAGAGCATTACAACAAATATGTGTGCAATCCGGAATAATTACTACGAAGATTTATCCGAATGATCATATGATGTGTGAACCAAAGCATGGAAACGTGAAAAATTACAACATGATGCATCTAACAAAGCAATCTTTCTTTTGCCAAGTGAAAGGGCACAATACCCAATTATTTCTCTACTACCTAAACATGGGCCATCATATTTTCAAAAGCATCAGTCCTAGTTCTTATGTTCAGTTCACTTAGTGATTTCTTTTGTGACCGGAGGTACATCCACCGGGCCATTGCAGTTGCCATCGTCAAGAAGCGCCGACATCGGCTTCTCTTTATCCTCAAATACATCTTTCGGGCTCAAGAAACTCGGCTGGTTCGTCGAAGATAGCAGCCTCGCCCACATTCTGTCTGTGATCACCACATTGTTTTGCTTCTCCGTTATTCTCTGCAACATCACAACCAATTAACCCGAGAATGATGATGACATGACAATTGATAGTTATTAATTTAAATAATTCTTACGTAGAAGGGAATGTATGTTTGTCTTCCGTTGACTAGACCACTGACATAGCCAGTGTAGCCAGCCATTGCACCGTGCACTGCGCTCTGAGCCAAAAGTGTACAATAAACATTGTCTGACGCATTGCTAGGAACTGCCCGAATCATGTATGTTGGATCTGAAATTAAGACGAACAAAATGCGCTAATCAGAATTCGGAAACAAAAAAAAATCAAGAAACTCAATGCGGAGGAACATGAATTGTACCAATGTACTTAAGGTTCATCACCATCTTCTTCTCATTAAAATAATCCTATAACCAAGTAAAACAAAATTTAACACTTAATGAGTTTAGTCTGACTCTAATATCCTTTCTCAGTAGTTTATGGCTTACCTTGATGCTTTGTGAGAGCCAAAGACCAACATCTTTTAAGAGTTTGTTACCAGATGCATCCTTGAGAGTCATAGATTCCATGCTCTTCGACATTAGATCTTGACCTGCACCTTCTGCAATCACAAGCACCATGTGACCGCACTCCTTGAGCCGTTTCTCTATGTACTCAAAGAGTCCTCCTTCTCCTTCCAGGTAAAATGGTGACTCTCGAATCAAACAGCAGTCCACGTCTCTGCTTGCTAGAGTAGCGTACATCGCTATGAACCCTATTAAAGTAGTGCATAATACACTTGTGAAATAACATAAATAATAGAGCTTGATAAGGCGAAGAAGAAGAAGCAGAAGAGTAAATTACTAACCGCTGTAACGACCCATAAGCTTGACAACACCGATACCATTCTCTATACTCTCTGCTTCCACATGTGCTGCGTTAATAGCTCGTTGAGCTTCTTCTACAGCTGTGTCAAACCCAAAAGATTTGTCTATCACCTGCACATAAATACAAAAGTGAATTTTCTCAATTTCTTTACATGAAACACACAAAGCTCTTCTATAGAGAATGAAACAGAGAAGAGAGTGATATACATACAGGTATGTCATTATCGATTGTTTTCGGGACTCCAATTACCGCAACTTTCAAGCCACGTCGTCTAATTTCCTACATGGTTACCATCAAAAGATTCAGTAAATTCAGAAATTTTACAAAGGTAAAGATTTGGATTTACCTCGAATATAACCGATGCTCCTCGCTGTGTTCCATCTCCTCCTATAATATAAACCTGAACAATAACAAAAACTAGATCAAGAACGAGTTTTAATAGACTTTTAGAACAAAAAACCGTGTAAAGAGGTGGTAGTTATCGAAAACCTGATTGATTCCTCGGTCTTGAATGCTATCAACTATCTTTGTAGTATCATGGCCACCTCGTGATGTCCCAAGGATAGTACCTCCGCGCTTATGGATATCATTTACGACTTTAGAGTCCAAGGATAGAGTATTTTTAGCATAGAAGCCTCTATATCCACCCTGAAAACGTTTCATGCGTGAGAAACTCAAACAAACAAGAGCCGGTCTGTTTCGGTATGAACAAGATCACAGTAACTTACATCTATTCCAAGAATTCTCTTAACTCCATACATATAAGATAAACTGCTCACTATTTCCCTAATCACGGTATTAAGACCGGGACAAAGACCCCCACAGGTAACTATGCAAGCATGAACCTCATCAGATTCAAAGTAGACCTGCAGAGAAATAAGTCAACAACAAATCCTATTCAAATGAAGCAATTCGACGAATGGTTTCACCTTTTGACGTGGCCCGGCTCGTCTAAAATGAATTCCTCTAGGACCATCCTTGTGAACAACGATCTAAAACAACAAAGAGAACACAAGAACTATAAATTCTAAGGCTTTCATGGATATTATAGAAAGTTCCAAACCAAAATGTATACAACAGTACCTTCTGAGGGACACTGTCATCAGCATCAACAAAGTATTGCCTGAAAATATGATTAAATTAGAGCATAGAACATAATTAGGAATCTTTTAATATGGGTGAAGAAAAAAAAGACTTACTTAACCACTGAGTATGCTGGATTATCTTGCAATGGATTAGGATAAGTCTGCAATAACAACATAAAACCAAAAAATACCATTAATCAAACTTAATTTAAGAAAACATGGTAAATGTGTTGAATTAGAAATTACAGGAAGATCTGGGAGGTAATCGGAGAGATGAGGAACGTCTTCTAGAACATAACCACAAGAACCATTGATGATCTTGGGCTTGCTACTTTCCACACTACTCATTACGACGCACGAACAAGGAAATTAACAAGATTCTCTATTCTTCAGGGGAATTTAATAATAAAAAAATGATTTTTTTTTTCTTTTTGGTCAACAACAAAGCGAATATGTAAAAAAAAATAAAAATTTTAGAAACGAAAAGAAAGAAAAAGAGAGATTGAATCAAATCCGTAGATGAAATTAAAGGCGACCCATTTTTATAGGAGTAAAGAAATTGGGCATGGAGTTGGTAGACAAATCAAAAGCCAGATAGAGAAATAGAAAAGCTATAAAATTGTAATGGTGGTTTTGATCAAACATGTGGCGGGTTTACACGGATTTTGCCGCAATAATATTGGAAAATACGACTTTAATATATGTACTTCGTACCTTTAGACGAGCCGGGCCACGTCAGATGCTTTCCTTGATTTTGGTTTAATTATTCCTTTTTTGGAACAACATTTATTCATCATTAATCAATAGGATGTTCACACTCAAAATGTAAAGAGGTGTATTGGATGTGGTATTTTAGTAGATTTAGTGATATTTTTAAAATTTTCTGTTATTCAACCAATGATTTTAAAATCCGTTTCTAAATCTTGTGTTATTAAGAGGAATATCAAATCACTACAAATCTTCTCAAAAATAAAACTAAATCACACTAAATCCATCAAAATCTCACACCAATCACATAAAAGGATTTGCTATTTTTAATTATTTAAAACTCAAAAATCACAACAAATCCTAAAATCTATCTAAATTCCATCAAATCACAAACTCCACCTAATCCATTAAAATACCACATCCAATACACCCCTTAAATTTATGGTTCTTCATAATTTATTTAAGTCCAATAACAAAGAAAAATTAAGCGAAATTAGCATTAATAATACCCATTGCACCAATAATTATGTATCTAACATAACCTAAATTATAATTAGGTAAATAACATGGAGCATATCTATAATGACTATTTTAACCTTATTTTCAATTTAACATAAATAGTCAACTATATTTTGATCTTTGATAGTTGGCTATTCGCAAATAAATATTGGAAAAAAAAAAATTGGATAGCTGACTATGCATGCATAAGTGAATTAATCACAAAGTGAACTATATTATAATTAGAATAGCAAACACTTTTTTACATAAACAATGTTTTACATAATCATCTATGTGTTTTGAAATGATAGTTGACTATTTGTAGAAAAATGTTAAAAAGAACCGAATAGCTAACTATACATGCATAAATAGTCAACTATAAACATAGTGAATTAATCACAATAATAATACGACACTTTACAAAGATGTAAGTAGGTACATGCATATATTTAGCTTTATATTCTTCATCTACGCATTCTAAAATTGGTTGAATCTTAAAACTATTGGGTAGGGTAAAACATCAAGAGTGAAGACTAAAAGGAATTTTGACCTCAAACAAGATACTACAAAACAATTTGTTTATGACAACTTGGATAAAACTCCATTAGGAAGTTTGTTGGAGAGCTTTGATGAACTACAACACGTTGAAATGGTAAGTAGAAATCTAACTTCCCTTTGACATAAAAATGATAGTTAATGTATAATATTTATATAAAATTTGTCTAACTAATTGTTTTTGTAGATGATTTATTTTGTACCAGCTCTTCCAATAGAAAAATTATATGAACATGATATGCTTGTTGTAGGGAGAGGCATGACAAAAGATTTATATACAATATTATATTTTATAAAGCAAACATATATTTTGTTTGTATCTCGTAATGAATAAACCTTTATCTGCATTTTTGTTTTTTTTACTATGTGTATCTTTTTAATGGCTTTTGATGAACTAATAAAATCATGACTTTTTATGTTTTAATTACACCCTTTTTAAATTTATCAAATAAAAACTATTGAATGACATAAAAAAATTGAAAATTTACCAAAAAAAAAAGAGAAAAATTGACTAAATAGATGCAGAATTCGAGATACTAAATCTTTGAACAATCTTGAAACTAGGTTCTTTCTAAAGAGTCATATCCTTCGGCTTCCTCCTCTCTTTGAGACAAAACCCTATAATATCTTTGTGACACCCCGGTTTCAGGGCATATATGGTATATGCGGTATATGCGGAGAGACTTAAAAGAATTGATTTGGCTACTTATATCACCAAAGTGCACTTATCTTTTCGTTCAAAGGATAAGATCGCGTGGTGATTTAAGCGTGCTTGAGCTAGAGTAGTTTCAGAATGGGTGACCTACTAGGAAGTCATTTCCAGTACCGTGTGAGTGAGGTCAAAACACGGGAAAAGATCGCGTGGTGATTTGCAGGGTCAGTAAACATGACTTCTGAGCCTCCCAGATTAACGTACCTACCGTCGGAGAGTGTGGGCCCACAGGCCAAGAGTGGACGTGGAGCCCATGGATAGGGCGGTCGAGGCGTTACAATCTCCATTTGATTGAAAAGAAAGGACTTTCTTAGTTACTCTTTCCAAGGGCAAAGCTTTCCCTTCTCTCTTCTCATGTAAAGCTTATGTTGCATTGTTCGGTTTTTCTCTTTTTCATGTTCTATTTCACATTTTAGACAAAATAATTGCTAGGTTTCTGGATTTTAGGGGAAAAGTTTACAAAGCCGGTTTCTTTGCTTCTTTGTTTCATATATATATTTTTTAGAAAGTCTGATATTGTAGCATTTTTTTGGTTCTAGGTTGGATAATCTGATTTGTGAAAATAACAACACTTGCATCAAATCTTGTCTGCACAATGTTATGGTTGATGTGGGGAGAGGCCTGACAAATGATGAAGTTGAAGGGATATCTCTGTATAGTTATCTGGTGATAGAAACTGAATTGATATAGATTGGACAATTTTAGGACATATTAGTGATTCGTACATTTCTTATTAGTATAATCAAATATTTAATTATGATAAATTTATAATTAACAAACCTAATGTGTGTATAATTTGTTGTTTCTTTATCACAAAGAAATGTTTTTAAAAACATCATATATAATATATTATATATTTACATAAATGGGAAATAGAAAAGTAAAACTAAAATGAACAAGAAATTATATGACACAATGACACTTTACCTAGACTTCATATGGAAAGTTACCACATTCGGTTTTACCATAACACTCCACACTCCAATTGACCATTTCACCATTCGATAAGACTTCATCTCTTCTTACATCAATTTCTCTCTCTTTGGTCCTACACACGTATTCCACCGAAACATCATCATTTTTTGTGTATACCATGCCATACCAAAAGTTTGAATACTGATAAAGGTAATGTGTTTAATTTTAGTGGTCAGGAATTGGAAGAGGGCCAAGACAAGATAATGATACGAAACAATGTTAATGGCGCTAATTTCAAAGGTGTTGATCAGTTTGTTGTGGTTACGAGCCAACATGAACAAAGATTAGCTGAGACAGAAAATCCTACCGCAATGTTAGGGGAAGGATCTGACACCTTTAATCCTACATTGGAAACACATGGATTTCAGTTGGGATGCGTTAAAGCTTTGTCGTCGGCTACTGGTGGTAGAAGCAGATCTTCTCAAAACAAATCACGATCCTGGTCTAGAAAAAAAAGGAATACATCAGTTAATGAGGCTCAAGGAAAAAACAATGAGATTTCGAGTGGGCATATTCAAGGCAGTGATCATTTAGTGAAGCGAAAGGCAATGGAAACATCGGAGGTTTCATCGAAAATTTCTAAACAAGCTGCGGTTTTGATGGTTCACCAGAAACCATCAGGTATGGATATATGACAACGCTCGTTTGGAACTGTCAAGGCTTAAGAAACACTCTGACAGTTCGACGTCTAGAGGAAATATGTTGTGAACATTTCCCGGATTTTTTTTTCTCCAAGAGACTAAAAACTCTAGTGATTACGTGAGCGGTTTGCAGAGATCGTTGGGTTACACCGAAATTTCTTGGTAAATCCAGTGGGTTGTGGATTTGCTTTGTTTTGGAAGAACATGCATTCGGTGGATATTTTATACGCAGATAATAGACTGATTGATGCGAGAATTACAGTGGGAACGTTGGTGTACTTTATCACATTTGTATATGGTGATCCGGTAAGACAACACTGAAGATTTGTGTGGGATCGGCTTAAAAGTTTGGGGGTGTAAAGAAACACATCATGGTTGTTAGCAGGGGATTTTAACGAGATTTTGAATAATTCTGAAAAGCTTGGAGGTCCAATACGAGCACAGTCGGCATACTATCACTTTCGGTCGTTAGTTAGAGACTATCGCATTAAAGAGATACCAAGCATTGGTAATACATTATCATGGGCTGGACGTCGTGAAATCATACTAGCGAATGAAGAGAAGGAAAAAGTATGGATACAATGTCGGTTGGACAGATCTTTCGGAAATGCGGAGTGGTTTCGCTTATTTCCAAGATCTCAGAGTGAATATTTACCAAGATTATGGTCGGATCACATAACAGTGTTTACGATAATTCAATCAAGAGAAGAAGGTTTTGGTTTGACAAACAATGGTGCAATATGTTGGAATTCGTTCAGGTTTTACCAGATTAATCTCTATTAATCAACCTAAGCGCAATTCTCAATCCTAGGATCTAGGGTTTGTAAACTTTAGAAACGATGAACGGATCTCGAATATACCTGGAGTTTGCAGCGGAATTGTTTCAGGGAATTCGAGATTCTAAGCACTTCAACCGTAGTGCCTCTACTGCTAGTCCACACGCACACGAATTGGAATCCGCCGGGATGCTAGTGCCGGTAGATCGGATCTTTCTGGGAAATTCTGTGTTTCTCTGGTGTCTGCTAATAGTTTTCTCTAAAACCCCTTAATCCAGGTCGTGCCTATATGACTCCTTATATAGGCCCTGGAGAAAACCTAATTGATCTGAACCGATTCAGAATCAATTAAGTCATTAAACCGAAATCTTTATTTCGGTCAGCAGCACGTGTCGATCGACACCACCTCATGGTGTCGATCGACACCTCTTTTAAAACACCAAAATAATGTGCATCAAATGCACATCATTTAGATCATTACCTTAATGATTATTCCCATAAAGCGAATCCAATTTGCTTAGGTGTGTGACCCTGTAGGATCATATAATACTAGCAATGAGTTCATAACTCATAGATCATCATTGGCTTCTAGCAAAACGTAATGATCACCTAGTATTACATGAATGTCTAATCTCGACAGTACAACTATCATTAGAGTTAATACAAGTGTGATTTCAGGACATTCCCAACAATCTCCCACTTGTACTGGAATCAACCATTCCAATAATCCCTTCGTCGCTATATCTCGATCTGGCATAAGGCAAGAACCGTGTCATCCTTAATTAACCAAAATCATGTTCATCGAACTCCGATTTATACTAACATGACAAACGACTGACATTCAGCTCGTTCGAGTGCGGCCATACATTTTAGTATCAAATCTTCGATGGGCCCTGAGATATTTATCTCCTGTTTTACAGGAGGGACAAATCCCATCTTGTTCCATCCCTGTTCCTTCACCTACTTCATGATACACCCAATCAATGCCTTTATAGTCACTTGTTACGGATAACGTTTGACAAAGTCAAAGTGGACCAATTCATATGTAAGAAATCATGATGAACTCAGGTCTAAGGACTATACTCTATAGTCGTTATGAGAATCTCTCATGACACTTAATTTCCTGTAGAGTTCTCATCAGCGGGTCATGTCCGATCATATGTTCTCTAACATATATCTATGTGATTGACTTTAATACTCTTATTAATGACTCCATGAAACTTAGTCATCAGTCACCTCACATGCTAGTCTCGCGCGGTTGTTAGTGTCCCACATTAACAACCTCGACCAGGGAAAAATATAATCTATGTCATTTATTTCTCATAGGGTTTCATGATCAAGTCCTCAACTTGATGACCTATAGAATGTCACAGATTATTTTGGGACTATCATTTAAACACATTTAAATAAAGCTGAAATCAAATTTCATTAAAATCATCAAAGTATGATTACAATAACATCAAAAACATAACTTAAAACAAGACAACTCCCACTAAAATCAAGATCACATCTTAATTTCCTTTAGTCCTATAGTAGTAGTATGACTCTCGTGCTTAGGTTGCGGGAGGGGCTTGGTCAGAGGATCAGCAACATTCTCATCCGTGGGAACTCTGCTGATCTTCACGTCTCCTCTATTTATTATATCACGAATTAGGTGATATCTCCTCTCTATGTGTTTGGATTTCTGGTGAGATCTTGGTTCCTTTGCCTGAGCAATTGCTCCATTGTTGTCACAATACAATGCTACAGGTTCTAAGATACTAGGAACCACACCAAGTTTAGACACGAACTTCTTGATCCAAACAACTTCCTTTGCTGCTTCCGAAGCGGCAATGTATTCAGCCTCAGTAGTGGAATCAGCTACGGTGCTCTGCTTGGAACTTTTCCAACTGACTGCACCGCCATTCAGACAAAAGATATAACCAGACTGAGACCGGAAATCGTCTCTGTCCGTCTGAAAACTTGCATACGTGAATCCACTTATGACTAGCTCATCACATCCTCCATATACCAAGAACTTATCCTTAGTATTTCTCAAATACTTAAGGATATTCTTGACTGCTGTCCAGTGACACTCACCTAGATCAGATTGGTATCTACTCGTCATGCTTAAGGCACAAGCAACATCTAGACGAGTACAGAGCATGGCATACATAATAGATCCTACTGCCGAAGCAAAAGGAATTCTATTCATTCGCTCCCGCTCAGCTTGTGTCGAAGGACACTGCTTCTTGCTAAGAGTAACGCCATGTAACATAGGCGTGAAACCTTTCTTAGAATCCTGCATACTGAATCTGTGCAAGACCTTATCTATATAAGTATCTTGGCACAATCCAATAAGCCTATTTAATCTATCTCTATAGATTCTTATTCCAAGAATGTACGCGGCTTCACCCATGTCTTTCATGGAAAAACAACTTCCAAGCCAAGTCTTGACTGACTGAAGCAATGGAACGTCATTTCCGAGAAGAAGTATGTCGTCTACATACAGTACGAGAAATGCAACTCCGCTCCCACTAGTCTTCTTGTATACACATGGTTCTTCTTCGTTTTTGACGAAGTCAAACTTTTTGACCGCTTCATCAAAACGAAGATTCCAACTTCTTGATGCTTGCTTCAATCCATAAATGGATCGATGAAGCTTGCATACTTTCCCAGCATTCTTTGGATCAGTGAAACCTTCAGGTTGTGTCATGTACACATCCTCTTCCAGAATTCCGTTAAGGAAAGCTGTTTTCACATCCATCTGCCATATCTCATAATCATAATAAGCGGCAGTTGCTAGGAGTATCCGAATGGACTTAAGCATAGCGACTGGGGAATAGGTCTCATCATAGTCAATACCATGAATTTGCTTGAAACCTTTAGCCACTAATCTAGCTTTGAATAACTGGATATTCCCATCCACGTCAATCTTCTTCTTGAAGATCCATTTACACTCAATGGGTCTTACACCATCGGGTAAATGTACCAAGGACCATACTTGGTTTTCTGACATGGATCCCATTTCGGATCTAGCGGCTCCAAGCCACTTTTCGGAGTCAGGGCCCAACATTGCTTCTTCGAAATTCGCAGGTTCGTCACTGTCAATGATCAACAGTTCATGACAATCATTCACGAGAAAACCGTAGTATCTCTCGGGTTCGTGACGAATCCTTCCGGATCTGCGAACTTCTGGCATCACAGGTGCTGGTTCCACAACTCCTTGTGGTTCCACCTGCTGCTCTTCCTCATTCGGTTGAGCAGGTTCCTGTGATTCTCGAACTTCTTCGAGTAGTACTTTACTCCCACTATTCTTCTTGTGAAGAAGCTCTCTTTCAAGGAAAGTACAATCCCGAGCAACAAACACTTTGTTCTCAGAACGGTTGTAAAAGTAGTACGCCTTGGTTTCCTTAGGATAACCAACGAAAAAGCACTTATCAGATTTGGGTGCGAGCTTATCGGTTATTAACCGTTTTACATAAGCTTCACAACCCCAAATTTTCAGAAAAGACAAACTTGGAACATTTCCAGTCCACATCTCATGTGGTGTCTTTGCAACTGATTTTGATGGGACTCTGTTTAGTGTAAACGCAGACGTTTCTAGAGCATATCCCCAAAAGGATAATGGAAGGTCTGTGTGACTCATCATTGATCGAACCATATCCAATAGGGTCCGATTCCTCCTCTCGGAAACTCCATTCCATTGGGGTGTTCCAGGAGGAGTGAGCTGTGAAACAATTCCACACTCTCTCAGATGATCACTGAACTCTTGACTTAAGTATTCTCCTCCACGATCTGATCGAAGAGCTTTAATACGTTTGCCAAGTTGGTTCTCTACTTCATTCTGGAACTCCTTAAATTTCTCAAAGGATTCCGACTTATGTCTCATTAGATAGACATAGCCATACCTACTGAAATCATCAGTAAAGGTAATGAAGTATTGATAGTTTCCTCTAGCACTTGTGCTCATTGGGCCGCAGACATCTGTATGTATAAGGCCCAATAAGTCACTGGCCCGTTCATTTGGTTTATTGAAAGGAGCCTTTGCCATTTTGCCCATTAAACAAGATTCACATTTCTCACATGATTCATAATCAAATGAGCCCAAAAGCCCATCACTATGGAGCTTCTGTATGCGTTTTTCGTTTATGTGGCCCAAACGACAGTGCCAGAGAAAGGTTGGGTTTTCGTCATTGGACTTAAACCGCTTAGTATTTATGTTATAATCGGGTATTAATTGGTTTAAAACGTAAAGCCCATTCTCTAATGGGCCGCTACCATAAAACATACCATCACGATTAAAAGAACAACATTTATTCTTAATAGAAAAATCAAATCCTTCTAAATCCAAACAGGAAACAGAAATGATGTTTCTGCTTATCGCAGGTACATAATAGCAATTGTTTAATTCTAAAACCAAGCCCGAAGGCAAAGACAAATGATAAGTGCCCACGGCTAATGCAGCAACCTTTGCTCCATTCCTGACTCGCAGCTCCACTTGTCCTTTCTTTAGCTTCCTCCTATTGCTTAGTGCCTGCACATTAGTACAAATGTGAGCACCACAGCCGGTATCTAATACCCATGAGGTAGAACCTGTAGAAGTAACATTTACTTCAATAACATAAATACATGGAGAAGTCGTCTCGTACGTCTTCTTCTTGTTCTTCAGACCATCCAGGAATTTCTTGCAGTTTCTCTTCCAATGCCCAGACTCATTGCAGAAATGGCACTTATCAGCATCAGAAGGGCCAGCTCTGGGCTTAGGAGGAGGAGCATGATTGTCTTGGTTCATAACCTGGACAACCTTGCCCTTTCCTTTGCCCTTGCCGGGTTTCTTAAACTTTTTGCCCCCTTGTACCATAAGCACATTAGGGGCACCCTTCTTAATGTTTGGCTCAGCTGTCTTGAGCATGCCATGTAACTCAGTCAACGTCTTCGTCAAGCTGTTCATGTTATAGTTCATAATGAACGTATCATAGCTTGGCGGCAGTGACTGCAGTATGATGTCAGTAGCCAACTCTTGGCTAATGGGACAGTCTAGTTTCCCCAAGTTATCAATATAACCCATCATCTTTATGACGTGGGGACTCACTGGAGCATCACTTGGTAGCTTGCACTCAACTAGAGATTTAACCGTCTGGTATCTCTCAGTTCGAGCCTGCTCCTGAAACATCGCTTTCAGGCTAGTGATTATCTCGATGGGCGACGCCACGTTCTCATATTGCTTCTGCAAATCTGAGTTCATGGTAGCCAGCATCAGACAAGTCACATCGACCACATCATTCGAATGCTTATCCCAAGCATTCTTTTCTGTCTGCGGGGCATTGGCACGGTATTTCTCGGGGAGAACCTTATCAAGGACATAGTCCCTTTTCTCCTGCCTGAGAACAATTCTCAGGTTCCGATACCATTCCAGAAAGTTAGATCCATTAAGCTTGTCCTTCTCAAGGATGGATCTCAAGGAGAATGTGTTGTTAGAGCTTGACATAGCTGAAACAAAAGAGGTAGAGGGTTAGTTTTGATGTTCAATAAAAGAGTAAACTTAACTATTAAGAAAACTCGCATTATATTCAAACTATGTTTCCTCTAAAGAATATAATGTTCCAAGATCCATGTTTCACTAAAATCCGAGCGAGCCACTGGCTGTTACTCGAATTATAGCTATACAGGTAAGCAACACTTTGCTAATCATATCCAATATGACTCTTGGTTGTGGATAAAACATCTTATGTTCTAACCACCTGATGTCTCTGGGCCCAGAACTTCTGATAGCCCATTCAAGTAAACCAATCTCTTCTGTCATGTAATAGTTGATGCCATGCACTGCAAGCCCATCAACTCAATTACCTACTGCCTCACTCATGTCACTACAGATACCTTGCACTGCAAGCCTATCACATAATGAAATGAGCATTAACAGCTGACAAGATCGGAAAGACATCCAGAACACTTGATATTTAGTCGAGGAACTGAACATTTAATCCTCTAACATATCAGATATGCATTCAGGAACCCAATCTCATTAAATCCGGTTCGGTTATTTGATTTCAGGTTTACTAACCATCAATCTGTGTAAGCTGTCGATCGACACTACCTTAGTGTCGATCGACACTTACTCTTCTGTCACAGTTCTTCTGAAAACCGATCAATCCAATTGAACCGGATTCGATAACCGACACAGAATTTCAATAACCGGTTCGTGTCGATCGATACTACATTAGTGTCGATCGACACTGACTAACCAGATTTAATTCTCGATAACCGGTCAATCCAATTGAACCGGATTGATAACCGGTCAATCAAATTGAACCGGGTCGATTACCGGTCGGTGTCGATCGACACAACATTTGTGTCGATCGACGCCAACCAAACCGCATTAAACCGACATTCGGTTTAATCGATCTGTTAACCGAGCACGATAACCGATTCAATCCAATTGAGCCGGTTCATCGATCGCAAGGCAGAGGCCGAGGTGTCGATCGACACAACCATTGTGTCGATCGACACCGTTAGGTTTCATAAGCCGATTTGAACAATTTCATGAAAAACGATTTTACGAAACAAATATGATCAAATCCGGATTACTGTTCATGCAGATTACTAGTTAAACCCTAACGCTCTGATACCACTGTTGGAATTCGTTCAGGTTTTACCAGATTAATCTCTATTAATCAACCTAAGCGCAATTCTCAATCCTAGGATCTAGGGTTTGTAAACTTTAGAAACGATGAACGGATCTCGAATATACCTGGAGTTTGCAGCGGAATTGTTTCAGGGAATTCGAGATTCTAAGCACTTCAACTGTAGTGCCTCTACTGCTAGTCCACACGCACACGAATTGGAATCCGCCGGGATGCTAGTGCCGGTAGATCGGATCTTTCTGGGAAATTCTGTTTTTCTCTGGTGGCTGCTAATAGTTTTCTCTAAAACCCCTTAATCCAGGTCGTGCCTATATGACTCCTTATATAGGCCCTGGAGAAAACTTAATTGATCTGAACCGATTCAGAATCAATTAAGTCATTAAACCGAAATTTTTATTTCGGTCAGCAGCACGTGTCGATCGACACCACCTCATGGTGTCGATCGACACCTCTTTTAAAACACCAAAATAATGTGCATCAAATGCACATCATTTAGATCATTACCTTAATGATTATTCCCATAAAGCGATCCAATTTGCTTAGGTGTGTGACCCTGTAGGATCATATAATACTAGCAATGAATTCATAACTCATAGATCATCATTGGCTTCTAGCAAAACGTAATGATCACCTAGTATTACATGAATGTCTAATCTCGACAGTACAACTATCATTAGAGTTAATACAAGTGTGATTTCAGGACATTCCCAACACAATAAACCTGAAACGGTTGAGGTGGTTAAAAGTGGAAGGAATAAGAGCCTTGGTGGAGTTTATAGAACCATTTCAGATCGCATAAATGATTGTAGAAAAGAGCTCTCTAGATGAAAGAGAGGTGACAATCTTAACTCAAAGGAGCAACTCCGTAAGTTTCGTGATGAGTTAGATATGGAATCATCAAAGGTCAAACCCTGTTTTCAGAAAATGGCGGAGTTATAAACAGGGATTGCAAAAGCGATGAGGGAGGAAGATATTTATTGGCATGAGAAGAGCAATGGTTGAAGTTTGGTGATCAAAATACACGTTTCTTTCATGATACTGTGAAAGCCAAGAGAATGAAAAACAACATTGCTTCGTTGATTGATAGTAATGGTATGGAACAATTTGAGGAGACGGCTAAGGGTGAGAATGCCATTGATTACTTCACCTCTCTATTTCAATCAAATAACCCAATAGATTTTTCAGAATTATTACAAGGGTTTCCAACACGAGTTTCGTCTGACATGAATCAAAAGTTGATTAAAAATGTCTATGCAGCTAAAATTCGATGAGCAGTGAAGGCTATTAAAAGTGATAGTGCTCCTGGTGCTAATGGATTTTCACGTAAATAATTTCAAAGATTTTGGGATATTACGGGTCCCCAAATTATTCAAGAGGTACAAGCATTCTTTGTGTCTGGTTCCTTTCCCCTTGATTGGAATTTTACGCAATTATGTTTGTTACCTAAGAAGACAAATGTGAAGCAGATGTCACACATGCGACCGATAAGTCAATGTTCTGTTTTATACAAAATCATCTCCAAGATCCTGTGTACGAGATTGAAACGATTTCTTCCCCGATTAATGTCGCAGACTCAAGGGGCGTTTGTAGCAGGTCGATTGATTTTAGATAATCTATTAATAGCTCATGAGATGGTGCACGGGCTCAAAACGAATCCAGGTTGTCCAGAGGATTTTATCGCTATTAAAACAGATTTTTCAAAAACTTACGATCGGGTTGAATGGGGATTTTTGGAAGCTCTGTTTATACGAATAGGATTAACGGTGGATTACTTGGGTAATGTTTTATGTGCGTACAATATCTTATATCGTGTTACTCAACAGACAACTGCATGGCCACATTATTCCTAAGCGCGGGATTCAGCATGGTGATCCCTTATCGCCATTTTTGTTCATTTTGTGTGTCGTGGCTTTGGTTTATGTGATGGACAAAGCAGAAAATGATGGACTCATTACGGGTATGAGACTTTCTAAGAGGAGCCTGTCGATTCAATATCTTCTTTTTGTCGATGAAAGTTTATTTTTGTGTCGGGCCACGCTAATGGAATGTTCAGAATTCCTTCGTTGTCTACGTTTATATGGTGAGGCCTCAGGGCAAGAGATAAATTTTCAAAAATTGGCAGTGACTGTTGGAGTAAAGATAGATTTATATATGCGAAGGGTACTGGCTGCTTTGTTAGGAATTGATAAGGAAGGGGGTGATGGTACTTACTTTGGTTTACCGGAATGTTTTAGTGGTTCTAAATAGAAGCTTTTAGCATTTATTGGGGAGAAGCTCAACAAAAGACTGAATGAATGGTTTGCCAAAACGTTTTCCCTCGGGGGAAAGGAGGTCGTCCTTAAGTCAATGGCGATGGCCTTACCGATTTATGCGATGTCTTGTTTCAAATTAACTAAGCATCATTGTGAGAAAATTACAAGTGCTATGTCAAGTTTTTGGTGGAACGCGTGTGAGAAGAAAAAGAAGATTCATTGGGTGGCATGGAAAGAGTTGTGTAAATCTAAAGCCAACGGAGGTCTCGGTTTCTGGGATATTAGTGATTTTAATCAAGCTTTGTTGGCCAAACAAGCATGGAAACTTCTCAATGAACTGGAATCACTATTGGCGCAACTGTATAAAGGTAGATCTTATGTTTCACAAGACTTTCTTGATTGCGGTAAAGGCTATCGACCATCTTACGCATGGGGGAGTATTATTCATGGTCGAGAGTTACTCAAAATGGATCTTATGAAATCAATTGGTAACGGTGCTACAACAAAGGTTTGGTCAAAGAGATGGGTCTTTGACAATCAACCGAGAAGGCCAATGAATAAGCAGAGATTGATTGATATTGATATGGACGTTTCGTCGTTGATTACGTCAGACAACCGATGGAGAGTGAATTTAATCCATGACCTATTCCAAGAAGAAGAAGCGGCAAGGATATTAGCATTACAGATTGGTGGAGTGGTAGATAAATATATATATGGTCATTTAATGATCATGGCGCGTATTCGGTTAAAAGTGATTATTGGTATATTGCTAATCACCTCTTAGGTCCGGTCATTCTAGCTAGTACTTTAATAGTGAATCAAGTTAAGTTGAAGCAGAGCATATGGCGACTCAAAGCTCCGTCTAAGATAAGGATGTTTCTATGGCGTGTGCTATCCGGTGCGTTAGCGGTTGTAGAGCGACTGAATTCTCGAGGTATTAATGTGAATCCCATATGTAGATTGTGTGATCGTAATGTTGAATCGGTGAATCATATTCTCTTCCGCTGTACGAATGCACAAGAAATGTGGCGTATAACTCAAGTCACCATACCAACCTCTGGTTTTGGAGACTCTTTAAAGGAAAACATGGGAATGGTACTTGATCCGGTTGGGTATAGGGGTCGAAATCAACAGAGGTATGAAGCAATCCTTTGGTTTCTATGGAACATTTGGAAATTTAGGAACTCAATGTTATATGCGGGTACACAAATCACAATGGTGGTGGTGGTGGAAAAAGCTTTGGAGGAATCGAAGTGTTGGACAGAGGTTAATAATGGAGATGGAGATGCATTATCCCATGGCTTGTGTGGTGGTGATCGTTCTTCTTCTTGGCAGAGACCACTACAAAACATGGTTAAGTGTAATGTTAATGTTTGTTGGCGTAATAAGCATCTACATTGTGGTGGGGCTTGGATTGCTAGAGACTATCCAGGATCAGTGTTATTTCACTCAAGAGAAGCTTTCACAAAATCACATAACCGAATTGTTGCAGAGTTTCGTACTATGATTTGGGCATTACAAAATTACATGATATGCATTTCACGGACGTGATTCTGGCGTCTGATTGTCAAGCTACTCATGCTGCGTTGATGAAGCCGAGTGAATGGCCAAGATACAAAGTTTTCACGGAGACCTTGATTAGATTGTAGAGTGGTTTCAATAGCTGCTCTTTTGAATTGAAGTCTCAAAATGTGAATCTTGTTGCACGGGAAATAGCCAAAAGTGTGACGCGTGATGGTAGATTGGTAGATTTAATTCTTATATGGCTGTTGGAGGACCGGCTTGGCTCCATGATTTGATTGTTCGAGAAGCTCGATGTTAGCATCATACTTCCCTTGTCATTGGGAATTGATGCTTTCTTGAGTTTGCTTTGTTTTATTTTCGATTTTGCAAGCTTATGTGATTTGTGACTTTGGTTCTTTTCCAATCATTGATCGAATATAACTCGAGATGATTAGAAAAAAAGAGAGAAAGAATATGGTGTCAAAGAAAATAAATGGTGGAAGAGTAATTTTGTAGGTTTGAAGGGCAAAATCGTCATGTACAGGATCAGAAAGTGTCAAGGGACACAGGTTTTGACAAAATGTTATAGTCACCTACACTTTTTTTAAGAAACAGAGGAGTATTTGTTTAGTGAATTAGCGAGGGAATTCTGTCAAAACAAATGAAATCTAATACACATGATATAAACCTTCATTAATGAAGAGAGAGATTGGAGAAAGATATTATTTTTTCTCAAGCAAGCATCATTAACGCAGACCAGAAAGTATCTAAATAAAGTGTTCCAAAATAAAAAATAATAATAAATTTTGGAAAAGTTATTCCTAAAACATGGTTAAGTGTTCAATATTGGATCTTTTTCGGATTTAGACACTCAAATGTTTAAAATTTAATATATTTAATTCTAAAAAGTTTTTAAATAGCCGTTGTTAAAAACCATAGGGATAACAAAACAAAAAAAAAACCATACGAACTAAAGAAAAAAATTGGAATTTCCATTTTCTCTTATTCAACTAAAGACTAATTAAGGAAATTTTAGAATTTATGGAAATCGAAACTCACTTCCAACACAGTTTAACCAACCTTCGTAACAATGATTAATGATGAGAGATAAACGTTGAGACCAAATAACATCTATAAATATTCACACACTATCTCTCTCTCTCTCAATTTCTTGTTCGTGCTTTCTTCTTCTTCGTGTACGAGAACGAGAGATAAAATCACAATGAGATCTTCTGCTTCTTATTCACACTCTGCAACAAGTTTGATCAAAAGGCGTGAGACCCTCTTCAAGAAAGCCTACGAGCTTTCGATTCTCTGTGAAATCGAAGTCTGTGTCATTCATTACGGACCAGACGGAGAACTTAAAACATGGCCTGAGGATAAAGAGAAAGTCAAAGACATGGCTTTAAGGTATAGTCAATTAGACGAAGCCAAAAGACGCAAGAAAAGCGTCAATCTTTATGGATCCCTGAAGCAGAACAAGACGACGGCTTTCAAGAAGAATATGAATGTCTTAAAGTATCCAATCTCTGATCATTACTCGCCCGACCAAATCTCCAAACTGATTCAGTCTTTAGAACTTGCTTCCTCTACACTACAAGAACGGCTTCGTTTTGTCGAGGAGCAGAAACAGAAGGAGATAGAACTCGATCATCATAAACCGAAGGAGAAAAAACTTGATCATCAGAGTTTCATTCTTCCAATGTCTCTGATCCTTCAAGAACATCATCAGACTCAATCTTTGAACCCTAGGCAGTTCTCACTGTTTATGTATAACCATGGAGACGATACTCTCTCTCAAATCCCACTCTCCGCAGCTTCAAATTTCAACCAATTCACCAAGTACTCTGGCTCGAAGGATCACTCAATGCATCAAGAGCTTAATGGGTATGATCAAAACAACAACTTTCAACATCTTTGCGTTTCAAACACACAAGAAGACTCGGCGTCTGGGTTGATGCAGAAGGAGCATTATGGATATGACCAGAACATGTGTTTGAGTAACATCAACAGGAACAACTTTCAACTCTTAAACACACAAGATTACTCAGCGTTACTAGCGGTACCAGAATCTGTGAATAACTATGGGTTGAATCAGTCGATCCAGCATGAGCTTTATGGTTATGATCAGAACATGTGTATGAGTGATACTACCACCAGCAACTCTCAAAATCCATATGAGTTATGTTCTGATCTTCAGGACCCTTACAGTTATATGACCAGCTTCCCACAAGATATGTCTACAAGCTATGATGTTCAATTTGGTGAGAGCAGTCTACTTCAGAAATCTACTCTACCATCAACTCTCTACGCCACTCCTAACAGTTATTTCCATTCCGACAACTCGAGATTTCAATGACAACAAACTGCCAGAACAAAAAGGGTTAGAAGCAATTACCAGGTGAAGTAGTGAATCAGAGAGAGCGAAGCTGTTTATGCGTCTGAATCCCTGCAATGACTTTTTATTTCAAATAGGAATTTAACTGCAAAACAGATGCATTTGTAGAGATTTTATTTTGAGTTTCGAAATTACAACTTTCTTTTTGGGTTCATATATGTATGCATTGCCATATTCCCAATTATATCTTTAATGAAAACTCGGAAAACTTAAACGAACAAATTATCTAAAAACATTGAAAAAAGTTTCATATGTTTGTGTGTTCAGTAACAACTCACAAGACTATGAGTTAACAGATTCCACCTGCAAAGTCAAATCCTTTACTCCTGCATCTTCTAACAAACGCGAGAGACTTGCAACTTAGTATACGTTTTATCTGAATCCGCTGATACAAGGAGATGGAGAGTAGCCACGACGTCTGAGTTCGTGAAGCTCCATACATGTAGCCTCTGGATACTACAAACACCTTTCTTCTTAAGGATTTTCCTCATTGCTTCTCTCTGATTGTGCTCGTGAGCCTTAGGGACTCTTTGCAGTAGAACTCTGCAGAGTTTCTGAGTAACGGAATGACTGAAACAATGATGTGGATGGAGATGAAGATTGAGCTTGCTGGATCTGCAACTAATCAGCCTTTGTATTTGATCAAGAGTGTCGATATCACAACTCCAACCCTCCCCATTGCATATGCTAAAACATGAAGGATGATTCCTTCCATGTTATGGTCAATGTGGCGATGCTCCTTCTTTTCGCCTTTTGCAGGTTTGTGATCAGAATGATGATGATGGTCGTGCCCATGGCTGTGGTTGCCTTCATGATTCTCCTCGTGTTTACAGTTATGGGAATGATGGCCATGGTGATGATTGCATTCATGATGATGATGATGATGCTCCTCATGTTTATGGCTATTTGAATGACGATGAGGATCATGCTCCTCATGTTTATGGCTATGAGACTATGAGTGAGAATGTGTGCAACCAGAACCACCATGAGCATGATGATGCTCTTCATGGAAAAAGATCAACCCAACAACATTTACGAGAAGCCCTCCAACCGAAACAACCAAAACACTGTTTGTAGAAATCTCTTGAGGATCCAAGATTCTCTCAACTGACTCGAGCACAATCTCCAACAAGAACGAAGAACACTGCATTATCATAACCCGAAAGCAACTAAAATCTACCTCAGCATAATTGAACAGATGGTTTGCAGGAAAACGGGATATATAAGACGCATACTGCCCAATCACCAAATCACCAAAGCAGCACAATCAAACAACATATGATAAGCATCTGATATAAGTCCAAGACTATTACTCATGAATCCCGCCACAAACTCTACAACCATATACGGCGTGTTAATCAAAAGAAACAACGCAATCTTTCTCGATTCCTTCTCTCGTTCAAAATGTGACGGATAGGCTTCATAAACATAGTGGAAAACGAGTCCGGTGATTCCATCCCAATCTCTTGATAATCTGAATACACAGAGTCCAATTCTCTAACAGAAACAGAAAGCAACAAACCACACAACAATAATCCCCAAAGAGAAAGCTCAGGGAAGATATTTGATCTCATTCCAATTCATATAAACTTTCTCATAGCAACCTAAAAACCCAGATAGAAATGGAAGCAACATAGGTCAAATTCTTAAGCAATTCTCTTTAGGAAATATCCAAAAACCCTAATTTCCAATAGATGACGAAGAGAAAGAGAAACAATCGATTCAATCCCAGCTGATTGCTAACAACAACAACAACAATCCAGCAAACAAGATGCAAAATCCACGAACCTACGATGATCCATTATCACCGGAGATTCGATTCCGATTAAACTCTTGCGGAGACTGTATCGGAGAGTTCAGCTAAGATCATAGCAGCAGCGCCGCAATAACGAAGAGCTTGGAATCGGAGGAGGAGAACAACGGCGAGAGGAAAACCGATTTCGCGAGTATAAGCTTGATTTGGTCGATGTTATTGATGATGATGATGATCCGCCATTGTTGAAGCGGAAGCTTGACTCTTCCGTTGAGTCGCCTGGAGAATTTCAGAGAAGATATTTTGTGTGGGTTTAACTTTAACCAAGGGAATACAAATCCGTTTGGTTCAACCGAATTGAACCGGAACCAACAAAAATTTACGTGATAGAGCGCGAATTTTTGTGTGGATCCGCTCATTAACTATTAGACGAAGATTTGGTGGAGGTGGACCAATTCATGAAGTTCGCAGCTAGTAAGAATTTTGCAATCAACATTGGGGAGGTAAGATATATTGTCTTTGTTTGAAATGTAAAAATTTATGGCACTCCAAAGCCAATTCGGATTGTTTTGAATCATTTGCATGGTAGAGATTTTATGGAAGGCTATTATGTATGAACGAAACAAGGTAAAAATTATAATGTATTTGGAGTAGGAATTAGTAGTCATTACGAGAATACTAATTTTAGTAGCGGTAATCAAGAAATGAATTACGATGATGATAATGTTTAGATAAACCATGAACCATCCCATCATAAACATTACCGCCATCATAATTCATTTTTTTGACTACTGCTACTAAAATCAGCATTCTCGTAATGGCTACTAGTTCCTACTCTAAGTACATTGTAGTCTTCACCATGTTCTGTCCATACATAATAGTCTTCCATAAAATCTCTAATATGCAAATGATTCGAAATAGTTCGAGTGGTCGCAAAAGAGTCACATTTTGTGACCAATCTAGTATCAGTCATTAATTAGTCGCTAATTTGTGACTACTTTACTACTAATCATGTTAGTCCCAAATATGGGACAATTTTATCTTTTGTATTTTTGTAGTCGCGTCATAGTCACAAATTTAATGACTAAAAAAATAAGGAAAATTTGTAAAATTACCCCACATTGAAGTGGTACTTGCCACACTACACATTGTTGTCGTCATATTGTTTATGATAAAACGAAATTTGTGACATCTTTTTTCCCATGTTCGAAAACGCGGCAAATTGAGCAGATTCCAAGGCGTTGAGGCGTTCGGCGACAAGAGTCCGTGGGGCTTTTCTGCTATTCGGAATCTTTGAAAAAACTCAAAATTTTCTCCATTTTAAGTCCAAAATCGATGATAACTTGATGGATTTGTCATATTTTGTTACAAAGAACAAGAAAAAACAAAAAAAATGAAGGAAAAACGTGAAAAATAGAAAGAAGAAGAGGCGGCTAGGGTTACAGAGGAGGAATCGTCTCGTTTGTCCCTCAAACGAGGACTCAAATCTTATAACTCCTTGTTATAACACTCATTTTGTTTTAAGTTTATTTTTAATACGAAAAATAACAAAATTACCCTAAAACCAACCCATATTTGTGATATTACAACCTATACCTGGGTATAACCCACCCACCCAAAAAAAACGGGTCAAACCCGAAATTGTAAAAAAAAAAAACCTAATTTACACAGATTCTTTTTACTCTCTCAATTCAAATCCACTTCTCTTGTTCGTGCTCGACAACTCTCCCTCTCTCCCTTCTCCTCCGACAATCAATTTCTCCTTTTATCTCCTCTTGCAGATTCGCTTCTAGGGTTTAGGTTTGTGATGCCGCCGAAGATGATTTTTCCTAAGGGGATGAATCCTAAGGGGAGGAAGAAGAGTCATAAGTCGCCAGATAGAGTAGTGAGACCGTTAGCGGAGGAAGAGGCGCAAACAGAAGCGAGTCAAGAAGAAAGTGTAGTGCCACCGGTAGCGGAGGAAGAGGCGCAAACGGAAGCGAGTCAAGAAGAAAGTGAAGACGACAAGAGAACAGATACTGAAGAAGAAGAGGAAGAACATGACAGCTCCGATGCGAATTTAGTAAGTATTCCTCTCCATTTAGTTAGGTAAAACAAGAGAAAACTTGGGAAAAATAGTTCGTTTTAGTAAGGGAATTTGTTTGTTTTGTGCAATTTGATCTTTATTGCAAGTAAAATGACACATTTAATCAATAAAGCATGTCAATTTAGAGGTTGGGTTTGGAGAGAAACTGGAAAACTTGGTAAAACAAGAGTGCTGTAAAACTGGATAACTTTGTAAAAATATACAGATGTATAAATGGAATAACTTGGTAAAAATGATTGATGCAGGGATTTGGTGATGAAGCAGAGGTTATGAGACCTTTGAGTATGTACTTCCAACCAACGGAGTACAAGAAAAATATAAGGATCTCGACGAGATGCTACGTCAAAGAGTTTGCTAAAACTCTGGAGAATTTGGAGCCTCCACTTACGCGTGCTGAGAAGAATTGGTTTGCAAGCCATCCCCAGTTCAAACACATCTTCCACTTGCCAAAGGGAGGTTTGGACCACAGTCACAACCTCCAAGGCATGTGGATGCTTTTACTCCGAACCGCACGCATTGAGAAGAAAAAGGAGGCGTGGTTCGTGGTTAATGGCGTTCCTATCCGGTACGGTCTGAGAGAGCACGCCTTGATATCCGGATTAAATTGTAGAAATTATGAGGTGAATTATGAGTTGGGTGACATGCAGTATGTGAGGAGGCAGTTTGGTAGGAAAAAAGTCAGATATGAAGATGTCAAAAAGAAGCTAGAAGATGGGATGCCAACTAATAGAGATAGGCTGAGGATGCTTGTGTTGTATTTTCTTTGCAGCATCATCATAGCTCAGGAAAAATGTGGAAAGCATGCAACTCCGATCCCCGATTTCTTCCTGAAAGTTGTTGACGATCTTGACTTGTGCAAGAGTTATCCGTTTGGGAGGTTGTCTTTTGATTACATGCTGAAACAGATGTATCACATGCTGGATAAATTTAACGGAGTCGTCGAGGAAGACATTTTAAGGCCGATTCCCGGTTTCTGTATTCCTCTGGAGGTATGTACAATTAGGAAGTAATTATTGCAACATTTTAATAATTGAAACTATTTCAACTATAAGTGTGTTGTGCAGCTGCTAGCATTTGAAGCAATTCCATATTTGGCGAGTACTTTCCTCGAGCCAATTCTAGAGGCAGACGGTGGTTGTCCAAGGATGTGCAAGTTTAAGTTCAAGAAGAGTGGGATGAGAGGGTTTCCTCTTTCAATGATCAACGAAAAACTTGGTACAACTAAGGTCAGTTATTTTACGCATTTAAATTATTTAGAGTTGTTTTTTGTTTTAATTTTTAACATAATTGTTTACATTTGCAGGACATTCATAACATCCTCTTGAATCGTGAAGAAGAAGTAGATCTTGCTCAAATCTTCCAAGAAGACGATGTCGAGGATTGTGACGATCCGGTTGTTCGCGAATGGATAACCCGTTACAATCAAGGAAATACTATCTTCTTTCCAGAAATGTACAACGATGACGTTGCTGCCCGAGTGGAAGAGGAAAAAGAAGCTGACAAAGAAGAAGTTGAGGAAGAAGAAGGTGGAACATCCGGAGAAGCGAATGCTTTGAAAGATTTGGCACAGGTTGTGGAAGGGATGAAGGGAAAAATGGAGTTAGGGTTCAAGTCAGTTTATGAGAAGTTGGATGGGTTTGATGAGAGAATGAAGAAGGTGGAAAGTTATGTGTTGAAGAAGTTAGATGAGGTAAAAGTGTAAAACTTGGAATAACTAAGTTGTGGTAAAACTGGTATAATTGGTAGAACTATACTTTAATTGTTTTTTTTTATTTCAGGTAAATGAACAAAGACCTGAAGATCCAGGTGATAGGCAGGAGGAAGCACAAGAGATGGCTACTGAAGCCCAACCACCAACAACAATTGCTGCTCATAGGACGGAGGAAACCAATGAGGAAGCCAATGAGGAGACAATGACCCTCAATGATTATAGGGACAGCATAACGCGTGGTAAGCGTCCCCTAGGCAAAGTAGCCAATTACCCGAGTAGACCATTGACAAGGTCAAGGAAACCATTGGAGGAGCCATCACAACCATTGGTAAAGCCATGACAAACATTTGATGTGTGAAGACTATATTTGGTTTTTTTTTTTTGATTGGTTGGTTCAGGTATGATTAGGTGCAGTTGCTGGATAAGGTTGAAGTTTTTTATGAGAACAATTGGAGGAAAGGATTTGTGAGATGAATGCTTGAAGGTCGAAGAGTTAGGATTTTTATATATGACTTGAAGGAGGAGCATGATTTTCGAGTAGATGAGTTTCGGTTTGATAAACAAGCTTAAACAATGTTGTTTTTTATCTGAAT
This sequence comes from Draba incana, assembly GCA_963576765.1. Taxonomy (NCBI): domain Eukaryota; kingdom Viridiplantae; phylum Streptophyta; class Magnoliopsida; order Brassicales; family Brassicaceae; genus Draba; species Draba incana. Next base: position 23,818,751 of record OY755212.1, on the reverse strand, counting down.
TCGAACAAGCTCAATACGATAGGCATGGCTGCCAAGCTCCTCGGCCTGGCGATCAACTTTCCTTCTTAAGCTTGTAACTTCTTCTTCAACTCCATGAACCCAAAGTTTTTTAAGGTGTTGGTCATTATCCTCCTACACAAGAAGATATAATAGTTTAACCAAGATTTCCAGTTTTACCACACGATAGTTTAACCAAGATTTCCAGTTTTACCACACGATAGTTTAACCAAGATTTCCAGTTTTACCACACGATAGTTTAACCAAGATTTCCAGTTTTACGACCGAACCCAGAAAAAAAAATTCGCGCACCTCAAATTCACTGCAAATAAGGTACCTCCTTCCCACATCAGATCTAGAGAGGTGTGATGGCTCCACAACGATTCGAGCACCGCATGGACACTTTGTTGGTATGCCATCACAACCATCGGCGAGCAACAACCTTCTCTGCTCTTCCTTCTTAAACCTCTTCATGTCAGTGTACCACGGATCAGTTTCACAAATCTTGTCCATGAGATGAGCAAATGAAGGACAAGGAAAAGGATAGAGATTTTGTCAGAGAACTAGAGAGAGAGAGAAGTAGAGAGAGAGAACTAAAGAGAAAATTAGAGAACTAGAGAGAAGTAGAGAGAGAGAGAATTAAAGAGAAAATGAGAGAACTAGAGAGAGAACTAAAGAGAAAATGAGAGAGATTTTGTCAGAGGGAATCTAGAAATGGTCGGATGGATTTTGTCTCCAAAAGGAAAAGGAAATAAATGGTCAAAATTGGTGAAATTGACGTTTTGGCGCTAAAAAATTTTACTGAAATTTTCGTTTTGGCGCCCAAATTTTACACATAGTTTTACCAAACATTTTAGTTTTACGAAAGTCCCAAATAGTTTTACTTTGACTGCTTTCAATTTATTCAGTTTTACCCACTCTTAAACTTAAAAATTTTTAGTTTTACAGTTGAGTTTCCTCCTTTAATCTATCATTCTAATTGTTGTGTGCAGTAATATGTGTCAGTTTTACATTTTTGTAATTTCACCCTACTAACTTGGCTATTGTTCCTATAGTGATCTTAAAAGTATAAGTCATTTGTTGGTGTGATTGTTTCATATGGACCCAAAAATTCTAAATATATAGACTTCATGTTAGTACAAGAAAAAATAACTATTTATAACGTTTATATCATGTAATTTTGTTTTGTTGTTTGTTTTTTTTTCAAATCGATCATCATTTATTTTTTATTTTTTTATTTTTTTGGCTAACTCGATCTATTTGTAACGTTTAAAATTTACGAACTTTGATTTACAACGGCAATTAGTTACACAATATCAAAAATATATAGTTTTACATAACAAAAAACAAGTTTTCCATATCAAAAATATATAGTTTTACATAACAAAAAACCATTTCTCCCTAGTTTTACCTGAAGATACAGATCCCATACATAATTTTACATCACAAGCGTTTAAGATACAATCAAACAGGGCTACCAAATTCAAATAGCAACCATTGGAGTCCTTGCCTTCGCCGCCTTTTGTTTTTCGTCCTTGGTCGCCTTTGCCCAGCCGATGGAAACCTCTTTGTTTTCCTTCTTCCCTTCTTCTTCACGCGATCCGGAGGTATGATCTGCAACTCATTGATGTGGTCTGGGATAATCCATTCCGACATATGCGGCACTAAATAAATTGTCCTAGAATACGCCAATGCCCACAACTCGGTCCAATAATACTTCGAGCATAGTTCATGTAATTCTAATTGGATATCATGTCCTCCGATTTCACGATTTTGAGGAGCATTCTTTTTAAACGCAATGAATGCTCGTATCCCGTGCTCACAAGGATACTCCTGAACATCGAAGAACCTGCAACTATAACTTCTCGACCTCAAGTTCACCAAATAAGATTTCCCGTCACTACCGGTCACGTCGTATTCAAGCGTGAAACTGTTTAGCTCCAAAACAATTAATTTCTCAGCAATAGGCCATGTATCGTGCACGAAGTTCTCCACTAAAGGCACCAGTTTATTATTTAAAGTACCACCTGCGGCCTCCTTCCGGTGTTCATTAAACCACTGGGAAAATGTTCTGATGATTGTATCAAGCATGGGTATTATGGGGTACTTCCTTGCGTCTACAAACGTGCTGTTCAAGCATGGGATTTTATGGGTTACTTCCTTGCGTCTACAAACGTGCTGTTCAAAGATTCCACGGCGTTGCTTGTGTCTAGGTTGTATCTGCAACCTGGAAAATAAGGCCTTGCCCATTTTTCTTTCACGGTACTCTCCTCAAGATACTTGGCCGCAGATGGATATCTCATCTTAAATGACTCATAAGCACGGTCGAACTCACCCACCGTGTATATCCTGCTGCACTCCATGAATCTCCATGCGATTACGTCTTTGTTGGCGCCTGAGGTATGATTTTTCACATTTTGGGACAAATGCCATACACAATACCCATGATGAGCCAGGGGATACAGTTTCTCTATGGCGCTGATGAGGCTTGCATTTCTGTCACTCATAAACACCAATTCGGAAGAATCCGGTACAACGGATTTCAGCATCTCAAAAAACCAAGTCCAACTATCAAGTTTCTCACCATCGAGCACACCAAACGCTATGGGATAATGGTGTCGATTAGGATCCTGGGCTGAGGCGAAAACAAGCACACCACCAAATCCGTTCTTCATAAAGGTCGCATCCACAATTATAACTTTCTTCATCGCTTGGAACCCTTCGATGCTAGCTCCCAACGCTATGAATAGATACTTGAATTTCCCCACATCATCTAATAACAACTTTGTTTTCGTACCGGGGTTGACCTGCTCTAACACGTACAAATAACGATACAACAACTTGTAGTTGTCTTCGGGACTACCACGTAAATCACGAACAGCTAGAATTTTACCTCTCAGAGTTGTGGAGTATGATATCTGCACACCTAAATCTCTCTGAATCATACCCATGATAATTTTCGGCTTCGGAGTATCCATTTGTCCTGGATACTTTTCATTCAAATAAGATGCAACCAATTGGGCCGAGCCTTTCCTCTTCGTGTTGCTTGTACTCTGACTAGCCCGAGAGCATGTATGCATCTTCGTGTACGTTCTAATCGAGAAAATCTCTGTGTTTGTAACCACTGCAGCTTTTAAAGCCCATTTACAGTTTTCTATAGGACATTTTAGCACTAATCGCACTTTATCCGACTTTATTATCCTATAACCAAAACTGTTAGCAAATGCACCTTTATCCACCACCTCTTGTACTGCCTTCCTATTTTTAAATTCTTGACCCACACTCAGACCCAAACCGTCTTCCCATTCCTCTATAAACTGACAAGGTTCTACAACAGGCTGAGGCTCAATATATGTCTCACGCATATCCGATATCTCCATACCGTTGTCCATACATTCATCACGTGATCTATCATCATCATCCTCCATCGCCTGATGTTGTTCTTTTGCTTGTTCTTTGCCTACATACGGAACAATGGCATTAGCTCCGATTTCCCCGTCATTTGATTCCAATACATCAAAGTTCATACCAATAGAACTTTTCTCTACTCTCGACAGTTGCTCGGGCTGTTCCGATGAAGCGATGACCTCCACGTACAAAAGACATCTTCGGTTCTCTTTATCACCACACCTTAGGTAAACAGACATATCCTCCTCATCCTCAATAACTAATTTCTCCTCATCTCTTCCCATCAGCACTGGAAAATAACTCAATTCCAATTTAACCCTTCTTTCATCTAACGAAATCTTCTTCAATATCCTAGCTTCCACCATCGACAAAGTTATCTCCCTCACTGATGTATTGAACATTATACTATACATGCGACCTTGGTATTTAAAGAATATGCCCACTTCATTACTCATCGTATCCTGTCAAAAACAATACAAAAAAGTAACTCAGTAATAGTAGTTATCCACAGTTATCCTGGTTTTATACGTAATTCATAATTCTCAGTTTTACTAGTTTTACAATATTTACAATTTTACTTGTTTTACCTAGTTTTACCATATCGCAAGAATTCACAAATGGGGATCCAATCTACTTCCAATTCAGTAGGATTCAACCACTAAAATACATTTGTTACCTCTTTATAGCCCTAATCGACCCAGAATTCATACTAACACCCAATGTGCATCAATAATGACCCAAATCCAATCAATCCCTAATTTGCTAAAACCTAATCTGGATTGAGCAATACCAACCTAAGAGCAATGAATCGGTGGTGGCGGCGGTCCGGCGGCGATGGAGAGCTCGACGGCGGAGGACGGATGAAGAAATGGTTTCTTCCCGAGCTCGATTGTGCAGAGCTCGATTATATTTTTTTGTGAAATTAGGCAATATACATGTGGAGTGTGTGACATTTTTAGTGTATAAAAACTACATGGTGTTACTCTTTTCTCACAAAAACCACAGAGCGTTCTTTGGTTTCATTAAGGGTATTTTCGGAATTTTACATTAGCTCAACAAATGGAGGGACATGTAGAATTGATAGGGATATAAGAGATTTTGTTTTCAGGAAAAGGGACAAAGAAGATGATGGCTCGTTACAGAGACTCTCATTCTTCATGAAGAAGACGAGGGCATTTTCGTAATTTATAGTTCATTAAAGCTAATTCACAAAATTAAGACAAAATGCGAACGCGAGGCTCGAACTCGAGTTCTGTACTTTCCCTACCTTAATAAATACCACCAGGCCAACCAAATTTTATAGTTATTATACTGCAGAAATAATATATATACTTAAAATATCTAAAACTAATCTCCGAATAATCCCCGATTGATGATTTTAGTGTATTTTATTGTAATTGTGTTTAGAAGTATTATGATGGGTTTTGATGAATTCACAATGATTCCACCAAGTAATATTTGTATTCTGATGCATTTATTTGAAAGTATTTTGGTGGATTTTGTTGGATTTAAAGTCATGACCCATGTTTGCCCATCATCTTTTTTTCCTCATATTATAACTGAAACATAATCAATTGATACAAAATCATTCTTTTTGCCCAGATTTTACTAGAATCAAATCTATGTAAAATCAATATGATTAGATGTTCAAAATCACTCTCTGTTAAGAAATGGAACACCTTGACAATTGCAGAAAACTCAAGCAAGAAGAAAAATAAGAATAATTGAAGACGATTTAAAAAGAAAGAAAATGACCCAGAAGAAAAAAGCGATTTCAAGACATGAACATGAATCAATTGATTGAGGAGAATAAAATATGAAGAATAATCTAACAAGACTCAAAGAAGAAGAAGGATAATTTATCCGGAGAAGAGAAGATAATTCTGAAAATAATATTTTTTATTTTTAATTTGAAATCCTCCAAAATAACACGTAAAAGGGAGGTATTTGTGTTGTTCATGTTTTAGAAAAAATAATGCATCAAAATCCACTATAACTAAAATCCCCTAAAATCAAGCACATATCCAATAACAGTTGTTTTAATTGCATTTTAGAATACTTCAAGCAAATGTTTAATCCAATAACAAGGGATTTTATTGTATTTCTATTGAATACACAATTGAATAACACAGATTTTACTCTGATTCTAAAATACATTAAAATCCATAATCCAATAGCCCCTCCTTAATGTTTACAAAATTGTTAGAATTCACAATTTTAAAATAGTCAAAAATGACAAAACTTGCATGTTGCGCCAGCTCCCACCTAAGTATTTTATGAAGAACAATTTCCAAAGTTTAAAAGAACTTACGAAAACTTTAAAAGCTTTTAGAGTTTTCTAAAAGATATCATGGATTGAGACAATGTTTTGAATTGCTACGAGTACTAGGTGAACAGTACCCACCAACCAAAAGAAGAAGAAGAATTTAACACAAATTTTGGAAAACATCTATTAATGTCAAACAAATTTTTTTTTTTTTTTTCCCCTTAAGTGTAACACAAATTTTGGCAAAAACATCTATTTTTGTAAAACAATTATTTCTCTGCCTCAAATACCAGCTATTTAACAAAAAGGAAGAGAATCTAATCCACTCGAGCGTAAAGGGACAAGGTTATCCACGGCTTGCACGTAAGTAATACATACTCATTATCGTTATTCGTTATCATCTTCTCTTACTAAACCTTATCTCTTCGTTAACTATATCTACATATTATCATTTTGTAAATGTATGTGTTGTATACAAAGCCTTATCTTTCTGTTATAGTATATAACATAACACAAACATCTTGACAAGAAGCTCTCTGTTCTGTTCTTATTGTTCAAGAAACCTTATCTTGTTCTCCTTCGGTTATGATTTAAAGCCAAAAATCCAAAAACAAACGTAATTATAAGAAAACATTAACAAAAATGATGAACATTCACGACGGTGATCTGATTCCGATAACAAAAGAAACAGGTGTTGTTGAAGAATCTCTTTCCGGATCATCGGTGAAATACTCATCTTTATCGATGTGGTCATCTAATTCAACAGAGGATGATCCGTCTTCGTCGTCAAATGGAGCTTTCGACGATCTATCAGTCCTCATCTCTCAGCTCCCTATCATGTAACCTCTCCATCAAGCTTTAACCTTTTCAATATAGAGAGGATACTTCTCGAATTGATCAAGAAATATTCTTAAAATCCACATTTGCAATGTTAACAGTTTGTTTTGTTTTTGTGTTTTTCGACAGCCACGTTAAGAAAGGACTTTCAAAGTTTTATAAAGGCAAATCACAGTCATTCACATCTCTAGCAAATGTGACATGCCTCGAGGATCTTGTGAAGAGAGGATCAAAAATCAAGTCATGCAGGAGCTCGCAGCGTAGCAATAGGGTATATTTGTATAGCCCAAAAACCACAATTTCCATGAAAGCCACAAGAACATCATCAAACCATTCAAATTCTTGATAGATTATAACCCTTGAAACTCTTTCATGATTCTGCAAAATCAGTTTAATAACAACCATCTAGACTTTTAGCATTGTAATCAATTGTATATAAAAGGTAGCCCAAGCAAAATGAGAACAAGAGAGAATTCAGGGTTACAAAACGCCATTTTTCACAAATTCTGCAGAATAATTGTCAACCGAATAAAAACCCTTTAGAATTTTGGGTCATTAAATTGTGATGTGAAGCAATCAGATCTTGTAAACAGGGGTGAGTCCAAGAAGGTGGAAGCATTTCCGCATGACTATGGCTGTTGCTTCACAAAGTAGGAGACGGCTTGTCTCCTCTGCTGAACCATTGACCTGTAAAAATTTTATGTTTTCAAGTGAGATCATCATTGATTATGCAGCTACACAGTCCAATATAACAATATATTAGATACAAACAAAGAATGTTGGGAATGCACACCTGACAATTGGAGTAGAAACTCGTGAAGTGTTCCGATAAATTGTAGAGGTACTCGCACAACACGCTCGGTAACAAATTGGTGCACGCTTCCTCAACCGTCTGCAAATCGTTCGCACATGGGTTGTGTAACTGTTCATCTTCTTACCAAGAAAAACAAGTCAAAGTATGAAAGTAGTATCTAATGAACATGTGTTACCTCAGCAAATCGAAGCAAGTGAAGCCCCAGTTTTCGCTCATCCTCATGATACAAAGCTAGATTTCCTGTCTGCAATGAAGCAGATGTAAAACACATAAGAATTACTCTTTATCGTACTGTGTATTAAAAGAACTTATAACACAGTCTTCGTAACTGTTTGAGGATCCATTATAAATAAAACAAACGCAAGGAAAAACAAGGCAAGAAAACTCCATAAAGAATGTTGAGACATCCTAGATCTAAATGCTCACTATAGACATTGGAAAGGAGTTAACAGTTAAAGGACTTATGTAAGTTGCTTAAGCTTTCAAACCATATAGAATTTAACTCATCGACAGCGACAATAGGAAAGAGCCAACCAAAAGAGGAACAATGAAGCAAATTAAGTAATCTAAGATTATGCAGCTAAAATACCTTTTTCAGCTCCTCTATGTCTTTACCAGACTTTCTGATGATTGAACAGATCCGAGCATGGGCGTAAAGAAGGTAAACGGCTGTGTTTCCCTGCTCATGACATGTGATCAATAAGTATGTGTAGGTTCCTGCATAACTGAAATATGTAAACTAGGTGCCGAATTCAAGTACCTTGTCATTAAGCATTTGATCAAAGCTGAAAGTATAATTTGTCAATCTGTTATTCTTCAGGTCAGCATACCTTGAAAGAAAATTAAACAAACACGCAAGTTAGAAAATTCATCATATTTGTGCAGCCTTGGTTACAAAAGTAGATATATTACTTACTTCACCGCACCATATCCGACTGCTTCGGCTGTTTGGTCGAGCTCCTCTGACGTCCAATCTTTATCCTTACCTAAACCAAAGAAACAACATATACAGGATTAATAAGACCAAGTAATAACTGAACCAGAGAACGGTTCAACAATTCAAAATGTAGAGATTGCTGCTACAAAATTAGATACCGCGCTCAACAAGAACAGCTTTACTGCGAGTCTTGGCCTCATCGAGCAAATCAACTAGGCGGACAACTTCGGTAGACCGAGTTCTAAATCGCTTTCCATCATCCCCAAGGACAAGACCAAAACCAACATGGTTAACTTTAGGATATGTTTTATCATTGTCTGGAAGCCAACCTGCTTTCCTAGCAGCCTGATTCAGAGTAACAGGATACAAGAGTTACAACTAACAGATTCAATCAAGAAATAACATTTCACAAGATGTCAAAAACAATAAAATATTCATCAAACCTACTTTGAAGAACATATTAAAGTGCTGCTGCTGGCCAACATCAGTCACGTATACGATCCACTCAGCTTTCTCTACATTAAGCCGATACCTAGGCCAGGCAGATTTAAGCATCAGCAGACAATTCATTGAAGTAGAAGCAAGTTCAGGTCAAAGTCACACATTTCAGCAAATACAGACACAAAAAAGCCATAATCTACGAGATGTATGTTCCAAATATTGCCACTCAAACCGGATTTTATAAAATAGTAACCCACCAAAGAGCAGCCAGGTCTGTTGAGGCATAGTTAAAACCACCATCACTCTTTACAACTATGAGTGGGATGCTGAAGCCTTCGAGGAAGATTACACGAGCACCTTCACTTTCTTCAACCAACCCCTTGCTAGTTAATTCCTCAATTACGTTAGCAATATAAGGGTTGTAAAAGCTTTCACCCTATCATGAATCAATGAAAGTTCATTTACTTATCCATATCTCTTTTTCCATTCTGTTTGAAGCAATGAGTAAAGGTCAATGTGTTGCTTTACCTTTTCTTCAAGCTCAACTCGAAGGCGTTGATATACCATAGCAAACTCGGTTCGGCTGATGTCACATATCTTGGCCCAAGCCTTGCGGTATATTGGATCTCCACCCTGCATTGAAGAAACAAAAAAAAATCGACAAGTGAGTTATTTTGATCTTGCAACCAAAGGCGGCTGCATACTGAGCCACTTCCAGACAAAAGAATGCACAAGTGATTCAGGTTAGGAAAGTTGTTATTTACCTGTAGGCGGACGACGGCCTGTTGTGCTTTCTCCTTAAAGTCCGAATCCAAATCAAATTTACTTTTTGATGCCTTGTAAAACGACTATAAGATTATATCTGAAGTTAGATCTAAATTTTTCTTCACATAAAGCATATTATGCAAATATTGGAACATAGGAAGAACTGTTAACACCTGAAGATCTCCAATTGCTGTCTCAGTTACGCTATCAGTATCCGGAAATTTCTCAAAGAGGAACTCAATTAGCATGCCAAACTGCAGAATAAAACAGGCTTTTATTTCTTTGATGAATATTTGAATACAACAATTGACACTCAGTTTCAACGTTAAGAAATCATTTGACGAGCAGAAAACTAGCTACCTGTGTTCCCCAGTCACCAACATGGTTTCTGCGTAATACTTCCACCTTTGAAAACTCGAGCATGCGAGCTAATGTATCCCCAATAATAGTTGATCTAAGATGACCAACATGCATTTCTTTGGCAATGTTAGGAGAGGAAAAATCAACTATAGCTTTCTTAACCGGGAGTGTAGGCGCCCATGTGTCAATTCCATTGTTAAGCATATTTTCAATACTCTGTGAATAGATAAGAAAACAGTTATGCTATTAATTTATGAAGATTAGAAAATGAATGTCAGTGAAGTGAGCAATCCAACAGGAGCACCTTGGCCATCCAATTAGCTGATAGTACTACATTAATAAACCCAGGTCCAGCTACAGAGCATGATTCCACCATCTCAGAGGTAGGGAGTTTCGTAATAAGAGCCTATGTCAAAAAAAATGGAACAAAATATAAGTTAAAAGAAATCAAAATTCTATAAGAATGCCAAATCCATGAAATTCTAAAAACCGACCTGTCCAACAGCTGGAGGACCCCTGAACTGAGTACCCTTTCCTTTAATTAACGACCATATGCCCATTGCGTTGTTACTGCAGGCAACAATATGATGAAAAGATCTAAGTTACAACAGAATTTAATCGACACTTAATTCAGTTCGATCAAGTGAAAGAGGGAGGAGTACCATTGGTAGTCTCCAAATTTTCCAGCGGAGGCAGCAACCAAGGGCTCAACACCAGGTGCATCAGGGACCGTTAACTTGAGAGACACATCGAAAAGCTTCTCGAGTTGACGTTTAGGATTTCCCGTGAATTCTTCATTCTGTAACAACACTCAATAAATCAGTCATGAGACAAGGAGAGAAGCATATTATATATTGACCCCTTCTCCTGGATTAAAGAAAAATGTGACTTACAGTTACGGCTGCCATGGTTGCCGCTGACTTTCTTCTGGTTGCTAAAGCAAATTTCCTAGATGCTAATCTCAATATGCCTGTCTAGGTTACAAAACCACATAGCAAAATCAGTACAAGCAAATACCAAACCATCAAAAGAAAAGCAAGAACACAATGAAACTTGGATTGTTAATTTCTCATCGTTTCCTTCAAGAAGAGTCTTACAGAGAAAGAAAGTTTCATCAAAGCACCTCCTACATAGTACAGACCATATTGAAATATAAACAAAAACGAAAATGCTTATATTGCTCAACATTGTTAGATGCTTTAGGTTCTCAAACAAAGCAATTACAAGCAATTCCACGAACCATTTCGCAATTTTCCAATCAAAATTCAAATTGAAAACACCCAATGGATAACAAAATCAGAAAGTAGAAGCAAAATCGTCTTTCTCTCAATCTCTGCTAATAACAACAAATCTAATCTCACGAGAAGTTGTTCGACACCAAGGAAGCAAAAGGAGGATTGTAAAATGACCTAAAAAAAACTCGAGAGGGAAGCAGAGAAAGAACAAGTGGAGAATAGAGATCGGAGAGAGGATTTTACCAGACGGAGAAGAAGAAGACAAGTGATGGAAACGCGAAAAGCGATTGAGGGAGAAGAGAGAAGACGGCGGTGTAGCTGTAACCGGAAAAAGGGTTAGTGTTATTTTTGCCATATATTTTGTTCCACCATCATTTCTCTCCTTTCTTTTTCTTATTTATTTTTTTCTTTTTTTTTCTTATTAAAAGATAAATCAGATATTGGGCCGGAAAAATACTAGGCCCAGTAAAGAATTAGATTAGTGAGGACGAGGTGCTTCAAACGCGAACGCGATTTGGCGATGCAAACGTGATTCGCTAAACAATCGAACGAGGAAGACGGAAAAATAAATAAGGGAGGAGGAATTATACCACGGCGGATCAAATCAGAGGATCGGCGGAATACGGCGGAAGGCGGACGGAGTAGGGTTTAGGTTTTGTTTTTGTGGGATTCTGTTAAAAGAGCGAGGAGGACCAAAAATATGTAGGAGGAGGACCAAATATATAAGCGACCGAGAAGAGAATTGTTGACAATTTATTTATTTCCATATTTTATTTAGTTATTTAATTTATAGAGACCGAGTGCAAGACAAGAAAGTGAGATGTGAACAGGTGACAAAGCTTATTTTCTACAAGTATAATAAAACTAGTGTTTTTTTTTTTTATATCCTCAAGAAATAGAGTAGAAAGATGGAGATTAACAATGAATAGTTATCTCAATGGTGAATCAATGATCCAGTTCACCAAACCGTAGAGGTAAGAGTATCTACTAATAAACCACCGGCTGATACACAATCTCATACCCCTTTGGCCACTTTGGCTTCCCCCTAATTTTCCCATCTTGACGTTTTTCAAGCGTAATTACCGAACACCAAATCAGCTCCTGTGAGTTTGACTCTTATTGGGCTTCACGATTTGGGCCTGTAAAATCAGAAGAAGAAGAATAAGATTTGAGTTCAAGACATTCTAGAAGATATGGAGAAAAGGAAAGAAGCAAGAGTCGGTGAATGACAAAGTTTTTCTTCTTCTAAGAATAGGAAATTCTAACTCTTATATATAGCTAGATATCTTCTGTAGTTTAATCATTCATCACAAATTCATAGAACACGCATCTAGTGCGAGGCTTGTATTCTCTTTCGATTCATATAGTGAAGGTTTGTTCTCCGGTTTGGAGAAACATCCAAGTTTGTGTGTTTCGATTAGATACAAGAAGTTTAACATCTAGGTCGATTTCTCTACAGTGGTATCATAGCTAAGGTTAATAGAAACAGAGAGATCGGAGGTAGAGTTTCACAAGAGGGAAGGAGGTTCTTACCTGTTTTAGGTGGAGCTTGATTCCAGCTAGGTTAGGTGAAACTCTGCGTGTTTCACAAGGCTGCTACAACAAGTTTAATTCCTGAAACAAAGAAGACAAAGATAAGCATCTGTTTATCATGGAGCCAACTTCAGGAAAGTTTGAGATTGAAAAATTCGATGGTAAAGGCGATTTTGGTCTTTAGAAGTACAAGATGCTATGTCAGCTTGAGATCGTTGGTTTAGGTTCTGTTCTAAAATAGAAACCTCTTTCAACAGTTCAAGTTTCTTTAACGGAGAAACCTGCGGCAACGGCGACAGATCCTGCAACAGCGTCAACTCCTGCAGCAATAGTTAAAGAAGTTAAAGAAAAGACAAAACCAGATCCTTTAGAGCAAGAAAAAGACATGATGGAGCCTACTGCACTGGCTATGTGGAAGGCACTTGAGACAGAATATCAAACCAAGACACTGCCAAATCGAATTTACATGAAGCAGAAGTTCGCTAGTTTTAGAATGGAGGAACACAAAAGCATAGAAGAAAATATGGATGGGTTCCTAAGGCTTGTAGCTGATTTAGCAAGTCTAAATATCAAGATTAGTGACGATATTTCTCTTAAAAATCTTATATAATGAAACGGAGGGAGTATGAAACTATTGTCATGTTCTGCGACGGTGGTAAAATGAATTGTACATTAGAGAAGCAATGATTAGGTCAAGATCGTATGGAATATGATTGATGGTTCCATGTGCTCTCAATTGTGAGTCCGTCCCCAATTATTGTTCAATATATTCGATGAAACAAGAAAATATTGATGTGAACATTCATTTCATGTAATTTCAGTATATTTGTTGCATTGTCATATGTATAAGCACACAATTTACCGGCACACAATTCACCGGCATCGTCAGAGTTGCGTGATTTGGCAAACCTCCGGGAATCGTTCCCAAAATTCGATCTTATTTACCGGCAACGGGAGAACAATAAGAGAGCGGATTTGCTAGCGAGGAATGCGCGTACGCGAGATACTACTCTTAACTTTATTAGCACCTCCGTCCCGTATTGGTTTTCGGATACAGATAATGTATTTGCTTAATCGATACTGAGGTGTGTCCGTGACAAAAAAAAAAGCACACAATTTACTTGTAAGCCAAGAAAACAAAACTCACAAAACCAAAAAGGCCCAAAAAGTTAACTTGGAACAAACACAATTGTTGATCGTAGAAACCGCTATTTACACGATGTTACAAAAAAAAGCGCTAATTATTGCGGAAATTTTGGATTTTTAGGCCAAAATTTTTTGGGTTTGGTGATCTACACCTTTATTTTTTTAGATTGGTGACATACACTTTAGCTGGAATTGTAATCCTCTAATACCCTTAAATTTATTAATTGTGTGATTTTTCCAAAATATAAGATTTTTTCCTTAATTGTAGGATTTGAAAATTGATTTTCAAATTCAATTCTGATTTTATTTAATAATTTCGGATTTATTTTAATTTTATTATGAAAATTCATTTATTTGTTAATAACATTAATTGAAACTTTTTAAGATTTATAGTATAAATATTAATTTTCAGAAAATCTTATTTTCGTAAAATATTAATATTTTTGGAATATATATAAATATTTTTGGGATATATAAATATTTTCAAAAGATTTTAAATCTTTTTTCCTTATTATGCAGAATCTAATATAACTGAATATTTGATTTCCTTAACTGAAAGATTTGATTTCCTAAATTTTTGGAATTTGAAAATTAATTTTAGAATTGGTATTCTCAATTTTTCAGAACATAGAAAAAACTGAAGAATACATATTCTACATTTTTTAGAACGTAGAGCAAAGTAAATATTACGTATTCTGAAATTTGATTCAGTGTTTCTCTATTTTTTTTATAACATAGACCAATGTGCAGATGAACGTATTCTAATATTTTGTTCTAAATCATTTGGAATGTGTGTGTGCTCTAAATTTTTAGAACAAAGAGCAAAGTTAAAAATACAAATTCTAAAAGTTGCAGAACATGTACACTCGGTAGATTACATTTTCTAAACTTTTTTGGAACATGTTTTTTTTGGTTAAAGAGGGGGACGAATCCCCCGTTTTATTAATGAAAAGTAAACAAACTAAATCCGAATGTCTCGTGGGCGCGCAGACCCACTAACATCCTTTACAACAAGTGAAAGAACATCATCAATGCATGAATCAAACAAATGAAAACCTAGCGGTAATGAAAATGCATAGTTCGCTAATCCATCCGCCAGACGATTAGCCTCCCTATACACATGTGAAATACGGACTATCCAGTCCCTTGAAAGCAAGCCATGACACAACCGTACCAGGAAGGACAGCGGATGAGAGTTATTTATCCTTGCCCTCAAAAAATCAACTACCATCTTCGAGTCCACTTCCAGCTCGAGCCGTCTAAAACCCCAATCCCAAGCTATAAGAAGCCCGTAGTAGACCCCCCCCCCCCCCCCCCCCCCATAACTCTGCCAACGGCGCCACACAAATTCCTATATTCAACGCAAAACCTCCACGCCAGTTCCCGATCTCGTCCCTGATCACTCCACCAGCTGCTGCGAGGCCCAGGTTACCCCGCGAGGCCCCGTCCGTATTCAACTTCACCCAACCCTCTCGGGGCATCCCCCACGCGATCATCCTTCTTTCCCTTCCCCTGCCACTCGGATTTTCTTTAGTCATCATATGGGCATCCGAGACTTCCTTGGCTAAGTCTTTGAGGAACCAAACCCTATCCTTGCATTTACCATTCGTGCTAAAAACATTCCCACACCTCCATTTCCAGCTCCACCATACCCCCATCGCAAAGAAAGTGGACCAACAATACCCATCTCTCTCACTCTGACTTCCTAGATTATCATAAATCCATCCAAGAAGCGATTGCGAGAAAAACAACTGCATCGTCCGTGGGTTGACAACTCTCCACCAAATGTCTTCCATGGCGGGACAATCTCTCAAGATGTGGATAATGGATTCTTCCCCACCCTTGCACACTGTACATAAACTGGAATCACATAAATGTCTACGGGTTCTCTCCAAATTCATCATAATAACTTGGTTCGCCACAAGCCATAAGAAGACTCTGACTCATTCCAGTGCGATAACTTTCCAAATTCTCGCATAAAAGTTACTCATGTATTATCTCGGCCTCTCTTCCCTAAGCAACATTAAGTACGTCGACACCACCGTGAAGCATCCATCCGCAGCCCTACTCCAAGAAACTCTATCCACCGCTCCTGTGAACCGATCCAATACGATAGATGAGAGTTGCAACCACACATGATTAGGGACATATGGTGCAATTCGATTAAACTCCCACCCGACTCCCACTACAAGAAAACAGTCCATTAGTGACTACTCTTTGTGACTGAAAAATCAGTCACTAATTTTTGCGACTACTTTGAGACTCTTATGTGACCAATTTGTGACGACACCAAAATCAGTCGCAAAACGGTCGCCAATTTGTGACTGATCAACTTCGTCATAAAAGCGTAACAAATTAGCGACGAATTTGTGACAAACATTCATTGATTTTCATGTAGTCGCAAAGTTGTCACAAATTACAGACTAATTAGCGACGGATAAAGTGGTCACAAATTTGCGACTGTTTTGTTACCATCAAAGCAGTCACAGATTAGTGACTACCATAAGAGCGTAACAAAAACATCACAAATGTTTAAATGTAGGTAACAACAATTTTTTAAAATTTGGTAGTGACGAAGTTGTGACTCTTTAGTGACCATATAGGGTTTGGAGTTTCAAAATAACAATTTTTTGAAAAACTAATAGTGACGAATTTGTGACTCTTTAGTGACTATATAGGGTTCAGGGTTTTGAGTTCTCAAACCCTATACTAACATCACAAAATAATCACAAATATGTTGGGAATGTCCTGAAATCATTTGTACTTTACTCTAGTTAAAGTTGAAATGTCAAGATTTGACAATTGTATAATATTAGATGGTTATAATGTTTTGCTAGAAGCCGCTTATAACTTATGGACTTGAAAGCCCATTACTAATATAATACAATCCTATAGGGTCACACACCTAAGCAAACTAGATCATTAATAAATTAGGTTTTAATAATAATACAACATATATATTATATGATATATATATATATATATTTGTATTGATATATTTGGAATATATGTTATATATATGAGATATACATATATAGTAATATATATATATATATATATATGATATAAGTGGACGTGAAGCATAAAAGGAAAAAGGTAATTATGATTACTTCCTCTCCACGTAATGGTTTCGTGAATGGGTTTAGGCCCATTAAGATCACGTACACTATATATATAGACATTGTTATGTTAATGCGATTAACCTAAGCTACGATTAAAACCCTAAAAGTAAAAGACGAACAGTTCGTCAATACGTTTTGAGATTTAGATCTCTACGGCACTAGCATCCCGTTCGATCTAGTTTGTGTGCGTGTGGATACCGATAGAGGCACGACGTTTGAAGTGCTATACAACCTTGATCAGTCTAAATTTATCTTTCCGCTGCAATTGATCCAGGTATATCAAAAACTCTGTAGTCTAGATTTGATTCAATATTTACACGCATCCTGGAAATTGAATTCGAATTAATATTTATAAAGTGTTATAAACCGGTACGAATTCCAACAGTTGTATCAGAGCGTACGTGTATAATATTGAAATTGGTCTAGTTTAATATATGATATTATTTTAATCATGTTCGATTGTTTGATTTTGATGTTTGGTATATTATGTATATCGATACATATATGCTGCATCGTTTGATATATTGATATCGATGTGTCTATTAAGTGTTTTACTAATATAATATAAATACAAACATCTTGTGGATGATTATTATGATACCTTGGAACATGTATAAATTTGTGAAATTTATTTGTTGAAACATGCTCATGATAATGTATAGAATCGGGTTTCAGTTGCTGGAACATGTAAACTATAATTCGATTATAGAGTTTTACAGTGTTCGATCATTGTCCGAGTAATAATCTATGTGAAAAGGTTTCACTGTGTAATTATTAGATATACACGTAAACTGTAATTTGATTACATGTGATTACTGTGTATGCATGGACTAATGTGTTTGTTATTTATCATGCATGATTAATTTAATAATATTATATGCATGCGATTGATTGAGAATCTCGTTCGCATGTGTTTGGTCACTGTTGCTAATCGTATTACTAAATCAAATCAAAGTCCCTCGATCCAAAGTCCCTGCTAACGGTTGATTTGAGTTTTCGATTAACGGCACAGTTGTAAAAGGATCCAGAACCTGTGAGATTCAATCCGAATTAATCATGAGAATAATTAATGACTTTAATTTGATTAAGGAAATTTAATTATTAACGATCCAATTATATACATATTAGATATGTGTTATATATATTTTATATAAGATATAAAATTATGATATAAATATAAATTGGGTTAAAAATTAATTCCTCAATTTAATATCAAGTATTTTTGATGCCTTCCCAATCTTTACAACTGTCAAGGCTTATTTCGTTGTGCGATGGGCCTGTCAAGCAGGGTGTCCACTTCTACATAAGTGAGGCAGATGGTAATGGTTACCATATGAATTGAGATTGGTTTACTTGACTAGGCCATCAAAATGGTTTTGGGCTTAGAGGTATAGGTTGGATTAGACATAAGATGTCATCTAACAACCAAGAGTTATATTTGATATAATTAGCAAAGTTGTTGCTTACCTAAATAGCTAGTATTCAGGCGATGAGCCAAAGCTCACTTGAATTCTAGTAAAATAAGGATCTTGGATCATTATATTCATTTGAGGAAACATTGTTTTGAATATAATGCGAGTTTTCTTAATTGTTAAGATTTCTCATTTCCTGAACATCATAACTAAAACTTTTTCTTTTCTTTTTACTAGTTATGTCTAAAACCCCTCATCAGAACTCTTTCTCGTTGCGATCCGTCCTTGAGAAGGACAAGTTAAATGGATCCAACTTCCTTGATTGGTATCGGAACTTGAGAATCGTTCTTAAGCAGGAGAGAATGGACTACGTCCTTGAGAAAGTTCTCCCTGAGAAACTAAGGTCCAATGCCTCACATGCAGTATATGATGCTTGGAATAAGCATTACTATGATGTGGTCGATGTGCGTTGTCTGATGTTGGCTACCATGAACTTGGACTTGCATAAGCAATATGAGAACGTGGCGTCGCCTATCGAGATGATCACTAGCCTGAAAGCGAGGTTTCAGGAGCAGACTCGAATTGAGAAATACCAGACGGTTAAATCTCTATTTGAGTGCAAGCTACCAAAGGATGTTCCAGTGAGTCCTCATGTCATAAAGATGATGGGTTATATTGATAACCTAAGGAGACTGGATTGTCCTATTAGCCAAGAGTTGGCTACTGATATCATTCTGCAGTCACTGCAGTCGAGCTATGATAAGTTCATCAAGTACTACATCAAGAATGACTTGACAAAGACGTTGACTGAAATGCATGACATGCTCAAGACAGCTGAGCTCAATATCAAGAAGGGCAAAAGGTTTGAGAAACCTGGTAAAGACAAGGGTGAGAGAAAGGCCGTCCAGATTGTGAATCAGGATAAGCCCGAGTCTCCCACTAAACCCAAGTCTGGCCCATCTGATGATGATACATGCAGCTACTGTGGGGAGCCAAGGCATTGGAGGAGAAAATGCAAGAAATACATGGAAGATTCTATGGAAATAATGAAGATGTATGAGACTTCTTCTTCAGGTATTTATGTTATTTCAAGTTCTATCTTATGGGTATTAGATACCGGTTGTGGTGCTCATATTTGTTTAAATATGCAGGGCCTAAGCAACAGTAGAACGTTGAAGAAGGGACAAGTGGAGATGCTCAACAGAAATGAAGCAAGAGTTGCTGCATTAGCTGTAGGAAGTTTCCATTTATAATCGCCTTCAGGCTTGGTTTTAGAAACTAAATAATTGCTATTATGTACCTGCTATGAGCAGAAATGACATTTCAATTTCTTGTATGATTTTGAATGATTTTATTTTGATAAAAGACAAATGTTGCTCTTTTGATCTTAATGATATGTTCTATGGTAGCACCCCATTAGAGAATGGGTTTTATGTCTTAAACCAATCTATACCTGTCTATAACATAAACACAAAACGGTTCTCTAGCATTGTCATTTTGGGCCACATCGGATTCTGAAGCTCCATAGTGATGGGCTCACTTGATTGTGAATCATGTGAGAAATTTGAATCCTGCTGTTGGGCAAAATGACTAAGGCCTATTTTATCAAACTAAATGAAAGGGCCAACGAATTATTGGGCCTTATACATACAGATGTGTGCGGCCCGATGAGCACTAGTGCTAGAGGAAACTTGGTGAGCTGAGGAAGGAAGGAGAGTGGTTAGACGGACAAAGACGATTTTTGGTTGGAACATGGTTATGTCTTGTGTCTATATGGCAGTGCGATTGTTGGAAAGGGTTCCAAGCACAGCGCCGCAGCATCTTCCACGACCTAAGCATGAGTTTCACCCTCCTGCTGTAGGTATTGGATATATTAAGATGTGATCTTGATTCTAGTGGGAGCTGTAATGGATTTAGTTATATTATGATGTTCATTTAGACATACTTTGGTTATGTCATGATGGAATTGTTTCATGTATTATTTGATTATCGGATAATTGAATAATAGTCCTAAAGTAACCTATGGTATTTTATAGGTCATCAAGTTGAGGACTTGATCATGAAACCCTATAAGTGATAAATGACATAGATTATATTTGTCCCTGGTCAAGGTTGTTAAAGTGGGACACTGACAACCGCGTGAGACTGGTGTGTGAGGTGACTGATGACTAAGTTTCATGGAGTCATTAATAAGAGTATTAAAGTCAATCACATAGATATGTGTTAGAGAACACAGGATCGGATATGACCCGCTAATGAGAACTCTACAGGATAGTTATATAAGTGTCATGAGAGGTTCTCATTATGACTATAGAGTATAGTCCTTAGACCTGAGTTCATCATGATTTCTTGCATATGAATTGGTCCGTTTTGACTTTGTCAAACGTCATCCGTAACAGGTGATTATAAAGGCATTGATTGGACGTATCATGAAGTGTGTGAAGTAACAGGGATGGAACAAGATGGGATTTGTCCCTCCTATATAACAGGAGATAAATATCTCAGGGCCTATCGAAGATTTGATACTGAGAAATGCATGGCCGTGCTCAAACGAGGTGAAAGTCAGTCGTTTGTTTTATCAGTATAAATCAGAGTTCGATAAACGTGATCTAGCTGAATAAGGATGACACAGTTTCTTGCCTTGTGCTATGATCGAGATATAGAGACGAAGGGATTATAGGAATATATGAATTTGTCCGTTTTGACTTTGTCAAACGTCATCCGTAACAGGTGATTATAAAGGCATTGATTGGACGTATCATGAAGTGTGTGAAGTAACAGGGATGGAACAAGATGGGATTTGTCCCTCCTATATAACAGGAGATAAATATCTCAGGGCCTATCGAAGATTTGATACTGAGAAATGCATGGCCGTGCTCAAACGAGGTGAAAGTCAGTCGTTTGTTTTATCAGTATAAATCAGAGTTCGATAAACGTGATCTAGCTGAATAAGGATGACACAGTTTCTTGCCTTGTGCTATGATCGAGATATAGAGACGAAGGGATTATAGGAATATATGATTCCAGTACAAGTGGGAGATTGTTGGGAATGTCCTGAAATAATTTGTACTTTACTCTAGTTAAAGTTGAAATGTCAAGGTTTGACAATTGTATAATATTATATGGTTATAATGTTTTGCTAGAAGCCGCTTATAACTTATGAGCTTGAAAGCCCATTACTAATATAATACAATCCTATAGGGTCACACACCTAAGCAAACTATATCATTAATAAATTAGGTTTTAATAATAATACAACATATATATTATATGATATATATATATATATATATATATATATTTGTATTGATATATTTGGAATATATGTTATATATATGAGATATACATATATAGTAATATATATATATATATATATGATATAAGTGGACGTGAAGCATAAAAGGAAAAAGGTAATTATGATTACTTCCTCTCCACGTAATGGTTTCGTGAATGGGTTTAGGCCCATTAAGATCACGTACACTATATATATAGACATTGTTATGTTAATGCGATTAACCTAAGCTACGATTAAAACCCTAAAAGTAAAAGACGAACAGTTCGTCAATACGTTTTGAGATTTAGATCTCTACGGCACTAGCATCCCGTTCGATCTAGTTTGTGTGCGTGTGGATACCGATAGAGGCACGACGTTTGAAGTGCTATACAACCTTGATCAGTCTAAATTTATCTTTCCGCTGCAATTGATCCAGGTATATCAAAAACTCTGTAGTCTAGATTTGATTCAATATTTACACGCATCCTGGAAATTGAATTCGAATTAATATTTATAAAGTGTTATAAACCGGTACGAATTCCAACAAAATATACCACTACTTTGTGACACATTTGCGACGCATAAGTAAATTTGCGACTGATTAGTGACTACTTTGCCACTCCATTTTACAATAATACACATTAAAACCCAACATGTATGCTTCTATGATTCATAGTTGTATTTAGCTTGTACTAAAGTCAATGACAATGTAGCCAAGATGAAGTTGTAGTGAGTAAATCAATTTCCAAAAAAAAAAATATGTGAGAACAACATTAATGTTCTTTAGGTTATAAACACTTGTAAGTTTTAAACTAAGTTTATGTAAAGTTGATGTTTTTGAAAAGTAGCTTTGTTAGTGGTGGTATAATGGTTATATCACTTTATTTGGGGTATATGGATTAGGGAAAGACTAGAAGAACAAATTTTGAATATAAATATTTATGGTTTAGGGATTTGATTTGTGACTAACTTAAAATCGTCACAAATCAGTCATAAATTAGTAACTATTTTGTTACTTTTTTGCGACTAATATCTGCATCTGTTGAAATTGTTGGTTTTAAAAAATTGACTAGATCTGAAACAAAAAAAAAACTTTGTTACTCTTTTGCGAATAATACCAAGTCTTTTTAGTCAAAAAAAATCAACTAGACCTGAAACAAAAAAAATAAACTTTTGCTCTTGATTTCTCTCTTCTTCCTCTCTCAATCTCTTCCCAAACACCATCTCGATCCGTCACGGTTCAAGTCTCCATCTCTCTTTGTCTCAGTCTCGATATCTCTCACTCTCAGTCTCGATCTCCCTCTGTCTCAGCCTCGATGTTTCTCTAGATCACTCTCAGTCTCGATCTCCGTCATTATCACTCTCGATCTCTCATGGTGAGATTCTCTATCTATGACGCTCTCAGTCTCAGCATCCACACTTACAATTCAATTAGGCAAGTAACATGAAAAAAAAAGACAACAATGGTGGTGATTTTGGTGGAAGACTAACGAGAGAGGACATGGATTTCAGGACAAGTTTCAGCTTTTATGATACTTGAGAAGATATAAAACTCATGTTACTCTGAAACTTATGTATGAACTCATCATCTAAGTATTTGAATCTTTGTAATAGATCTTCCGTTTTCATGGTTTTGATTTTATATGGCCATTTCTCCTTTTAAAATATGTTATTACTATCCAAAACCAATAAAAACATTATCAATACACAACTAAGAATTGAAATTACAAATAACAAAGGAAAAGCCATGATCTTTGATTTAGAGTTTAGGGTATAAGATTTGAGGTTTAAGGTATAGGGTTAAAAAACCATTTTCCCCCAATTATTATTAATATTGTTTCATACATATTTATAAAATGGAAACGAAACAAAATTATTAGAAAATCATAAGTTTCAGGATAATTGAGTGTTTGATCTAAGATTTGTTATGTTTATGGCTTTAACTCTATAACCTTTGACCAAAACAAAAAAACTCTATAACCTACGACAAAAACAAAAACTCTATAACCTAAACATAATCACAAATTAATATATATACCCAAAACCCAAAAAGTCTAAAAATGTAATAATCAATTATGGTTTAGGGTTTGATCAAGAATTTATGGTATAAGGTTCAGAATAAATGAATAAATTAGAGTTTTATTCATGATTAAGTGTTTGACTTAGTTTCTGATTTTAGTTTTCAAAATTTTAGGATTATGGTTTAGGAATTGTTTAAGCTAATTTTAGTTAAGTACTAAAAACACATGATAAACACATGAGAACTAGCAAGAAAATTTTGTTTTTATACACATATATGTATAACATTATCCATTATAAATTACATAAAACATTTTTAAAAACACATGAGAAAACTGAAAATATATTAGAGAAGATAAGAGCCAATTAGAACAAATCACTAGGATTGTTGAAATGGCAAACTAGGAAGCAATCTCGTCCGTTATATTGGAGATCTCAGACAATCTTGGCCGTTCATTTTTTCTCCTTCTTAAAAGTAGCGTCAATCCTTCTCTTCTCATCCCCTGAGTCTTAACAAAAAAACTCTTAAGCGACAAACAGAACAAAACGATACTAAGAAGATGAGATCTTGAATCAATCAAAGAGACTTATCATCCTCCGATTCGGTTTTCTCTTCTTCAGCCGGTGGGTCTGAGCGCCGCCTCCTTCTCCAGTCGCTGGTCATAAGTTGTTGCGGCTCGAGAGAGATCGAGATTCATTCGACAGAGATGGATCTTCATCGCAACTTTCTCACAAATTCGACCACAGTCGTGTCTATACCAAACCCGTCGTTGGTATCGGAAGTCAACAAACAGGTCTAATTAAGTTTTATCTCCTAAAGAGAAAGCTTAGTGTTTGTTTGAGTATTACTTTGTAGAATGTGAAACCCCTTCTTTCCTACAGTAAATTTTGGATCTTTTATAGGCCTTATGTTGTTCTTGTGTTGGTGTTAATTCTCTAGTATGCAATAGCCTGTTTCTAGATCCATTTTCATAAAGTTTTTGAAATCTTATACTTCCATAGATTCGTTTAGATCTCTTTATATTAACGAATCTGATTGTTTTCTCTGCTTAGTATATTGATTTTGATTCGTCTTTCCTTAAGGTTCTGGGATTTGAAGATGTTTGCAACTAATGCCGAAGAGCAAACCTCAAGCTTTATTATTATTTATGTTGTCTGTGGAATGATCTCAAGATTTTGAGTATGCATTTTACCTACTTACGATATCAAAACATTATCTTTAATGAATGAGCACATTCGATGTTCGTTTTTGTTTTCTTGTAGGTTTCACGAGGATGATTTTGTCGTTGTGGTCAGTTACAATGCTTAGCTTATACATTAGGGTTCAGGTCAACATTTTAGGCAGACATTTGTATGTTGACACCGCTCAAGCTCTTGGTAGCTCCCATTTGCTTGTAAGTATATATATGCTTTCTGTCTTTGGCATTGTGTGAAGAACTTGTATAATTATGTTTCTAGTAGCTCTGTGTTATTTCTATCAGAGTTATGCAATTGAGATTTATGGGTGATTTGGATTAGTATTTTGGAATCACATGTCTTCGTTTTACTCTGATTAGTCTTTGATTATAGTTCTGGTTACCTTTTAAAGCAAACTCCTTCTTTTCCTGTGATCGCTTAACAGTTTTTTTTCCGTTAATTTCTTCTTTTTTTTGGGAGGAAGAGGTAGATCTTATAGATAGAGATGATGACAGCGCTCGAAGGATTCAGAGATTGAAGTCAACAATTTAGCCAAATGAACGAAATTGAAAAAACTTTGTATTTTTGTTGTTCTTGTTTTGTTTTTGGTATCAATTTGTATTAAAAGAATTTCTTGTGAAGCATTTTTTGTACATTGGTACTAATTTTGACAAGCTATATGCTTGTTTTGTAATATAATTTTGCATTTCAAGTTCTTTTGTTATTCACAACATTTGGTAGTTGAAAACAACATAAATAAACAACAATTAGTAGCATTAAAGTGACTGGAAAGAGATTCAATTCAGTCACTTCTAAAACAAAGGTGTCGCAAATCAGTGGCAAATTAGTGACCATAATGTGACTAACCCAAAGTTGTAACAACAACAATATAGTCTCTAGTTAGTAACTAATTTACGACGAATAAAGTTAGCCAATTAGTCGCTTATTTGCCACATCTTAGACAGTCTCAAATCAGTTGCTAATTAGTGACTATCAGTATAAGTCACAAATTCGTCGCTTATTTGCCACGCATTCGAGAAGCCTCATATTAGTCACAAATTAGTGACTGAAATAATGTAGTCACAAAGTCATCACTAATTTCCGACTGATTAGCGACGCCGAAAATTAGCGACGAAGGTTTTGGGACGACCTATTTTCGTCGCAAAGTAGTCGCTAATGTCTCATTTGTGACGAATTTGTGACTCTTCTGGGAGTGGCAAACGACCTATTTTCTTGTAGTGTCCATCTCTCCAAAATTCATACGCTTTTGCATTCTTATCTACTGCCAAAATATTCCCAATACACACCTCAGCCAAAGACTTATCCAGCAGCCACTTATCTTTCCAAAAATGAGCTAATTTTCCGTCACCTAGAACCCAGCTCATACCTGGTAAGATTACTTCCCTTAATCCAGTTTCAATACTTCTCCACATTGACGAGGCTGTCCTTTTAGAGCCCAACCACGAGGTATCATATATCTCGCCTACTCTATATTTATGTCTCATAATTCTAGCCCATAGACTCTCTCGATCGTGAAAAAGTCTCCAACCTATCTTACCCAACATCGCTTTATTCATCAACTTAGCCTTTTTAACGCCTAACCCGCCTTCCACTTTTGGTTCACAAACCTGGTCCCAAGAGATCAAGTGTTATCTCCGGTTCTCACTCGTACTTCCCCAAAGAAAAGATCTTGAAATTCTATCCAAACCATCCCAAATACTTGTCGGGAGTGAGATGGTTGTCATTGTATGGATTGGAATCGAAGATAGCACTGATTTGGTTAGAGTGACCCGTCCCGCTAAGCTCAAGAATATCCCTCTCCATCCCGATAAACGGGAAGCTACACGTTCAAGCACACCACCTAACGTAACCTTATTTATTCTATTTTGTAGCACCGACATCCCCAAATACTTTCCTAAGTCGCATGTTGACTGGATTCCACTTTCGTCGCTTATCAACTTCGCCAAATCATGATGCACATTCTTTGAGAAATACACCTTTGACTTCTCCAAACTAATTTTCTGTCCCGACGCTAAGCAAAATTTCTCCAATACTTTACGTATCACCCGTATTTGTGCTACCAAAGCTTCCACAAATAATATTAGGTTATCCGCAAAACAAACATGTGAGAGCTTTGGACCTCCCCGTGATAAACTAATCGGTTTCCATTCTTTCGAAGCAATGGATAACTCAATTAGATGACACAGCCTTTCAAGACATAACACAAAGAGATACGGAGACCCCGCGATGGCTTAAACAGTTCAGTCTTTTCTCCATTCCACAAGATGTTCATCGATGGACCCATAACACATTGTATAATCCAATTCGTCCACTTTCCCGGTAAATCAGCCGCTTTCAGAGTATCCTCAAGAAAATCCCATCTTATACGGTCATAAGCCTTTTCCAAATCGAGCTTCAAGAGCATCCAACCTTTTCTCCCTGTCTTCCGTTGCATCGAGTGAACATCTTCTTGTACTCGATGATATTGTCTTCACTCAATCTACCCAGAATAAAACTCGATTGTGCAGGTCCAATAAGCTTGGTCATAACCGGTTTGAGGCGCATAACCAAAGTTTTAGTAATAGTTTTGAACAAAACATTACATAAACTTATTGGTATGAATTGTGTAATCCTCTCCGGAGTATCAACTTTGGCGATGAGAACCACTAATGCATCATTTAAATCCGTCGGGAATATACCCGAATCCAGGCACTGTTGCACAAAATGAATCACCGATGGGCCCACTACTTCCCAACACTTCTGATAAAAACCCGGTTGATAACCATCAGGACCAGGAGCCTTGAATTGTCCCATGCTACGAATCGACTTCTCCACGTATGTGGCTAAGAAGGGTTTATTAAGGTCATTGTTTTCGTCTCGAGTAAGCCTTGCAAAACCTTCGGAGGCCAGTCTCCCTCCTTCCATATTCACACCTTCTAGAGAGTATAACCTCTTATAATAACCAACTTCCAAATCCTCTAGCTCCTTCGGGTTTGAAGCCCACCGATTCTCATTATCTCTCAACATCTCAATTTGGTTTTGCTTCCTCCGTATGATAGTAGATGTATGGAAGTAAGTCGTATTCCTATCCCCCAAAGCGATCAACTTCTCTCTCGACTTTTGGTACCATAAAACCTCCTCCTGCTCAAGAACCACATCCAATTATTTAATTAAAACACCTTCTTTTATTAAGAGCTCATCAGATTGATTCAATTCAATTTTGGCTTGAATCTTCTTGATCTCCGAGAGTAAGTCATCCTTCCTCTTGTTTATATCCCCAAACACCTCCCGATTCCATTTCCTTAGTTTTAGGCACAACCCTTTAAAGTTGTTGGTGTATCCACCTCACCATCCCATGAATTAACCAACAAATCTTTAAATCCTTCATGCTTAAGCCAAGCCGCTTCAAACCGAAAAGGTCTCCTTCCAGGATTCCCTATGGAAGTTGGCTAAAGCTGAATGTAGAGAGGAGTGTGGTCTGATGACAAAAACGGGAGATGAGTAACGACGACTTCTTCTTACATTAACCTCGCCTGCAGACAACACATTACCCGATCCAATCTTTTTGCCAATAATGTGTTCACATTTCTACCTCTCCTCCATGTGAACCGATTACCTCTAAATCATATGTCAATAAGTGATAGGTCATGAATCCATTCTCCAAAGGCCAAGGAGTCAGGCAATAAACCACCACTACCCCCTGTTCTCTCGTCGACCCGTAATATCGTGTTAAAATCTCCTCTGATGATCAACGGTCCATCTACTCGCTGAATCACATTCTTTAATTGTCCGCAAAAGCCACTCCATCGACTTACCAAAGGGGCCGCATAAGCAACAATCAAGTGAGTAATCTGAGAATCTTTAACAATCTTAGCATAGATAAACTGATCCGATGTCTCCACTATAGTAACAACACCGATATTCAACTTCCATAAGAGCCATAAACCTCCGCTCTGACCAACCGCATCCACTCTTGACGAGTTCTTAAAGCCCAACCCCTGACAAATCTGTCTCGCTCTATCGCCTCCCGCGTGAGTTTCTAACACTCCCAATATATCCGTCGGAAACTTCTTTAGGATATATCGAATTGATCTCTAGAAATTGGGTTTATTTGCCCTCCGGCAATTCCAAAATATTAAATTCATCATCACAATCATAATCAGGTAATGATAAATTGTCGGGGCAAGTTGTCATGCAACAACCAACTCCATCTCTCCCGTTGATGAAGTCATGAGCTCACCTTGAGTCCCTTGCTTCTGTTCTTCAGTCATTCTTGGGTTCGTTGAAACAGACCCCGATGAACCCCCAACTTCATGTTTTCAGTCTCTACTTGCCCACCAATTTCACGACCAAAGACTCCACTTGCTCTACCCACATCACCAGTCTCCACTCGTAATCTCTTCCCTGAGGAAGACAAATCAACATTAAATCTTGATGGGCCAAACACTAAACTTCTAGTGGGCCGGTTTTGTTGATTCCTCCCATTCAGCCCATTTAAATTCGTTTGCTTAACTAGCCCAATTCTCTTATCTTTCAAATGCCCCTTGGCGCCAGCTCTCTCTCTCTCTCTCTCTCTCTCTCTCTCTCTCTCTCTCTCTCTCTCTCTCTCTCTCTCTCTCTCTCTCTCTCTCTCTCTCCCTCCGAATCTTCCTCTGTTTCCATTAATGGTGCTCTTATCATTTTCTTGATTCACATTATTGATATTTTCCTTATCTCCATTGGAGATATCACTCATATCCCGTGATTCTGGCTCCATCAAATCTGTATTTAATCTCCCAAAAGAATTAGCTAACGGAATATTCTCCATCCCCGTGATATCCGGGATTTCTCGAAGATTCCGGCCGGACTCGCCTCCTGATCCACCGGCCGTAAATTCGATCGGTTGCCCCTGAGACTTTCCTTGTCTTCTCTGTCTCCTTACTGTCGTAAACCCTTCCTCACTTTGCTCCACCGGCGAGTTCCTAGTGGTTTCCGATTGACCTTGAATATTCTCCTTCTGTCCTTGAACTCCCTTCGGACACCCATGGATTAAGTGACCATACAGACCGCAACCAGAGAAAATATTGCTTAGCCCTTCGTACGAAATGAAATACCTTTCCTCATTGATCTTCACCGATCCCTTTAAAGGTTTCTTCAAATTCACCTCAACACAAATCCTAGCAAATCGAGCTCTTTCAAGGTTTAGTGTAGTAGCGTCCACTCGCAACGGCCTCCCCACACTCTTTGCTATTCCCATGAGAATGGAATTATGATAAAAATTCACTGGTAGGTTCGCAAGTCGGACCCAAACTGGGGTTGTGACAATTTCATCACTCATTGAATCAAAATCCAGAGACCATGCCCTCATATGAGTTGATGAGGTTGGTGGTTCCCCGTGCCTTCTGGAGTTTCTTTCCCTCCAAATTGAATACACCGTGAGCTGAAAAGTGTATCGTAGCAAGAAGAGATGATTCTTCCCCAATGATTTATCCGTTGTTAACTTCAACATGTTGTCCCAATTTAATGAGAATCTCCGAGCAAGAAGCTTCTTTGTTAGGCCTGACCAGATCTCTTTTGAGAAGCTGCATGTGAAAAACAAATGGTTTCGAGTTTCAATGGGATCATGACAGAATGTACAAGAGGAGTTCGCACCAGCATTCCAATGAAACATTCTATCTCCCATTGTTAGACGGTTTTGTATAGCAAGCCATGTTAGGAGAGAGTATTTCGGCGTGGCGTGGGGAAACCAAATGCCTTTATACCATTCCTTCATAGGCTGAGTTATTCGAGTCAGATTCCAGGTTTCTTTGGTGCTGAATTCGGATTCTTTAACTAACGGCATGAAACAAGATCCAATTTTTAGCCAAACACAACAAAAGTGTAGACTCAAAAAAATAAAAGAAAACAGAGAAAACAGAGTAAATGGGAATAATGGGAACCTTACAAAGTAGAGAAAAGGAACGAGTTAGATTTGGATCAGTCAAAATGAAGAAGAAAGTGATTATGATATGTAGCGATGGAAGCTGAAGCTGAGCTATAAGCAGAAGCGAGATCACGATCGTCTTCTTCGGGACGTACCAAACCTAGCCTAGGAGGAAGACATAGAAAAGTCAAGAGCCATAAAGCGACTCGACCCAATTGCCGAAGCGGGAATAAGCAGACGAGCTCAATCATCTCGCGGTTACTAATGCGATCGGACGGTGGGATCCCCCGCAATCGCTGCCAAATCTCGGCCGAGAAATGGGCTACCGAGATAACATTCCCGCCGTTGAAAACCATACGTCCGTACTATATTTGTCACAAAACGTGTAATTTGGATTTCTTTTCTGTAAAACGATGACGGTTTCGTGATCTCCGTCGGATTTGTCTGTTCTGTTGTATACAATATAAATTTTGCCACATTGACTTCGATATTTCATCATCATCATTAGACATCTATGATTCTATTTGTACCTAATCCTGTCAATTTGTTCATATAAAATATTCAGAAATTCAAGGAATTGGCCATGAGTACTATCTTCTTAATAAAATGTCGTTTTATGGAGAACTGTCTTTAATACGGCGTCATTTCATAGAGAATCATTAAATGAATTGATTATAAATTTTTCTTTTATGTCGTATAGATTCCACCACAATCCACGATAATTCAAGCCGACCCTTATTTACACGACAGACGATTCTATTTGCACGGAGATCTCTTGATAGTTGTCTTTATTAATCTACATTATTGTTCACAAATCGCGTTATATGAGACTCAACCCCCAAACCATGATGTTGAAGCATTAGTTAACCATTGATCAACCTTTGGACCAAGAGGCATCCACACGAAAATCAGTTTTTGTGTGTGTTTATGGGTTTTGTTCTTATACTTAATTGATGAAATATTTACTTCTTTGTGAACAAAACTCCGTTAACTTCTGGGAGAAGTGAGAATGATGGAACTCACAAGCTACTGGCTACTGTCTCTTTGTTCTAATTAAAACTCTACGAAAGAACAGTCTTAATCTAACTCATAGATCTAATTAATCCCTAACAATTAAACTGTTCTAGCTTTAATGATAAAAGAGAAGCTATAGAACAAAAGGGAGACGTGTCTTTCAAAACATGCCTAGCTACTCTTAGACAAATTAAACAATCTATTAACAAGTGTAGACTTAAAAATGAGAATGATGTGACTCGTTAACCTATATATATGCCTTCTAAATATAAGCTTGAGTTTGAATTAGTTATGAAAAATCAATCTGAGTGATTTGCAACAGTAATGTGTGAAGCTATATCTTTTTCGGGCACTCGAGTTTCAGGCCTTATAACATCAATGGCAAAGTTTCTTGGTGGCATCTCTCTTGCATTTATATTACTACTTCACTCATCAGTTCAAGCAACAACATCAATTTCTCATGTAAATCACTAAACCCTTTCATTTGCAGATTTATTCATAATTGGTTTTAGTATCTCTTCTTTTCAATTTTTTTTTGCAGGTTTACATTGTATATTTAGGCGCAAACTGGCTAAACCACACTGCTTTAGCATCGAGTCACCACCTTCATCTTCTTTCCAAAGTATTTACAAGGTTCCATTTAACTTTTTACAATCTTCAAAACTCAAATTTCTTTTTGTTGATGAGATCCCCTGACTAGGAATTTTGGATATCTTGTTATAGCAAAATAGACGCGGAACGATCGATGTTGTACAGTTACAGCTATGGCTTCTCAGGTTTCTCTGCAAAACTAAACTCAACCCAAGCTGCTTCTTTAGCAAGTAAAGTACTTCCATCTTATATTATACTAGAAAAAGTCTACGGGTTGCGTGGAAAACGTTAGTTAGATTTTTTTCTTATTTTATTTTATTATTATATATATATTAACATTGGTAAACTTAAGTGATGTTTCAGATTTATATTCAAAAGTTATATTTTTAAAAATTTAAACATCATTTTTAAGATTTGATATGATGATATAAACAAATATGTTTAACTAATGGAAGTGGAACACTACATTTTCAGTTGTACTTAAAATTTTAACTTCTTCTTCTTGGCCTCTTTGTTATAGTAAAAAAATGAATGTTTGTTCTGTACGTGGTCGAAAATATAAAACTTATACTATGAAATATAAAATAATTATATATAACTATATAGGTAAAAGTTAGTGAAATTTTGAACTGCTTTTAAAATTAACTGATCACATAGTTGGTTTACAAAATATAATTTTATAATATCTAATATACATATATTTTTATTTTATC
This sequence comes from Draba incana, assembly GCA_963576765.1. NCBI lineage: Eukaryota > Viridiplantae > Streptophyta > Magnoliopsida > Brassicales > Brassicaceae > Draba > Draba incana. The sequence continues at coordinate 23,785,789 of OY755212.1, read as the reverse complement.
ATGAAGTTGTATATAATTACTTTTGTTCGCTGCGTTCCAATATCCTTAACCTCGTGGCCAAAAAATGGAAATAAAAAAATTAATTGACACCAATAAGATTTTCTGAATGAGTTTAGAAATAATTTTAGTAGTCGGTTATATATGTTTCTTTATGTGATATACATAAGTGTCTTTAATAGTCTAGTGGCTCTTCTCTACTAAAATTGTCAAACTGTGTTGGGTTCGAAACCCAAAAGTACCATTTTGAATTTTTTAAAACTAATAATTTTAAGAAAAATAGGTGACATGTGTCGTCTTGTCAGAGAGAGAGTTGGTTGTTGACAACCTTAAAATATTATAAAGACTAGAAAATGTCTCGAGCGATGCGCGAGTTTTGTTTTAAAATTTATTAGATTTGAAGACAAATAATATGTTTAATCTTATTATTTATTTTTGACAAAAACAAGCAATTCTTTAGATCTATATTGGTTGCTAGTAAAAAATTAATAATAATTGACTTGAAATTAAATTAGTTACTTTTTATTTATTTATATTGCATTAACATTGAAATATAAAGTGTTTTTCAACATTTTCAATATTAGTGGTTACTATTTGAATATAGTTGTTTGCAACTTTGTTAATTACATAAATACATAAATTTGACAACTAAATCAATTATGTTATCTAAACAATCCTTAAAATTTTATAGTAAAATATTTATTTATTGTAAAACCTCTTTCTACTTTCTAATTACTTATAATTTTTTTCCTTAAATTTGTTTTTTGTATTTATACATACAAATAGTTAGTTTTTATTTCTGATGTACTTATATTAGCTATTATAAAACCTCTTTCTATATTCTAATTACTTATCATTTTTTTAATTTTTTTTATATTTATCTTTACAAAGAGTTAGTTTTTATTTTTGATGTAATTTTATTAGCTATGGTTATGTGTTTTTAATCAAAAAATGTTATGTTGAAATACATTAGCCAATGATGAGATATAACGAATTTTTTAATCATCTATTCTATTTTATATATAAATCAATAACATTTTATATATTATCATATTTACATATATTTAATAATATATTAAAAAAAGATTAACTGTATTAGTAAAAATAAATAAAAATTGACATAAACTTATGTGATTTGTATATAATATGTGAGTTAATATAAATGTGTTAATGTACTTTAGGAACATTAAACGTAACTTTATATATATTTTATGTTAAATATATATTTACCACCATTAAATATATATAAAATTAATAAAACTCGATAAACTTTAGTTATTTAAATATTTATAATACATTAGTTAAATACATAATATAACAAATCTATTATTCTTGGATTGTTATTTGATTTTATTTGAGATATTGTATTTAGTTTAATAGTAGTATTAATTTTAGTAATTAATCATATTTGACTAAAAATAATAATTAATTAATTATATAAATATGTGAAGACATGTGTCGTCTTGTCAAAGCTTGTTAACTTTAAAATATTACTCCCTCCATTTCATAATATAAGATGTTTTAGACATTTTGTTTTGTTTTAAAATATAAGATGTTTTGACAATCCTAGGTAATTTTTAACTTTATTGAATATTGTGCAACCAATAGTATTATGTAGTTTTTCTTTTTGTTGGTTAAAATGTTTTTTATATATTTTTAAAATGTTACTTTTTAAAGTGAAAGTAGTTTCTTAATATTTGTGTTTTTTGCTAAAACATCTTATATTATGAAACGGAAGGAGTATAAAGATTGACATTTCAAAATGTTTCCTACTTTTCTAATGACTTTTAGAAAGAATTTTAGTAGTGAGTTATATATCTTTCGTTCCGTGATATATACAAGTGTCTTTAGTAGTCTAGTGGCTCTTCTCCACTTAAATTACCGATGTTAGCTGAGGTTTGAAACCCAGAAGAAACATTTTGAACGTTTTTTTAATTAAATGTTTTTAGAAAAAGAGGTGACACGTGTCGTTGTTAACAACCTTAAAATATTATAAAGACTAGAAAAAGTCCACGCGTTGCGTGGAAAAATTTATCTACATAAATTTTAAATTTATTTTACTGTATATAAGTGATATTTAAGATATATTCTCACAAGTTATGTTTTTAAAAAATCATAATATGAAACTATATGATGTAAAGACAAACAATATGTTTTATCTTATTATTTATGTTTGAAAAAAATAACCAATTCTGTGTAATTGACTTGAAATTAAATTAGTGATTTTTGTTATTTATATTGCATGAAAATATAAAAGTAAATTGATTTTCAACATTTATATGCAGCAAAATAAGTGAATTATATGGGCATTTTAAGATTTAGTGTTGAATTATAATTAATAATTAAATGGAAAGATTAACTTTGGAAGGCTAGGAATTAAAATTATGGGCGTTGCATATTTTTAAATTTGGTTAAATTAGAATTGATTCACAATTAATGGGGAAATCAATTTGATTCCAAAATTATTAATAAGCAGTTCATTTCGGAAACGTTGGGTTTGATCGTTATTAGTGTTATATATTTTTATTTAATTAAATAGATTCCACCTTACAAAAAATAAAAGTAATTGGCATTTCAAAACATTTCCTACTTTTATGAATGACTTTTAGAAAGAATTTTAGTAGTGAATTTTATATCTTTTTTCCGTGATATGTACAAGTGTTTTTAGTAGTCTAGTGACTCTTTTACACTTAATTACCAAGGTTAGTTGAGTTCAAATCCTAGAAGAAATATTTTAAACTTTTTTTAAAAATATAAATTTGTAAATAAAAAGATGATACGTGTCGTCTTGTGAGAGCTTGTTAACTTTTGCAAACTCTAAAATATTATAAAGATTGTGGCGGCAAAATTATAAAAGAATTGGGTTTGGTTTTGGTTTTGGTTTTGGTTTTGGCTTTACTTGACCAATGTTATGTTTTAATGGAAACCAATTCCGGTTCTTTCAGTTACACTAACTCGCTATCATGAAAACCGGTTTTAGAAATCGATTATATTTAAAAATCTCAACATAGACTGGTTTGGTTAACCAGCAATTCAAAATAGAAATGGACCAGGTGATAACCGTTTTCAAGAGCAAAACCTTGAAGTTGCACACAACAAGGAGCTGGGATTTCTTAGGCCTCACCGTCGACAATGGCGGTCGTACTCCTCCTCCGCTGCAGCTCGCCTATGGCTCTGACGTCATCGTCGGAATCTTCGACACAGGTTTGATCTCGGAATCTTCCCCTGTTTCACCACTCTTAATGTTACCATATAGTTGAATTTTCAATTTGTGTTGCTTTCAATTAGGGATTTGGCCGGAATCGGAGAGTTTCAGGGAACCGCCGGAGGCAAAACCCATACCTTCGTCGTGGAACGGAAAATGCATCGGAGGAGACGATTTTGATCCATCCGTACATTGCAATCGCAAACTCATCGGTGCTCGATTTTACCTCAAAGGATTCGAACAGACTTACGGACCGATCGACCGTAAGCGAGATTCGGAATACCGATCACCGCGCGATTACCTCGGTCACGGCACACACACAGCTTCAATCGCCGTCGGATCCGTTGTCCCAAACGTCTCCGGCTTCTCCGGTCTAGGACGCGGCACCGCTCGCGGCGGAGCTCCATCGGCGAGGCTAGCAGTGTACAAGACGTGTTGGGGGAAGGATCTGGAAGGTGTTTGCACTGAAGCCGATATCTTGGCAGCTTTTGACGACGCCGTCCACGACGGAGTCCACGTGATCTCGGCGTCTTTCGGTTTGTCGCCGCCATTATATCCGTTTTTCGAATCGAGCGCTGATATCGGTGCCTTTCACGCTGCGGAGAGAGGAATCAGCGTTGTTTTCTCGGGCGGAAACGACGGGCCTGATCCTGGCCTTGTTCAGAACGTCGCTCCTTGGGCGATTTCCGTTGCTGCTTCGACGGTAGACCGGAGTTTTCCCACCAGAATTTTTGACGCCAATTTCACTCTCAAAGTACTCACCTTACGATCTTGAACTTAAATCAACCTTTCTTTTTGTACTTAGGGCATGTTCGTTTACTCATTTGAAATTTCCATTCAAATGGTTCATCCAAATGCTCCATTTGAATGGTGCTCGATTCTTACACTAAACGAACATCAATTCCATTTGAATGAACAAACAAACAGCCCCTTAATAGCTTAAAGTATTAAGAAATATTAAGAACAAAACTTTGAATTATGCCATCATTTAGGGTCAGAGCTTGATTTCTGAGGAGATCACTGGTACATTAGCGGCTGCAACAACGTATTTCAATGGAGGGTATGTTCTCAAAATCCTTTAAATTCAGTTTGTAGCTTATCGGTTGCATTGGTGTATTACCGTAAGGACTGTAATGTGCAGGGTTTGCAAATGGGAGAACTGGTTGAAGAAATTGGCCAGTCATACAATAATTCTGTGCTTCTCTACTTTGGGTCCGGTTCAGTTCATCGAAGAGGCACAAGCTGCTGCCATGAGAGCGAACGCAACAGCGCTAATATTTGCAGCCTCACCCACCAAACAACTGGCTGAAGAAGTAGACATGATCCCAACAGTTCGTGTTGATATTCTTCATGGGACAAGGATCAAGAACTATCTTGATCATTCGCCTACGTAAGCCACATTAATTGGTTACACATTTTGTTTTTGTGCTCTAAGCTGATATATAACTATGAAATTCTTTTTGGTAATAATCAAGAGTGCCAGTGGTGAAAATTGGACCGAGCAAAACTGTTATCGGAAAGATCACAGCACCTTCAGTTGCATACTTCTCTTCAAGAGGACCTAGCTCACTATCACCTGATATTCTCAAGGTACAATCATTTACTTTGGTGCATTGTGCTTTCAGTATTTGAGATAGTGAATGTAAACTAGAACCAGATTCCTCAGCTTTGTAAATATTTGGTTTTTGGTGTATCAATGGTTTGTGCAGCCAGACATTACAGCACCCGGTATTGGGATATTATCGGCATGGCCTCCTAAAACTCCACCTACATTGTTACCAGGAGACCACCGATCTATTGAGTGGAATTTCCAATCGGGAACATCAATGTCATGTCCTCATGTGGCTGGGGTTATAGCGCTTATCCAGTCAGCTCATCCCGACTGGTCACCTGCTGCAATCAGAAGCGCTATCATGACCACAGGTTCTGTTTCTAATAGACTCACATATTGTACTTGCAAACCCAAATATGATAATGATTTTTTGTCATTTCCAGCGGATACAAGAGATACAAGCAATGACTTGATCCTCTCTGGTGGATCGATGAAGTCCATTGACCCATTTGATATCGGGGCCGGGCATATTAACCCTTTGAAAGCAATGGACCCTGGGCTGGTTTACATTACCAGAACCAAAGACTATGTGCTCTACTTGTGCAACATTGGCTATACGGACCAGCAAGTCAAATCCATGATTCTCTCTTCCGATTCTGTTACATGTCTTCCGTCTCACTCATATCGAACCAATGCAGATTTCAACTATCCGTCTATTACCATACCGAGCCTGAGATTCACCAGAACCATCAAACGTACTGTAAGCAACGTTGGTCCAAGGAAAAACACGGTTTATTTCGTGGATATCATTAAACCAGCAGGAGTAGAAGTTGCGATTTGGCCTCGGATTCTTGTGTTCTCGAGGTGCAAACAAGAACACTCATATTGTGTTACGTTCAAGCCCACTGAGATTTCTTCGGGTCGGTATGTATTTGGGGAGATTACATGGACAGATGGGTTTCATCGAGTTAGAAGTCCGTTGGTTGTGTTCTTGAGCAACGGTGGTTTTTTGCAAGCGGTTTAGAAGGATATGTTATATTGGGCTCACGTTGAAATAGATGTGGTGCGTTCTGTTTGCGACCAAGATTTCCCGGGAACTAATTAAAGATTGCAACCGATGGTAAAACATGTTTAGTTCATTTTTAAAAACAGATCAATTTTTATATTTGTTCACAAGATCTTCCCTTTGTTTTCTCAATTGTTTTGGATTATTACATCTCAAGAAATCCATTGTTCATCTCGGGAATTTGGTGACTTTAATCTTATCCAGAGATTCTTCTATCCTGTCTTATTTACAAAATATTAAAGGGTAATCAAATGAAAATAAATTTAGTGAAAAGTAAGAAAACAAGGCCTCAGAGATCTTGGTGGTAAACCAATCATCAATTGAAGAAGAAGGTTCTTGCTTCATCAAGAGTAGCAAATATTTTCTTGCATCACTGGCCATCAGAATTTTTATAAAAAAAAACAAAACGGAAATTTTGGGTTATTTGTTTAAAACGATGGTTTTTCAGAAGTAGCTGGTTTATAATCACATCTTCCCCGTAGGAAATCAATGGAAATCCGACAGAACCAACAGATTTAAAGACTAATATAAATATACGGAAAATCTAAAAATCAGTGAAAAGAAGACGAGAATGGTATGAAGATGAATGGGTCAGAAGTAGCTGGTTGATGATCACATCTTTCCCGTAGGAAATCAATGGGAATCCGAATGATTTCTTTCATCATCTCTCACACCATACTTCACAAGATTTTCGAAAACAAAAAATAAAATAGTTAGCTTTCTAATCTACAGAGATAGAATAAGAACATCCCTCATCAGTTTGTCAAAATCAGAGAAACAGTCATAGAAGAAATCATCGAGTCGAGACAGAATACGCCTCTGACTATTTCTTCTTTATTATATACGGCGACGAAGAGGTTGACTAGGGTCTGACAAGGAAACCTAATCTCTATGCTTGACGAAACGCCGACGTTTTACATAAACGCAAGTTAAGGATGCTATTTCATTTTTTGGGTGGGCAACTAGTTTATTTCGAAACTTGTACTAATTAACATTTGATCATTTAATACATATGATAAAATAAATGTTTAGTTTTTATTGGTTTCAAGCTAGATTACTAAATATTAACAAAATTCGATAAGATAATATTTTTGAAATTTATGTATAAGTATATGGTTGTTCAAAGAGTATAAACTTATTATGCATACTGTTAAGAGGATTTTTATATGTGGATTCATCCATTAGGGAACAAGTCTCTTACACATATAACAATCGGAAAAATACGATGGAATTTTTGTCAACGACTCTTCAACGCTCATATTAGCAAAAGGAAGAGAGGAAAAACAGAAAATCGACCACAAGTTAAAACGTGGAAATACTGAAAAAGTTGGAAAACGAAAGATAATAGCTAGAGAGGTGACTTGAGAATGGTTTGAAAGCTGAAATGAAAAGGTCGAGAAAGGAAATTTAGCTTCCAGAAAGCAAAGAAACTCATGTGTTTAGATAAAACTTAAAAGGTAAAAAGTAAACAATATTTCTCTCTTGTTTAAAACTTATGGAGCATTACTTGTCAGAGCTAATATACCGGGTTACGCGTCCTAGTTTTGGTCAGGTTCGGATTTATCACAGTGAACATGTACGATGCACTTGAGAGTTTTGGTCAGGTTCTTCTTTGTGTGTCACTTGCCCAAAAACTTAGTCCAGACGCTAAGAGTGATATCATTATTGTACGAAGAACAACAATGGGCCAGGTGCTAGAAGGTGTCTCGATATCACATTTTTTTGCTTTCTTCGTTGCGTTAAGGCTAGTTTCTTTTACCTATCACATGTGACATGTGCAAGGTAAATAATACCAATGAAGATCACTTTGAATATGTTTGGATATTTGGGTTCAAGCTATGGAAAATGGGAATTCATATATTGTAATACGGAACCTCAAGGTTGCTCACACAATAAGTAAAAAGAAAGAGATAATGGATCACCAAGTCACAATCATCTTGGGATGATAAGCTCATGGGTTCTACCATTGAGTAAACCATATAAGAAACAGATGTAAAACACCACATTATCCATTTTATACACCGAGTGTTGGAACCCATACACACAAAGAGAACTCTTAAGATATCCATTCCACTCTAGGGTAGGCCTTAGACATCCGTTTTTATTGTCGAAAACTTCGATTTACACTTTGGATTGTGTTTTGAAACCATGTACCAATTCATGTGCTATCAAAATGTTATCAGAAATCAAATGACAAAAACAAAAGCACAGTGCATATTCGAAATCAATAACAATAGAATCATTTTCAGAGATGCGTACATAAAAATTTTGATGTCTGATTATATAAAGCTTGGTACGCTAAACTCGTAGTTAACAAGATCGTAACATGAAAAATTTGAACATATCTAGAAAATGCCTATAGTAAATCAATCCATACTTTTTTTGTTTGAGGAAAGGACTAAATACTTCTTGCATTATGTTCTCTATCAGATCAGTGAAGATCATACACCGCTATAATTTTACACGAGCATTACACAACGTTAACAGCATTCTGTGACACAATTATATCTTGATGAAAATTAACACCTGATTATACAGTTCTTAAATATGGGACACAAGTGGAGGGTACAAAGACATAAACACGAAAACTACTACATAATATATCTTAGGGCAATATATTCTACAGACTGTGTTCTTAGCAATAATCATGATATGTTGCAATGGACAGATTCAGTCTCCGGTACCAAAAGCTTCGGACCAGAAAGCTGTCTGTGAAGACAGAATATCTCCTTAGAGTGACTCTGTCTAAATATAAAAATCATCGGATCAACACTTTGCCTACGAGCTATTTCCGATTCGACCAAAACCTGAGGTTGCCTGCCTCCAAATGAAGATACAGTTTTTTTTTTCTAACTTAAACAGAAACTTCTTTCTTCAATTCTAAAGCTTGAGGTGTTGATATTGCTGCTCTATCCTTGACAAATGTCCTTAGGCATCCGTTGATTATGCGTGGCGCTGCTCCATCGCAGAACCGTTTTGCAAGATCAACAGCCTTTTTTGCATCATTTTTGTAACAATTTTAGTTCACAACAATTATCACATTGCAAAGCTAGCTGAAAAGGGAGATATAAATATATATATGAAGAGAGAGAGGTACCTCGTTAATGACAATCGGGTGTCGGGTTTCAAGTACTGCCATTTCGGACATTGCTAAGTGAAGAATCGAAAACTCTAGTATTCTTCCAGCTGGTGCACTCTGTGAATACATCCATAAGGTTTTGATCGGTATTAAAAGATAATTCGAAAGTCAATGTTGAGCTCAGGGTTTAATCAGCTAGTAACAATGAGAGCAATCACAACATAAGGACAATGGAAGATAATGATCAGAGTGGTTCATTGGTTTTGAACAATCTATGCTTGACCGGAGTTTATACCTTCCAATCGGGTAGGGAAATTTTCTCAATGACAACGACATGACTATCCCATTTATCAACCACTGCAACCAAGAGTTTCTTTGCAAACCTATGGGAAAACACATAGTGGGAATAATATATCCAGAATTTATTTCAAAATAAGCAGCAATTGCTATTCATTGATACATTTAATAGATTACCGTAAAACAAGTTTGCTGTACACCAGCTTTGGCGGAGCTGAAAGCACTTCTGCTTCTGCAGACACAGGAGGATAAAAACAGGTAATAGTAGTCTGTTATTTCCATGAGCCAATCCAAACAGGAGTCTCTTTGCAATATAAGTAAAGCAGAAGAGATGGAAACTTATTTTGAGGATAAAACCTAACCAATTTTGGATTCGTTTTCATCATGGCGCACAAGCTCGTCTTCCTCTTCACTAGTTTCTGTTTTAACTGGTGGTCCTCCAAAGCTCATGTGGTTATATTCCAACAAAGACGTCTTGTCAAACTCGTATCCAGGCTCTGTACAAACCAATCATTACTCAATTAAGTTATGTCACACGCATTTTACATACAGAAGCAACAAAGCAAGCATTGGATCCACAGAAAATACAATGTGATTCCTACAAGCATCAAAAACATGTTTAGTTGATACTTACCTCTTCTTGCATTGATTCTCTTCTCAAAGAGACGAATTGGATCTGAGCCCTCTAAGCATGCGGCATAAAGTATAACCCTGTCATATAACAAAATTAGAGGGCAGGTTCATCATTCTTATTACTCATAGCAAATAATCATACACTAGTTCATTTTTAGCTGAAATTAAGTTAAAAAGGAGACAACAAATGGCTCAATATAATGAAATTTCATGTATGAGTAGGAAACACATACAAGTTAAATTATGGGTTTAGGGTTTTGAGTAAAACCTTAAACCCCAAACTCATGAAACTCTAATTTGACCCTTACTCCTATCTCATCAAGCCGTAAAGATGACCAAATAGTTCCAATTTCAGTAAAGCCTAGCTAAATTTCCCAATTCCATTCAAAACAGAGAGAGAGAGAGAGAGAGAGAGAGAGAGAGAGAGAGAGAGAGAGAGAGAGAGAGAGAGAGAGAGAGAGAGAGAGAGAGAGAGAGAGAGATTAAAAAACATACAGAGCGAGTTCGCGAGCGGCACGAGGGCTGCTTAATCGGCCACTCTTATCTATTTTGGGCATTGGGACATCTTTTACTTCCTCCGCCGAAATTGACGGCGTACGGAGAGCGCTTCTCGTCGGAGATAGAAACAGCCGTAGTGACGACGACCGTCTATTTACCGTTCGCAGGGAAACTAAGTTCGTCGGACGTCGGAGATAATTAACCAGTGTAAATCCCAGAGAAGCGTGAGAATCTGGTGAGAAATTCGTGGACAAGTAAGAGAGACTCGACGAAGAACGAAGCGGCGAAATGGTTCCCTCCATTTTTAGTGTTTCGAGCTCTTGTGCTTCTTCGAGCAGATAACGATATCCAGTGAAATTATTAAAAAAATATCTCTGGAAAAAGGAAGAAAATGAAAGAAAAGAAGGAGAGAGATACGACGACGTTTTAATACTCTGAAAGAAAGGAAAAAATGGCCCATGCAGGTTTCGAACCTGCGACCTTCGCGTTATTTTTTTATTAAACGAAAATGAGAATAAAAAAAATTAACGAAAAATAAAACCAAATCTAAAATAAATAATTAAATCTAAATTCGACATATAATCGTGATTTTGAAGGAACAATTTTTTTTATTCTATAGAAAAATTTTCGTAAATAATACTGTCTAAATATATCGTGAACTTATTTATTGTTGTTTCCCATAATCTATGAGATGAATCTAATATTTATTGTTTCCTTAAGTTATTCTTTATCAAATGAAACTAATAATAACAAAATATTAACAAAAAATAAAATAATTATATTCAAAATAAATAAATCTAAATTCTACATGTAATGTGGATAAATTTTCAGTTTTATTTGATTTTAAAAAACAAAATCCGCGTAAAACGCGGGGAGTCATCTAGTAGATGATTAAAAAAATTGTTATACCTATTATGGGCTAATGTATTGCAACATAACATTTTTTGATTAAAAACACATATTCATAGCTAACAAAAATATGTCAAGGAAATAAAAACTAACTATACATATATGTAAATACAAAAAATAAATTAAAGGAGAAAAATAGATGATAAGTAATCATAATATAGAAAGACGTTGTATAATAATAATTATTTTACGTTACAATTTTAACCAATTATTTAGATAACAAAATTTATTTAGTTGTTAAATTTATGTAGTTAACAGTGTTGCAAATAAATATATTTATTTGAAATAGTAACCATCAATATTGAAATAGTTGAAAATCACTTTATATTTCAACTAATTTAATTTCAAGTCAATTATTATTTTTTGTTTACAAAAATGGTTGTTTTTGTCAAACATAAATAATAATATAAAGCATGCTGTTTGTCTTTAAATCTAATAAAATTTTAAAACAAAATCTAATATTCTAGTAAAACACATATGGGAACGACTCTTTTCAATCTTATTTTTTTTGATAAACCCTATCGACTTATCCGGTCAGCTCCGGTAGGAATGCACCGAAGTACTACAGAGTGGGCTTCTCCCCGAAGAACCACCACACCGACTGGCCCGAGTTTGGATTGTCTTCCGACTAATGTCTAGGGGTAATCAGACCGCCTGTATTTCTGACTACCTAGTAAACCAATTGGGCCAAATCAAGATGTTGATAACAGCGAGGGGGGAGAATCGAACTTAATTTGCTGGGATTTTCACCCTCTCACCCAAGGCCCCACCAACCACTTGCCCACCACCTTCTGGGCTCTTTTCAATCTTCTCTATGCAAAATCTTGTCATTTATTGGTCGAACTTGAGTATAAAAGCTTTATAGGAAAGTGATGGAGAGCGGAAGCTTATATAACAAGCTAGGTTACGTGAACTCCAAGAACTCGAAAACAAGCTTGGGTTTAGACGTAAGCGAAGAGATTTCGATTATGGCTAGAGTTTGAGAGTCTTCCTCTCAGGGCTTGCACAAGAAAGCTCTTTGGGAAACTTGAGTTTCCTCTTTTTGGGTTTTTATTGATTTTATCAAAAACAAAGACTGAAGAACAATGACTCGATGAAAACTCTATTTAAGCTAGAACAAGACTCAATAAAATCCTAAAATAAAAGGAAAGTACATTAAAAGGAAAACAATGACTCGTGAACACAAAGTTGTGTGTGACTTACACAATGTTGTGTTCGACACAAAACTTAAAACAAAAACCCAACTATAAGCCTTCAAAAATAACAATATGCTGCATTAGGTCCCTACGGGTGGAAAAGGATTCGCCCACGAATCTAAATTTCCTTTTTATTGAAGCTCATTGATCGGAGAGTCGAACGATGTTGGGGCAGAAAATAGTGTATAGTGTGTGACACAACCAACAATCATGTTTGACACATAATCAGCAACAGTGCATGCATCAAAGTCACGACCTTCTTGTTGGAGTTTCTTATCAAATTCAGCATGTGAACATAGCAACGGTGGCACTTCTCTGGACGCTGAATGTGTGGTGGTAATTGTGGTTGTACCATAGCATGTAAAGTGTGTCGCAAAGTCTCAAGAATGGGTGAAAGCATAATTTGGTGGGTTTCCTAAATGAATTGATATGTATTTTTCTCACCATCATGAACGACTTTTCGATCATATTCCCAAGGTCTCCCAAGTAATAATTGACTTACATCCATCGGGGCAATGTCACAATAAATATGATCCTTATAGTATGGTCCGATCGAGAAAGGAACAAGTACCCGTTTTGTGACAAAGAAAGCAACACCTTCATGTAGCCATGTAAGTGAGTACGGAGTTGGTGTTCTTCAATTAGTAAATCAAGCTTGCGGACTGCTTCTACAGAGATGATGTTACATGAAACAACCAACACTTTTTTTTTTTATTTAAATTAATAGCCGAATTAATATTCCCATAAATATTTAATTCTCTACAGCTATTAAACAATTTGCGGAAGTTCTCATAAAAATAATTCAATAAATTATTAAACCAACAAACCAAGTTCCTTAATTCAAATAATACTAGCAACCTAAAAACCAGGTTCACTAAAAACAAATAAATAAACTAAGAGAAATTTTGAGTTATGCCACTATTGGCATGCCACTTTTCAATTATGTCACTGTTTTAAAATCATTACCAGCGTGCCACTATTCACTTAAATGAAAAAACAAATCTCACTTTCTCTCTCATCTCTCTCACGCTCATCTCCCAGATCCAAATTTTTTCTCTCATCCAAATTTCGTTTTTTTCTCTCTCTCTCTACCAAATCGCCATCATGAGATCGGATTTTACTATCACTAAATTTGATTCTCGTCATCTCTAATTTTACTATCTCTGATCTCTGTCGCGATTTCCGCTAAGAAGATTTGAGAAGGTGTTGTTGTTGACGGAGAACGTGGATCTTAGATTAGATCGAGCATAATTAGGAAGAAGAAGAAGAAGAAGAAGAAGAAGAAGAAGAAGAAGAAGAAGAAGAAGAAGAAGAAGAAGAAGAAGAAGAAGAAGAAGAAGAAGAAGAAGAAGAAGAAGAAGAAGAAGAAGAATAGATCTCAAAGCAAATTCAAACACAAACGACTGTAAATTTTCGAATTTGGGTTAACTATTATGCATTTAGGTATAGATTTGGGGGAGGGGAGGAGGAGATAGGGGTAGGATTTTGCCTTTATATTATAAAATCGATTTAAGAAATTTACAAAGATTTACATGGATGAAAGAGGATCGAAAATCCTAGATCTGTCCTCTGCATTTGCGTCCAATGAAGTCAGAGAGAGAATCAAAAACTCTAGATCTATAACCCAAATCCAATTTGCAATTTCAAAAAAGAGAATTTTGTGAGAGAAAAAAATTTGGATTAAGATGAGCGTGAGAGAGATGAGAGGGAAAGTGAGATCCGTTTTTTTTAATTAATCAGTGAACAGTGGTACGCTCGTAATGATTTTGTGAACAGTGGCATATTTGATTAAATTTTTGTGAACAGTGGCATATTTGCAATTGCCCCATAAACTAAACACCCTATCATCCTCTTCTCTGGCCTCGATTCCGCAATTACGCATTTCTGTTACCTGCAACACATGGTAATTAAATACTTAGTGGAGCGGTCATCCCGTCTACCTGATACATAGTAAGGGAATAAAGATTATCAATTCTACGCGATCAAGCAATAATCCATAAAAATGACAAAAACAACATTTAAAACAGAGGGTGTCGATCGACACACCCACTTGGTGTCGATCGACACTGCATTGAAGCATATGATCCTCGTGATTATAAAACAGTGGTGTCGATCGACACTACCAATAGGTGTCGATCGACACCTCTCGCAGAAAACCTGAACCGAGTCAAATCCTCACGCGACTCGAATTCTGTTTCATCGCACGAGTTCATCACGACACAGACAACAAAAAAATCACAAAGAACAATCACGGAAAACCAATAAACATATCACCAACAGTCATTCCAAATCCTAATAACCTAGTCTCATATCCACGATCACGCACTCACCTCGATTAAGCGATTGATTTCAGGAATGAACAGTGAATTCCCTTGCTGGAAATCACCGAGATAGCATGATCACTCTCACAAACGACCACACGAGCCTTATCAACGAAGAACGGTGAAGAACGGATCACGAATCCTCTCAAATCACCCTTGAATTCACAAAACACGATTTTTCCTTTGGTTTTTCTCTGCCAAACTCGTGCTTCTGCGGCTGGAACCTTAAATAAACCGACCTAGGGTTGCGTTCCTAAATCGCGCAATAAACCGGACGATTTTAAATCAAACCAAATTTGACCAAAAATATTGGTGTCGATCGACACCTTGTCGTGGTGTCGATCGACACCCCTGACCAAAATCCATATTTTGGTTTCGGGATGTTACATTACAACTACTACTGGAATCGATAACGAACATGCAAATGTTGTCGTGAATCATGCCAAGGGATGTAAAAATGTTTGTGCTAAGCCACTGTTGGTCGGGAACTCGAGAAACCAAACCAATACGCCTTGACATCAACATCACACATGTATCTCTAGAAAGAACACATATATTCTCATTAGTACCATCATCATCAGCCTCAGAATCACCAACCCCCACTTTTTCTCCATGTTTTTCACAGCTAACAATCATGTCGCGACTAGTTCGGAAACGTCATTTGACGATGACCAGGTTCGTTACAGGCGTAACAACGTAACGCATTAAGGCGAGTTGATCGTCGCAATGCTAAATCTTCTGCTGGTAGTTGTTGCCGAGAAGACCCACTAAGAGTCTCGCTGAGCTGAACCTTGTCGAGCAATGATTTGATCTTGAATCCATGAGTTGTTGTTGGACGGGTTCCAATTAAATAAGCGTTGTTGTTGCTCAAAATATGTAGCTCTACGATATGTTACTGTAATTGAAGAAGGATCAAATTGAGCTAGTGCTGACTATAATTGAGGTCGTAAACCTCCTATAAACTGAGACACAAGCTAAATTTCACTATCATATAACTCATTACGAGTTAATAAAACAGAGAATTCTTCAGCATAATCAACTACAATGCGATTTCCTTACTTTAAATTTTGTAAACGATTGTACATCGTACGATCATAATTTTGCGAAAGAAACGTACGACGAAGATGTTTTTTCATTTTTTTCCCATGAGTCAATAGGTTCTTTGCAGGTATTGGTCCTCGTGGATTTTAATTGTTTCTACCAAGACGATGCGTGGCCACGAAATCTCATAGCCACCTACGGAACGCGACGATGGTCAGGCACTTGTTTAAAATCAAGAACTTATTCCACATGTACTATCCAATCAAGTAGATCATAACCACGAACACCACCTTGAAACTCTGGGATTTCAACTTTGAAGCCAAATTCCCAACGATTATCATAGCAGCTGTGATCTTTGTTGCGTCACTAAACTAGACCATCTTCTCGAAGAACATGACAAAGAACTTCATCTTCTTCCACGTCAGATTCATGGTCATTATTGGCAATCGGATTATTGTAACCGGGTTTTGAGGTCAATTTTCTAACATCGTGACCAATCTATCACCCAACACTTGAATCGAATTTTGCATGGTAGCTTGAAGAATATCTTGCATCGCGAGAAGAGCACTCTCGAACTCAAACCAATCTGTTGCCATAGTATAAGAGCGTTCTTCTGGATCGATGGTGCTTTTGTTGTTGTTCTTCTTTGGAGGCATCATAAAAGAATTAAAAAAAACATGATATTGCTCAAATTAATCCATAGAGCTACTCTCTCAAATTAAGAGATCTATTGTAGTATTTAATGTATCGAAATCCACATGGAATCAGGGAACACAACAAATTTAAACGTTCGAAATAAGCTAAGCAGGATAATGTGAATGTAAAAACTAGTAAATAAATTAGCAAAGAAATAGGTTGTAAAACAATTAAATAAAAGCTAGCCGCATGGAAATCTCAGGTGAATCCGAATTGGAGATATAAACAGATAGTTAGGAATTATTAAGCACAGTTCTTGAACATGAGACACGAATATAAAACCAATCAGCTTTCGCTGCAGAGATTTATCTGTGTCTAAATCCTAGAAAGTCAACTTTTGTTGCGAATCCTAACAAAGATATAAGATTCAATAGAAATCAAGTGTAAGCCTAAACAATGGTTGTGAATATACACACACACATATATATATATAT
Organism: Draba incana; assembly: GCA_963576765.1. NCBI lineage: Eukaryota > Viridiplantae > Streptophyta > Magnoliopsida > Brassicales > Brassicaceae > Draba > Draba incana. Next base: position 23,768,865 of record OY755212.1, on the reverse strand, counting down.
ATATATATATATATATATATATATATAGTTCTTAAACCGTCATAGGACATAATTGTAAATATCTGGAACTTCTCGGCAAGAACAGAAATCTTTGAATTTGGTAAATTGGCTTGTGAACGGGTGTCGATCGACATCAAGTTTGAATTTGGATTCTGACTTGGAAACTTCGACTATTCCTTCCGCAATGCTCCAAAATATCCAGTAAACATCAATTATGCTCCAAACGTCTAAATACCTGTAAAAACTCTAAAACACTAGAAGAACACATAAACGACACTAATAAAGGACTTATAACGTGGTCGAAAACCGGTAAAAACCATGATATATCAAAACACCTTGCAGAAACGTGCTGATTTTGATACCAACTGATGGAGAGCGGAAACTTATATAACAAGCTAGGTTACGTGAACTCCAAGAGAACTCGAAAACAAGCTTGGGTTTAGATGTAAGCAAAGAGACTTTGATTACGGCTAGAGTTTGGGAGTCCTCCTCTCACGGCTCTGCACAAGAAAGCTCTTTGGGAAACTTGACTTTCCTCTTTTTGAGGTTTTATTGATTTTATCAAAAACAAAGACTGAAGAACAATGACACGATGTCAACTCTATTTAATCAAGTGATGGTGGCGTAGTGGTAAAAGATTCAGGGGAAGGAGAATAAATTCTTCCAACATGATTTCAATTTCCTTTGAATACACTTTCACTTCCACTTGGCCAGTCGAAGTGATGTCATGCTTTATATCTATTTGAAAAGTCAATGAGTAGACTACTTGACAGCTACAGTCATCCTGAAAAACTAGTCGGGTGGTAAAAATCCAAATTATCCCCTGGTTCTATAAAAAAAAACCCATTTATTCACACCATCACTCATCATTCATTCACTCTCTCTTGCAAGCATATTTCTTTTAAGTTTAAAAACTCTCTCTTTCTAGCCACCATGCCACTCCCATTTCTCTGGTCAAGATAATATCTTCTAACCTCTACTCTATTTCATGTCAGAAAGTTATTATATATTCATCATCATTGATAAGTTTGGTTATTTAAGGGTAACTAATTTTAAATTGCTTCATTAATTGATAATTTATCCTTGATATGATGGTTAAGTGATGAATTATGGTCATCAAGTTAGTCTTTTAGTTTCTAATCTACTATATAAAAGCTTAATTACTCTCTCCATGGCTTGACACATCATCAATATAAACTCCTCTACACATGCCACATAAACTTCTCAACTTACGTTTCAAAGCATCTCTTTCCCGTTCATTTTTCGTCTCTTTGTCTTACCAAGGTTTTAATCTCATTCATTTATTAAACTTCAGAATCTTTGAAACAACAAAGTTTTTTTTTTTTTTGAAGCTAAACATTTCTACTGCGAAAAACATAATCAATTAATCTAGCAAAATAATCCAATAATTCTATAAAAATAAATAATCAATATTCCAAAATAATTCAAATACCAATTCAGGAATGCTCAAATAAATAATCTAGCAACCTAAGACATCCGGTTTACTAGACTAACAACAACAACACATAATCCTATCATCCTCTTCCTAAGGCCTCGATTCCGCGATCACATTTTTCCTTTACCGGCAACACATGGAAATACGAGTTGCGTAAGTATTTCATAAATACTTAGTCAGCTGGTCATTCCGCCTACTGGCGTAACAAGCAGGCTCAGATAAAACTTGCAACACACATTACAAACCATCTCAACACATAACAACATTTAACAATACGAGAACAACGCATTTTGGGTAAACTGAACCTCGTGTCGAGCGACACCACAAAGGAGTCGATCGACACGACCAAAAGTCTTGTGTCGAGCGACACCACTAAGGCATCGATCGACACACGACTAACTCTCGTGTCGATCGACACGCCTCTGTAACTGCACCATAATCGAGTTTATCCTCTCTCGACTCGATTCCGGTGATTACGAGTTGCAAATCTGCACAGAAAACACGACAATCCAATATATGCAACCACATCAATCATCACAATCAATAGCATACGAAAATCACATCAAACAATCAACAAAATTCATAGAATATCTTCATTGCCTAGAAACCAACGGTCACAACTCACCTCGGATTCTTAGGAACAAAAAAGGGTTCGGATGAGACAAGAAACTGCACGACCATACCTCTAAAACACAAGAATCACCACGACACAGAAAGGAATGGCTTTAGAACTCGAATGACACGGTTTCGGGAGAATTTCTTTGCAATAATTCTCTCAAAACACTAATCACTCTCTCAATTCTCTAAAATCAGAACTTTTCTCTATTGTAGCTTGCGGCCACCAATATCAAGAGTTTATAAACGCAAACCTAGGGCTTAACTCCCCTTAAACCAAGCCAAAAACGGTAATTAAAAAGTTAATCACTCGGTTCAGAAAATGCAAGTGTCAAGCGACACTAAGACTGTGTCGATCGACACCTTCAAAACCTTCGTGTCGATCGACACACTCTTTGTGTCGCTCGACACGACCACCATAATCCATATTTTTGGTTCGCGGATGTTACAATTCTCCCCCTCTAAACTGTATTCGTCCTCGAATCCCGACAAACTGTCTAACAAAGACCCACAACCTGACCCAAAACCGGTCAATACCACCTAAGATCCTAACACCCGATCTCTGAGGCCCTTGTCTAATCTCATGGTTATACGCCCGTTTTCAGAAATTTATCACTCTTAACTCATTCGACACCCCTCCCACTCGCAGGTCCCATCCCTTGAGCTATCGATGTCACATGCCCCATCTACTCTCAGGACGCATCCCTTGACCTCCGGGTACACAGGGGAACTAATCATCCCCTTGAGAGAACTAATCATCCCTCGATACTCATAATAGAAACTAATCATCCCAAAGAGTATACAGGAGAACTATCTCTTTTGAGGAACTAATCATCCTCACTAAAGAACTAACCATCTACAGATAAAATGAATGAGTTGCCGCAACCCCTAGAATAATAAATTCTAAAACATCTATAAACATCTACCGACTAGAACTACTTCCCGTGGTCAAACTTGTTACTCCCTAACCCGGAATATCTCAAAACATGACCAAACACCGGTCCACACAATACACAAAAATTATATAAGAACTATTCATCTCATATAAACAGATAAATAAGAAACTCCATCTTATAAATCTTCAAAAAGTATAATCGTTACAACGAAAACGAAAATACAACACAAGCAAACATGCTAAAACAATGGAAACTAGAACCACAAAGATACAAGTAAAGCTCAAACTGCGACCTACTTGTCGAACCACTTCATGAACTTTACCTTCATCTTTGCCTCAGGCTTCCAAGTCTCTTCCTCACAGTCAGCACAATCCCACAAAACTCGCAACAGAGGAATCTTCTTCCGACGTAACTCCTTGACTTTCCTCTCGAGAATCTTCAAAGGAACTGCCGGAACCATCAATCAGGCTGAAGATCCTCAGGAATCTTAGCCACTAACTCCTCCGATTTATGTAGGCACTTCCTCAACATCAAAACATGGAACACCTTATGAAATGCCTTCATAATCAGAGGTAACTCTAACCGATAAGCAACCGGCCCAACCCCTCTACGATCAGAAACGGACCCATGAACCGCGGACTCAGCTTATTTGCTGCTATAGATCTGTTAAAACCCCTAAACATAGCCATCTTGAGATACACACGATCTCCCACTGCAAACTCAAGCTCTCACCTCCGCTTATCCACATAACTCTTTTGCCTATTATGAGCTTCCTTTATGTTCAGTCTCACGACCTAAACCTTCTCCGTCGTTTCCTGAACATAGGTAGCCCCATGAATACTCTGCTCCCCCACTTAGGTCCAGCATAGGGGGTGTCCTGCATGACCTCCCATACAAAGCCTTAAAAAGAGTCATCCCAATACTCGCCTGGAAGTTGTTATTATAACCAAATTCTACCAAGCTCAAGTGATCAACCCAGTGACCACCCCAATCTAGTACACACATCCGCATCAAATCCCCTAAAGTTTGAATCGTCCTCTCTGACTATCAATCAGTATGCGGATCTCGGATCCTGATCTGACACAATACTGGTTGGCACTCAATGCAGCCTCACAATCTCCTTCACAAATTTCTTAGCCAAAACAGCCGCTCTGTTTGTCTTCTTTATGGCCTGAAAGTGCGCAGTCTTAGCCAACCAATCCATAATCACCTAGATAGCATCAAAGGTCCACGAGTTAGGTAATCCTACCACGAAATCCATCGTGATCATATCCTACTTCCACTCCAGAATGGGTAAACTTTGCAATAAACCACTCAGAACCTTATGCTCAGCTTTAACCAACGAATACGTGTTTTACTTCGCAACCCAATCAGCCACATCTCTCTTCATCCCGACCCAGTGATAGTACCGCTTGAGATCACGATACATCTTGGTCGCTCCAAGATGGACAGAGAAATTGCTCGCATGAGCCTTTCGCAGAATCTCCTGCCTCAACTCCTCCACCTTGGGTACACAAACCCAACCGCAAACAAGAATCGTCCCATTCGAAGAGACCTCATACTCAGAACCCTCTGCGATCGACGCAGCAACCAAACTCTGATCACTCGTCTGAGCCACTCGAATCCTACTTAGAAGATCTGTATGATCAGCCGCCTCTAAGTCCATCGGCTCCTGCGAAATAGCACATAACCGCAAAGTACAAATCTCGCTCTTCAGCGACTCGATATCCTGCTCTTAAGCCGAATCTACACGTCGACGACTCAAAGCATCCACTACCTGGTTCGCCTTACAAAGATGGTAAACAATATCCAACTCGTAATCTGCCAACAACTCAACCCAGCGTCTCTGTTTCACATTTAGCAATGGCTGATTGAAAATGTGCTGCAAATTCTTATGGTCTGTGAAGATCTGAACTTTCCCACCATACAGATATGATCTCCAAATCTTCAACTCAAACACAACTGCAATCAACTCTAGATCATGCGTAGGGTAATTACGCTCAGCACCTCTCAACTGCCTCAAAGCATACGCAATCACTCTACCCTCCTGCATCAACACGTAACCTAAACCAATCTCAGAAGCATCAGTATATACTGCGTAAGGCTTACCAGGCTCGGGCAACGCCAACACCGGTGTACTCATTAGCATCTCCTTCAGCTTCGTAAAGTTGTCCTCACACTCCTGAGACAAAACAAACGAGGCATCCTTCCCGGTTAACTTCATCATCGACTAAGCCATACTCGCAAAGCCCTTGATGAACCTCCAATAATAACTTGCTAAACCTAGGAAACTCTTGATTTCGGTAGCGTTAGATGGTCTAGGCCAATCTCGGATTGCCTCTATCTTAGCCGGATCCACAGAAACTCCCTCTACAAAAATGATATGGCCAAGAAAGCCCATCTCGTTCTGCCAAAAACTGCACTAGCTTAACTTAGCGTAAAGCTTCTGCTCTTGAAGTTTCTCCAGAACTAACTGCAGATGCACCTCGTGCTCCTCATGACTTTTCGAGTAAACTAGGATATCGTCGATAAAGATAATTACGAAGACATCTAGGTAATCCTGGAATATGCACATCACCCGCATGAACGCTGCTTGCACATTTGTCAATCCGAAAGGCATAACCGCAAACTCAAAATGGCCATATCTGGTCCGGAAAGCCATCTTCCGAACATCTACCTCATTGATTGGAATATGATGGTAACTTGATGCCAAGTCGATCTTGGAGAACCAAGTAGCACCCCTCAACTGATCTAGCAACTCATCAATCCTCGGGAAAAGGTACTTGTTCTTCACAGTAACTCGGTTAAATCCCCCGAAATCGATGCATAACCGAAAACTAGTATCCTTTTTCTTCACAAACAACACCAACGCTCCCCACGATAAAGTACTCGGACGAATAAAACCCTTACTCTCCAAATTCTCTAACTGCTTCTTCAGCTCTGCCAACTGAGCTGGAGCCATCCTGTAAGGTGCCTTGGAGATAGGCTTTGTTCCGGCCTCTAGCTCAATCGTAAACGGATCTGACCGAGATGGCGGTAATCCCTGCAATGACTGAAAGACATCTTTGAAATCCCAAACAACCTGAATCTCACTCACAACAACCTTACCAACATACTCTGGCATAGAAATCGTAGCAAAATAAGTCTCGCTTCCATGCTCGATCATCTACACTGCCTGACCCGCAGAAATCACAAGACTCCCTTAAGTCGGTCTCACTCCCTGAAACACCAACCTCTCTGCATCTTGCTCGAGGACCACTCTGCCTCGATAACAGTCCAGATGGACTCAATAGAATGATAACCAATCCATCCCCAGGATAACATCGTACAACTCCACTGAACTAATCACCAAATCTGCTGGCATTGACTGCCCAGCAATCTGAACATCAACTGCTCTTGCATAGCCAAAAATCCTCCTCCAGCCACCTTGACCAAACCCGAACGCTCACCAGCACTGCTACAAATACCACTGCTCTTGGCATGCTCCGGGGTAATGAAGCAGTTCAATGCTCCAGAATCAAAAAGCACATGGGACACAAAACCTCCCACTAACAAGGTCCCTACATAATTCATAAGCGTTGAGAAACCTTACTAGAACTATCACAAGTAAAATAAAAGAACAAACCACAATTCGATAACAATAATTTTCGAAATCTGAGTCTAAGATTTTACCTGTGATCGAAGCGCCACTATGCTACCCCACCTCTCCCAGGGTATAGACTCGCGGTGCCGGTCAAATCTGGCCCAACGGCTCCACTGCCGTCAACTGTGCCACAGGCTGAATTACAACAATACTTATTTGCGGTAACCTGGGACACATCAACCTGATATGTCCCGTCTCCCTGTAGTGGAAACAAACCCTGGAATCCGACTACTGCGACTGGTGCTGATGGTCGCCCTTTCAGGGGCAACTCAATAGACGATGCTCAAAACTACTGCATCCATAGCACGCTCCGCTCCTCTGACCCTGACTGGTCCTGGGAGCACCATCCCACTTCCGTTTCGGACCCTGCGCAGGCTTGCCGCCTTTGCCGAAACCAGAACTGGAACTACCCTACAGCTTCCTCGGCTGAGCAGCAGGAATAACTGCCGCTGGAACCACCGCAGCTGACTGACCCCGCAGGTCCTCCTCAATACCAGCAGCCATCTCTACCAACCTCGCCCTTGAGGCATACTCGGAAACTCTGCAGCGAATACTCAAATCCGGATGAAGTCCCCTCAAGAACTTCTTCACATGTGCCTGCTCGTCCTCTAGACCACGATCAACATACACAAGCAACCGACTGAACTCGGCGTCGTACTCTCGCACTGAATGATCGCCCTGTACCAGCTCCACAAATCTCATCCCTAGACGATCACGAGCCTTCTGAGGGAAGTACTTGGCGTTAAACTCAGCCACAAACTCTCCCCAGGTCCATGCTGCACCAGGCCTCCTGGCCTCAACAGCTCTCCACCACGCATGAGCATCACCACTCAGATAGTGGACTGCCAACTCTACCCTGTACTCCTCAGGGCAACGAACCGAGTGAAATTGCGCTCTACACGCAAACGCCACTCATCTGCATCCTCGGGGCTAACACCACCAAAAAATAACGCAGTACTCATCTGATTCGCCATCTCAAGGGTAAGCCAGACGCACCTCTGCCACTAGAGGCACCACTAGAGCCTGTCCCGGAACCACCGTCGAAAAACGCCCCATCAACTCTGTTAGAATACCCTCCATGCGATCGATACCATCTTGAGCTGGAACAGCACCCACACCTGGGCCTGCTCCTCAACCAGCCATCCCAGCGCCTCTCCCCGGCACCCACGGTACTCTAACTAGCATTACCACGGGTCTCGCTCACCGAACCCGCATGATGCGTAGGAGTCCCTGACGCATGCGTAGCACTCAAAGACAACTCAAACACTGGTCCTCGACCACGTCTACCTCTGCCACAACCTCTACCATGACCTCTACCACGTCCACAACCTCTAGCTCCGGCGTCCATCTCTCTGCACGTATACAGAACAGGACAATAAGCTACAAGAAGTCACAACCAATCAATCAGACACTTATAGCGGAATCATTTTTAAAAGGCTGAAAATGATGATACTAAGACTCTATTAAATTGACTAAAAAAAATAGTTAATTTAAACACGTAGTCTCAGACATCTAAATTACAATGTCCTAAAACCGTCTAGGCTCTGATACCAAAATGAAATAACCAAGTTTTTTTTTTTTTGAAGCTAAACATTTCTACTGCAAAAAACATAATCAATTAAACCAACAGAATAATCCAATAATTCTATAAAAATAAATAATCAATATTCTGAAATAATTCAAATACCAATTCAGGAATGTTCAAATAAATAATCTAGCAACCTAAGACATCTGATTTACTAAACTAACAACAACAACACATAATCCTATCATCCTCTTCCTAAGGCCTCGATTCCGTGATCACATTTTTCCTTTACCTGCAACACATGGAAATAAGAGTTGCGTAAGTATTTCATAAATACTTAGTGAGATGGTCATTTCGCCTACTGGCGTAACAAGCAGGCTCAGATAAACCTTGCAACACACATTACAAACTATCTCAACACATAACAACATTTAACAATACGAGAACAACACATTTCGGCTAAACTGAACCTCGTGTCGAGCGACACCACGAAGGAGTCGATTGACACGACCAAAAGTCTAGTGTCGAGCGACACCACTAAGGTGTCGATCGACACACGACTAACTCTCGTGTCGATCGACACGCCTCTGTAATTGCACCAGAATCGAGTTCATCCTCTCTCGACTCGATTCCGGTGATTATGAGTTGCAAATCTGCACTGGAAAACACGACAATCCAATATATGCCACACAACAATCATCACAATCAATAGCATACAAAAATCACATCAAACAATCAACAAAACTCATCGAATATCCTCATTGCCTAGAAACCAATGGTCACAGCTCACCTCGGATTCTTAGCAAACAAAAATGGGTTCGGATGAGACAAGAAACTGCACGGCCAGACTTCTAAAACACAAGAATCACCACGACACAGCAAGGAATGGCTCTAGAACTCGAATGACACAGTTTCGGGAGAATTTCTTTGCAACAATTCTCTCAAAACACTAATCACTCTCTCAAGTCTCTAAAATCAGAACTTTTCTCTACTGTAGCTCGCGGCCACCAATATCACGAGTTTATAACTCCCCTTAAACCGAGCCAAAAACCGTAATTAAAAAGTTAATTACTCGGTTCAGAAAATGCAAGTGTCGAGCGACACCAAGACCGTGTCGATCGACACCCTTAAAACCTTCGTGTCGATCGACACACTCCTTGTGTCGCTCGACACGACCACCAGAATCCACATTTCTGGTTTGCGGATGTTACAATCTTTCCCTTCGAATCTAAATTTTCTATGATATGCTTCCCATCTCTCTCTGAAAACAAAGCTTTCGTTTTCCCCCAAAATCCAGATCTACTCCATCTTCTAACAGTTACGCTCATCTAACTTTCTAAAAAACACCATGCTCCAAATTATGTCCCACGTTAATTTGCCTTTTGTTTTATCAAATTTTTGTTTACCACGTTAATTTTGGTTTTTTTCCAATTTTCTCGAATCAATATATCCAATTTCTTCCATAAAAAGAACCCTTACGCTTCTGAAAAGCCGATTCACATCCTCTCAAATCTCAACAAACGTTGCATTTTGATTTACATGAAAAGACATTAGACTTCAAAACTCTCAGACATTAGCTTGATCGGCTTTGAATCTAATTTGGTCTATGTCTCTTTCAAGATCACATCTGAAAATGTTTCAAATTGTTCTCATCATAATGAATATTGGGGTTTTGGTATGCAGGCAAGTGAACCAGAGTACGTCAAGTACGAAGAGGTATGTATACAAATATATTAAGATTACTACATAGATAGAGAACTCTGATTTTTTTAATCGATGAGTATGTATATCTTTGTATAGATTGCAGAGTTTCATAAAGAACATTAACTGTTCACATGCAGATAGGTACCAACAAATCAAGAGCCAAAGGTTTTAGTCTTTATTTGCCATGGATATGCAGTGGAATGTAGCATCACTATGAACAGTTGAGATAACCCATTTCATGATTAATTGATTAGTATATGCTTTATCTGACTAAGACCATCCCCACCCATGATTTTATAGAGTATCAAAAGATTAAAAAAAAAAAAAAAAACAGTCAACTAATACCTTGGTGATAGTCTCAGTGGGCTGATCCGGTATCACCCGATGACATGACACTTTTTTTTTTTTTTTTTTTATAATTTGGATTGTAGTATTATATTTTAAAAAAAAATCTCATGTTTTTATATAGAGAAATTCTCTAATATGCCACCATTTTTCAAAAAGTTCCAAAAATAACACTTAATCAATAGTTCCAAAATACCACAAATACAAAAATTGATTTTCAATAGATTTGTAATTTAAATTTTTGGGTTTCGATTAACTATTCCCAAAGTAGGATATCAATTTTAGGGGGTAGGGTTTGAGTTTGGAGTTTAATATTGAGTTTTAAATGTTAAAACTTCATTTTAATTTTGTGGTATTTTTGTATTTTTAACAAAAGTAGTATTTTGAAACTTTTCAAAAAATGGTGGCATTTTTTAGAATCGCCATTTTATTATATATAACTTTCATTATTATCCAATTTGCAAACAATTAAAAAAAAAGTTTTAATGATACCAACATCAGTCTCACCACTGGAAGCAGATTTATTAACAGTATCATAATGAATCTCAAATAATAAACAAATATTAAAATTTATACTAAAATAATGGTCATGATACCCAAAAGAGTATCATGGGTGTGCATGCTCTAATTAAATTTTACATATTGGCTTTGAATGGTTACTTAACTTTAATATAAATATATAAAAATCAAACTAAAAATTTTAAATTCTTATTTCTATTTTAAATAATATATAATATTTTTTATCAAAAATTATTTACTATTTAACCGCTCTGTTTAAACGGAGTGACCAATCTGACCCATTGTCGAATAGTACAACGAAGCCCATACAAAAAGCCCGACTAAAAATACAGAGAGTTATCCAAACCATTAACCTAATTAAATATGTGGAGGGACGTTTTGGTCACCCTTCACGCATCTGTTTCATAATTGAAGGATGTGGAGATGAGGAGTCGCACAATGATTATAAATCATGGAGGATACACAAAGTCTCAGGCATTGTTTCGACCTTCTTCGTCTTTCATTCCTTATTTTCCGATATTCTGATGAGTTTTTTTTTTCCCTCCCAATGTAATCAGATAAAGGTTTAAAGTCAGATGCATCACGAGGTGGCAACGGAAAGAGATCAACTGGAGAAGACATAGCCAGATCGGGAACCGTTGATACAGAGTAAGAGGAGAAGAAATCTCACCCTCGAGGTTTGCTCTAAATAACGAGAGATGATTGTCCAAGACATCCAGCTTCGCCGGTTCACTAACCAAAAATGGTGGGTCAAATTGGAAATATTAATTTTATTACTTTCTTCCAATATTTCCAACCTCGTATCTTTTGCCTATGAAGTTTGATTTTGTTATTATCTGGTTTGAATTGGTTACCAAGATAGCGTTGAAGAGGTAAAAGACAAGGCAAGAACAAATCAAGAACAAGAAGGATCATATCAAAGTGAGTATACACCTTTATCTGACTCTTAGACTAAGATGAGCATTTATGTAGTGGAATGTAGCATCACTTTAAACCTTTATCTGACTCTTAGTAGAGCATTTAAATAATGATATGGCAATAATTTGTGTTCCTATTTGCTAATTATAATTATGATTAAATAGGTGGTTTTTTTTTCTGATGTGGACAGCCTTAGAGCTCACTAATCCATATTTGGAATTATTCCCATCTAGAATTTATCAACCAGCTGGAGTATTTGTAATTGATATTTTGGCATATAAAGTATAATTAAAATAGTGGTTGACAAAAAAAGTATAATTAAAATAGTAATGTTTCGTTGTGATGCAACTTTTTGCCCACCGAAACCAAAGTTCAGGTTGTCAGTTTTCAAATAGGTCATGATGATGTGAAAAAGGCTTAATCATTACTAGAGATATCTCAGTAATGATTTACTTTAAAATGGTGGTCCCTCATAATTGCTGTAACGTACTCGTTTTACATGCCCCACAAAGTTAATCACATAACCAAGAGCATCTGAGCAGGTAATCCCACACATTGATTTACTTTAAAATTGTTGTCATGTCATGTCTTGTCTCTTAATACAGAAGTCTCATGTCTACCTCATCTACTGTTTTTTATCTCGTCAAATTAATAAGCTCCACTTATCTCATATGAACCGCACTTAAACCGTACTGCACTATCTATTTATTTGTCCCGCACCGCTTATTTTACAGTTACCATTCGAAGCCTTATCTTGGGATTCTGATTTCGTACTCTATATGATGAGATTCCTTTTTTAAAATCAATATAACTTAGAGGAACTTAATGTTGGAGAATGCATATTCAGATTTCAATGTTGTCGTTTGCTTTTTATTCTTGTTTTACACTGGAGATTCATGATGGTAATTTTTGTTTCGAATTTTGAGCTTAGCTACTACTCTTCTTGTTACTAGAAGTTTAGAATGTTCTGTGTTGGTGGTTTCCAAGTCATATGTCAAGCGAATGAAACAGAGAAGGGAGGCTGAGTTTGTGAAGAGTTTTCTGTATGTTGATCAAAAGAGAAGCGTACAATATATATATGACCAGCTACTCTAACCTACTTTCCAAAGAGGAGAAGATACGAAAGTAAGTGCAAGAGATATCACATAAGCAAAGAATAGGAAAGTACATAATCATAGGGACTATCTTAACATCATATAAGGCAGATATCTTATTTGACTTAGTTGCTTCAATTGCTTCTTGGGTTTAGGTGTACCACATATGGTGGTCCATATATAACTTAGTTCAAACTTTTTGCATTAGTAAATCGCCATTGTTTTTGTTTCCCTTTCAGATCTTCTGAGTGGTGCTTTTACTACGATCCATTGTCGGCTTCAGGGATATCGAGGCAAGAATGATTGGGTTAGATCTAAATATATCTTCATGTATATGCTTAGATTTTAATAGAAACTTGAGCTTGTTGTCATTTGATCAGTAGTAATTTTTGTTGGCTGAGTTTCAATGCTTTGGGATAGTGTCTGCTTTTGGTGTTTCGGCTAATTGCACCGGACAGATGTAAGACAAGGTTCATCTGATTTAAAACACTTTATATATAGAAAAGTCTGAATTCTAGGTTCTTCTTGTGTGATGAAATGAATAGTATATTGTTCAGTAAGTTGCTACAAAAATTTGGATAGTAGCAGTAGTTATTAATTTCAATTTCATGATGTTTGAATTTGTTGATTTTCACTATTTATCGTACACGGCTATATTCTTAAGGTCCATGGTTATGGATTTTTTTTTCTTTTGGAAAACTTAACAGTTATGGATTTAATATATATTTTGTTCTTAGACCTCTTTCTCCGCTTCCTTCAAATTGATCATACTACTTGACGAAACAAAATTGAATAATAAATATATAAAAGGGACTGTCACAAGACAAAGAACCATGCATACTTAGATTTTGTGGTGTGATAAAAAGTAAACTTATTTGGCGGACTTTTAGTCATCTCTTTGAAGAAGCAAAAGTAATTTCTAAAATCAAGAGGAAAGCAAAAACAATATGAAGGTAATTTCTAAAAACAATAGGAAAGCAAATTCGATCCGTTTTGGAATTGTCGTAAGAATATTCGAAGCTAATTTGCAAGGTTGAAATGTGGGTAAAGATCACAAACATGGTCAGAGAAGCGTGAAAAAATTACCAAACCATAAAACATCCTACAAGAGGTTGTAATGTCTTATGCTTTTATTGAATTGTGTTACTATTGAAAATTCAAAATTTGGTTTATATATTAGGATCAAAAATCTAAAAGCATAATATTTTTTAGAATCACGTTAAACTATATTGTCAATCAAAACATGCACGTAGTGCGGATACTCATCTACAGTAAAACTTCTATAAATTAATAATATTGGGACTTTGAAAATTTATTAATTTAGAGAGATATTAATTAATCGATAAATTAATAATTAATAATTTGTAGAGATACCTTTTCAATTTCTAATCTTAACAAAATTATTTTATTTTAAAATGGAAATTTTCTCTAAAGTTCATATTCTAGTAAATAATATTTTACTTAAATTTTCAAAATGTTTTGTTGTTTGCATATTTTATATCAAATTTTCTTTTACTAAATGATATTTTCTCTTGTATGTACGAAATTTTAGTTGTTTCAATATTCTTCTTAGGTTTTTGATTAAGCATTCTTCATGTTTAATATTCTCATTGTTTCAACACCATAATTTGCAATGGTTTCTCAACTAAGATTTATTACAAAATCAATAATGACATATTAGATGCCCAAAGAGTTATGTGAGTACAAAAGAGATCATATGTCATGCATCCGAAAAGATTTGCAAACGAAGTTTGAAAAAAAATTTAATCTAAAAATTAGTCAAGAAGTACAATCTCAAACACACTTGAGAAGACAACACAATAAATTGTTGATGCAATAAGGTTGATGCAATTAAAAAAAATAGAGATAAGCTTCAACGTAATTCCAACTTTAAGAAAAAAACTAACAATATTTGATAAGCTCAAATTAACCCTAAGCTACTCTCTCAAATTAAGAGATCAATTGCAGTATTTAGGGATCAAATCCACAGGGAATCAGAGAAACACAATAGATTTATAAATTCATATTATGCTAAGAAGAATTAGGTGAATGCAAAAACAAGTAAACAAAGCAGTTAAAACGGTGATGAAATCAATAAAGAGAAACGCTAGGCACAGGGATATCTCAGGTGAATCAGAATTGCAGATCAATAAATAAAAGATAGGATATTAAGCACAGTTCTTAAACATGAACGCGAATATAAAATCAATCAACTTTCGCTGCAGAGATTATCTATGTCTAAATCCTAGAAAACCAAATTTCTTTGCGAATCCTAACAATTTAAACAAGCATTAAAGTTCAAGTTCAATTGTTCACAAAACGCTAAACCAAATTTTTTTGCGAAAAGGAATTTTGCTCATCAAAGTCTAGATCAAGTAATCAATAAAACTGTCGTTTCTATTAATTATCCTTAGATCAGATTTCAGGTCATGAATTTAAAATCAGCATTAATCACAAGACAAGATGAAGAACTTTCTCAAGATATTATCCTATGCAATTAAAATCAGATCTAGCAAAACATCAAACACATTTGAGTAACCCTAAACCTAACAGGGAAATTACTCAGACATATTCAAAGAAGCAACCATTACTTTTATTGATATATATCTATTAAACTAAGTAAAATAAAGCATGAGCCTAAACAATGGCTGTGAAAACGTATTTATAATGTTCCTAAACCGTCATTAACATAAAAGTAAACATCTGGGATTTTTGGGCTTCGAACAGACTTCTTCGCAATCGGGCTTTTTCTTTGGTCGAACAGGGTGTCGATAGACACCCATAGATGGTGTCGATCGACACCAACTTAGATTTCCGATTCTTCGCTTCAATCTTTGCCACTTCGTTCAGCAATGCTCCAAAACTCTCAGTAAATATCTTTTATGCTCCAAACGTCTAGTACATGTAAAGACTCTAAAAACCAACTGGAAAACACCAAAAGACTCTAGATATAGGACTTATATCATGGTCTAAACTGGGTAAAAACCATGATATATCAATATTGGAGCCATGTATTACTAAGTCGTCTTAGTTATATATTCCACCCCTGCGAGATCGATGCAACGACAAAAAGAATTTTGCCAAGTCCCGAAGAAATCCTAAATAGGCTTACAAGGGCCCAATTTGTAATTAAGCCCATGATAGAATAAGATCCATATTTAAAATGGGTTTAATAATATTATGGGTCTAAAGCTATTTTAATTTCTTAATGGGCCAGACCCAACTCTAGTACTTAGATCTAGATTAGAAAAGCTATAAATAGCTCATTGTATTCACCCAGAAGGAGGATCAGAACTTTTCAGACTTTTTCACAACAAAAGATAAATAAAGCTTTCTTAACAGCTGCAACTACAGTCTCTACATTTTCTGCATTGTGATTCACTCAAAAGTCTCACACCTTTCCTAAAACCCTTACAAATTCAATTGTGTGAGTTACGACTCCTACAATACTATACCTATGATTTATAATTTGGGGCAGTTAGAAATATGCCACACTTGAAAAATTTTAATCAAACATGCCACTGTTCACAGAATCATTACGAGCGTGCTACTTTTCACTGGCAAAATTACAATTTTGCCCTTAATTGAAGAAACAGATCTCAACTTTCTTTCTTCTTCACTTTCACGTTCCCAGTTTCAAAATTTTTTCTCTCACATTCTCCTCTGAAATTGTAAATCCGATTTGGGTTATAGATCTAAGTTTTTCGATTCTCTCTTTGACTTTATGGAACGCAATCGCATCGTGGATAGATCTAGAATTTTCGATTTTCTCTCATCAACGTAAATATTTGTAATTTTTTTTCTTCTGAATCGATTTTGATTTCCTGGAAGAAGAAGAAGAAAAAGAAGAATTTTGTTTCTTAGATTCGATTTTGGTTACGAATCTAAGCTTTTGATTCTATTTTGGTTACAAATTTGAGCTTTTGATTCGATTTTTGTTCAGATCTAGAGTGAACACACTTCATTCATCCCCTTTTCATTAGCCAATCAAAATCATCCATCTAATCTAATTTAATCATTTAATTAAATCATTAAAATAAAACCAAAACATAATTTTAATTTGGGGGCCACAATCTGATTTTTTCAAGTCAAAAATAGAAAACATTATTCACTTTAGAAAAATAAATTTAATAACTCTAATATCATTAACCCTAAAACATGCGTAAGTGCAGACGAAAGTTTGATCTTTAAAAATCATTAATTTTAATCGAATTGAAACATTAGTCAACAATGATTAGTTTTACCATGATTCACGTTTCCACCAATATTTGAACGTAAGTTAAATTATTAGTCAATTGGAGATTTTGTGCTTATTAGATTCATGTAGTTTTATTGAATAGCAAACAAGTAACAACAATTCCAAACTCTAAATCCCAAACCCCAAACAAAAAAAACTTAATTAATTAATAAATCCTAAACCCCGAACCGAAATCCTATCTCAAAAACTATACCCTAATTTGTGAATAGTTAACCCAAATCCAAAATTATTAAATAAAGTTTCTAAAATTAATGTCTAATAAGTGACACCATTAAGGCTAATTTGTGACCATCACGGATCTAAATACAATAACAAAAGCGTCTCTAATGTATCGCTTATTTACGACTATCAAACTGAAGTTGGTATTTAGTCGTACATTTACGACTCAACATATTCGACATATAAGAGTCGCTTATTTGCGACTCAAACAAAAAGTCACAGATTAATCGCAAATTTGCGACTCCAAAAATTAGCGACTCAACTATTGTGACTCCGATTTTTAGTCGCAAATTAGTCGCAAATGGACCATTTGTGACTAATTTGTGACTCTTTTGGGAGTCACAAATGGCATGTTTTCTTGTAGTGAGAGCAGTGAGTTTCGGAGTATCACAGGAAGGAAGTGTGCTGGGTCGTCGGATGTACCACATAGATCTCTCAACAAAAATATCTCTTGCCATGTGTTAAGTTGACCTCGGGTTAGGTGCCAAGCAAGTGGAGTGGACTCTAGCACCTTTAGTGTTTGCGTGCAATTACTACTGGTGTAAGGAAGAAAATAGAAGAAGTATTTAATGAAGCTATGATGTGCAGCCGAGCTAGTGTCTCTGTCT
The DNA here is from genome assembly GCA_963576765.1 of Draba incana. Classification (NCBI taxonomy): domain Eukaryota; kingdom Viridiplantae; phylum Streptophyta; class Magnoliopsida; order Brassicales; family Brassicaceae; genus Draba; species Draba incana. The sequence continues at coordinate 23,751,065 of OY755212.1, read as the reverse complement.
GAAACAAGCGCATATCCAATGGTTCGTAGGAAGTTCTTGTACTGTAGCAAACATATACAAGGGAGATATAATGCAGCAATGGTGGTTTTTTTTGCTTTTGCTTTTTCGTGAGTATAGTGAAAAAATTCTCATTGGGATATCAAATAGAAAAAGCGGTTTATTGGGTTTTACGTTTGTGAAGATGATGGCATTGGATCATGTTGTAATCTAATTCAGACGCAACTCGCTGGTGTGCGAGGGTGTGTATTTCTGGGTAGATTAGGTATTTAACTCTGTGATTGAGTGAGTGTAAAAGTTGAGTGAAGTTTATGAAAGATAAAATTTGTGTATATATTGTGAGTTTGCAAATATTTGTTCTTGTTACATTTCTGAAGAGTTCCATACACTTTCAATTGGTATCAGAGCAGTACACCAAATTGAGGCTCTTCGTCTCAACAGGTGTAGCTTCTGCGGCTCATATGGAAACTCTACCCAATAAAAACGAGGAAGATCATATGAAGAAAGTTACTTCAGTTTGTGACTGCCAGGGCAGACGTCACCATGCAACGGTGTTGAATGTCTCATGTCTGATTGTGAAGATCATGACAAGGTACATGAGATCGTGAATCATGTGGCATTTGCCATCCATTATTGTTGTTAACTACTCTCTGTTTTAATAATCTTTTATTTCTTTTCTCATAATTCAATTTCTTACGTTTTTAACCAATTTCTTGAAAACTCGTCACAAGCGCAAACCCCACTTGATAAAACCAACTAAAACGATTTTGATATTACAAGATTTTGATATTACAAGATTTTATATATACCAACTAAAACGATGGATCCTTCACACTATAAAACACAAAGTAGAGAGAGATCCTCAAATCAAACCAAACACTATGGAGATGATATTAATTACTCTGTGCCTAACCACTGTCTTAGCCTTTTTCCTAAAAACAATCATCAAACGACTCACCACCAACAAACCTAAGTTACCATCTCCATGGAGACTTCCGGTGATCGGTAACCTCCACCAGCTCAGTCTTAACCCTCACCGCGCTCTCCACGCCCTTAGCCTCCGGTATGGACCACTTTTTCTCCTTCATTTCGGCAGTGCTCCTGTTCTTGTGGTCACTTGCCGTGACGTAACTCATGAAATCATGAAAACATACGACCTTAAGTTCGCAAACCGTCAGAAATCAAAAGTTATTGATATATTCATGGATGGTGGTCGTGATATAATATTTGCTTCATGTGGAGAAGATTGGAAGAACAAAAAGGTTTTTTTTTTTTGTTGCATCGATTATTCCTTTTAATTTTCTTATAATTAAAAAATACTTTTAAAACTATGATTGTTTCGTTTTCAATTTCATCGTGAATAATAAAGTAGCAACAATTTTGTTCTTGCTTATAAATAGTCAAATAGATTATTAGCTTTCATCTTATAATGATGGTGCATATTATTAACATGATATATATAGAGTAAGATAAATATGTAAAAAATATATAAATAATTAAATAACTTAATAAAGAATTTATATGAATTTTTACGTAAAGTTTTTATTTTAAATATAAAAAATGTCAAAAATGTCAAACACTGTAATTAGTGTTATTATAGGATTTCAACATAAATTTTGATCTATTTAGTTTGCCCCTATGAAGTATTAATAAATCATGTAAAGTATTATAGAACTCGATTTTCTTAGAGATATAATAAGATTTAGTTTATCTTTAATTCACATGGAAACTGTTGGACATCCACACTTTATTTGTTACATCACTTTTTAAGAAGACTTTCAAAGCACAAACATTAAAAGAAATTGTTATTTTACAAACACAAGATTTATAGTGCGACTTAAGAATTTTAATAAAAATAAATCTATATTCCGAATCTAGACATTTATATTTAGAAGAAGTTTAAAGAACATTATGAAGAAATTTTTAAATTGATGGAAATATATATTTGATTGAATAAATTTTGACAATTGCTCCCTTATAATTTGATTTTTTTTTCATGGTATTTTATAGAAGCATTCTTGTGTATAAAATTATTCTGCTTAGGATGCTTGGAGAGTCTACATAAAGCTAAATATTTATGTCATTTATCTATCTACTTTTATATTCACCAATGATAAAACTAATCTGCTTGCAGAGTCTTTGCGTGGTGCATCTGCTCAACAACAAAATGGTTCGGTCCTTTGAGAGCCTAAGAGAAGCAGAGATCAAATTAATGACAGATAAACTTGAAGAAGCATGTTCATCTTCTTCATCAGTAAATCTAAGCAATGTCATTATGGCTCTTACAAACGATGTCATATGCAGAATCACCTTTGGAAGAAAATATAATAGCAAGGAAGGTGGAATTGATGTCAAGAAGTTAGTGATGGCATCCTCTGAGTTCTTTGGAAAATTCTTTTTTGGAGATTTTATTCCGATTTTGGCATGGATCGATAGGATTCGCGGTATAGATGATCAAATGAAGGACTTAAATAACAAGTTAGAGGGGTTTTTAGATAACACGGTACAAGAACATGTAGATGCTGATCATGAAGAACCATCAGATTTTGTTGATGTGTTGCTATGGCTTCAAAAAGATAAAACCAAAAAGTTTCAGTTTGACAAGAATGACATAAAACTCATCCTCAAGGTAACACAATCCATTCCCTTTTTTTTTTTTTGCATATTTTCAGGACTTTTTCCGATATTTTTGTACATGTCAAATTATTAAACAAGAGAATTTTATTCTACACAAGGATTAAGAATAGTTTTATTTTGCACCCTCTCTTATAGTCCACACGATCTAAATACTAAGACTGGTTGTTTAGTGCCTAATGCTAGACTTCGTACTCATGATTTTATTTTTGTAGGAATTGTGTTACTGGTTTGGAATTTGGAATTCTGTACCATTTTTGGTTGACAAAAACTGTAAAAATGCATTTCTCAATGAAAAATAGACATTGATTTGGATCAAGGTTCAAGGGAACGATGTCACTAGTATAATAAATTTACGTATCAATCCTTAGTTAAATTATTTTTGGTTTTTCAGGATATCTTTTTTGCGGGTACAGCCACGACTGCCTCACTACTAGAATGGACATTGACACAGCTATTTAGGCATCCAAAGGTTATGAAGAAACTTCAAGCTGAGATTAAATCAGTTTCAACGCATAATTCAAATGTAACGGAGAAAGAAGTTGAGCAAATAAGCTATTTACATGATGTGATCAAGGAAGGGCTACGGTTGCATCCCTCTGCTCCATTACTTTCCAGACTACTAAATGAAGATGTCCAATTAAAAGGATATAACATTGCGGCAGGGACACAGGTAAATATATTTTTAATCCTACAAAACTAATTAAACCTAGATGTAAAAATCTAACACTACAAGAAAACAGGCAGTTTTCCGACGGAATTTTTATTCCGTCGGAATTCCGTCTGCCACATCCGACGGCTTTCCGACGAACTACCGACCAAAATCGTTCCGTCCGAAATCCGTCAAATTATTCCGACGGCATTCCGACGGTTATCCACGAGGTCGACATTCCGTTGGAATTCCGTCGGAAAATACCGATGGAATACATACGGCAATGATCTATCGTCAGTTTCCGATGGCATTGCGACAGATTACCGACGGAATTCGGACTTTCCGATGTCGGCAACGTTTGATTGATCGGACGTGTTTCCGATGGACAAAATCTGTCGGAATTAAGAACGGATTTCTGACGGCATTCCGACGGTTTCCGATGTCGGCAAAGTTTGAGTGGTTGTCATATCGTCTGCGGTGGCCGATGGGATGGGTGGGGTGTTATGTCGGAGGTATTGACAGAATTCCGACAGATTTCCGACGGAAATCCATTCTACATAAGTTTGCAGAATGCTTCATTTCATCATAACAAAATTTCGAGAAAAAAAAAACTATAAAGATGAGTTCATATTTTCGGGCATGGATGGACGAGCCAATGACGAATGAGGGCTCAGACTTATTAAGGGACGAGTACGCTCAAGGATTATGGGAGTTCATGAATTTACCCAGTAATGTAGAAGCAGCCAAAAAAGGTCAGGATATCAAATGTCCTTGTTCTAATTGCTGTAATAGAATTAGTGTTGCCGTTCATAATGTTTGGACTCACTTATATAGATATGGTTTTAGGCCGGGATATAAGATTTGATATTTACATGGAGAAAGAAATTATGAAAATGGTAGTACTAGTAGCAATGAACCTTATTTTCCGGATAGCGTAGGGGAACCTACAACGGAAGTAGATGTTGGGGTAAGTACGGTTACGATGGTTAACGATGTGTTTAGAGAGAATTTTCAGTTGGGTGGGTATGAGGGTGATAGGGTTGAAGAGCCTAATTTAGAATCTCGAAAGTTTTTCGATATGTTAGACGCATCAAAGCAACCACTATACAGCGGTTGTAAGGAGGGTCATTCACCATTATCGTCTGCTACTAGGATGATGAACATAAAGACTGATCACAATTTGTCCGAAGAATGTGTTGATGCATTCGCCGAGTTCGTGAAAGATATTTTGCCAGAAGATAATCTGGCCCCCGGATCATACTACGAGATCCAAAAACTTGTTGCCGGTCTTGGTTTGCGCTACCAGGTTATAGATGTGTGCATCAACAACTGTATGATATACTGGAGAGAGGACGAGAACCGAAAGAAATGTAAATTTTGCCACAAACCCCGGTTCGAGGAGACAAGTGGCAGGGTGAAGATTCCATTCAAACGGATGTGGTATTTACCCTTAACGGAGAGGTTGAAGAGGTTGTACGAATCAGACCGCACAACAAAGGCTATGAGATGGCATGGAGAGCATAGTCAACATGGAGATATCACGCATCCTTCTGACGTGGAAGCGTGGAAACACTTTCAATCCGTATATCCAGATTTTGCATACGAACGACGGAATGTATACATAGGCTTATCCACTGATGGTTTCAACCCATTTGGAAAGCATGGAAGAAAATATTCTTTGTGGCCGGTCATCGTAACACCTTACAATTTTCCTCCATCTATGTGCATGCGGCGAGAGTTTCTGTTTCTCTCAATTCTAGTTCCCGGGCCAGATCATCCAAAACGGTCACTCGATATATTCCTCCAACCATGAATCTGTGAGTTGCAGATGTTGTGGGAGCATGGTGTTACGACATATGATGTTTCAGTGCAGTAGAATTTCAACATGCGTGCGGTTCTTATGTGGACCATAAGCGATTTTACGGCGTACGGTATGTTATCTAGATGGACAATGCATGGAAGATTGGCGTGTCCTTATTGCCAAGACAATACTTCAGCTTTCCAATTGCAGCATGGCAGGAAGACTTCATGGTTTGATTGCCATAGGTGTTTTTTGCCGGCAAATCATCCATGTCGTCGGTCTAGAAGACATTTCAAGACGAATGTACAAGTGTTTCATGGTCCACCTCCTGAGATAGATGGTCGCAGCATGTTGGAACAGTTACGTGATTTTGGTGTAGAGCGCACTCCAGAATGTGGGGGTAATGGGCATCACCCCGTCGACGGTTGTGGGGAATATCATAATTGGCACAAGAAAAGTATTTTCTGGGATTTGCCTTACTGGAAAGACCATCTACTTCGGCATAATCTAGACGTCATGCATGTTGAAAAGAATTTCTTCGACAACATCATGAACACCATATTAAATGTCCCAGGAAAGACCAAAGACAACTGGAAGTCTAGATTCGACTTGCCATTGATTTGTACGAGGCCATCTCTTCATGTTTCGGCCGGTAGATTGCCGATGCTTGCGTACCGGTTAGATGCTCGTCAGAAAGAAGTTTTTTTTGAATGGTTCAAAACATTTGTAAAATTTCCAGACGGCTACGCATCTAACCTACATAATTGCGTGGATTCGACGGAAGGGAAGTTTATAGGAATGAAGAGTCATGATTGTCATGTCGTGATGCTGCGTCTTCTTCCATTTGTATTTGCATATCTTCTTCCAGAAACTATCCACCAAGCAATAAGAGGTATATTTCTTACTCCCATTAGTTTCTTACTACCAAAATATTACTATATATGTACTAACTTGTTTAATTTTTGTTTATAGGAGTTGGTGCATTCTTTCGAGATTTATGTTCAAGAACGCTTACCGTCCACGGGATACGTAACTTGGAGGCCAATATCCCGGTTCTCCTTTGTAATCTTGAGAAGATATTTCCACCGTTTTTTTTTTACGTTATGGAACATCTTCCTATTCACCTCCCACGAGAAGCAGCCTTAGGAGGCCCTGTTCAGTACCGATAGATGTATCTGTTCGAGCGTTACATGTTCCACCTGAAGAAAAAGGTTAAAAATTTGAGCAAGGTTGAAGGATCTATTGCCGCACAAAGCCTAAACGAGGAAGTCTCACACTTTGCCGAATCTTACTTTCCATCGGAAGTTCGTACTAAGGCGAGACGTCCTGCACGACATGATGATAGAGGTGAGAAAGCATTCTATGCTGTGGTTGTTCCTGAGTTGTTTGCCCAAGTTGGTCGACCAAGTGGAAAACGAAAGAAAAGCATACTATCAGCACAAGAGGTCATACATTTGCATACGTATATCCTCAGAAACTGTGACGAAATGTTGGAGTACGAAAGGTATATCAGTTATTAAACTAAATTTATGGAATTATTTGCCTTCATCAACTAACGACTGTTATGTTACAGGATCTACATGTCTCTCGCACGTGATTACCATTATGGTAAGACAGATGCCGAACTTGCTGTATTGAACGATGAAGAATTCCGGGGTGGTTAAAATGTTATGTAAGTTTAATATAATTACTTACTCTTACATTTCCATATATGTTTTCACGTTCATATGTTACTTATATCTTACGTATATCATTTTTAGGTTTCCGAAAGTATAGCAAGTGGTCACTCACTCCCGTCATGGTTAGTGGAGGTTGCTCATGGTTTACGCAGCACCGCGACTTCATATCCCAAATTTTGCACTAGGGGATATTGTTCAGGATCCGTGAGGAAGGACGTCAAAGGTCAACTTCAGACTATGGTATTTCGGCGCAATCCGGTGATACCATGTACTATGGGATTTTAAAAGAAATCTTGGAAATCAAGTATCCAGGAATGTTGAACTTGAGGTGCATTGTGTTTATGTGCGATTGGTATGACCCATCCGATGGTCGAGGGGTTCGAGTTGAACCTCTTGGTGTTATTTCGATAAATTCAAGCCGAAAACTACAGTATTACGATCCATTTATCCTTGCATCTCAAGCTGACCAGGTATCAATAGACTAATATGTTTACATACGTACTCATACTTAAGGTTTCTTGTTCATGTATATTAACAATATCCACTAATTAATAATAGGTTTGCTACATTACATATCCTCGAGTTGCCTACCGTACAGATCCGTGGATCACAGTAACTCAAATAAACCCGAGAGGCAAAATCTATGGAGTTCCAGAACATGATGCTTTACAACCATCGAGAAGTGTACAAATGTCACCTGTTGAGGAGATGGATAACATTGACCTTGTCGTTGATGTGACACATGTCGGGGATGATCTAGTGCATTCGGACGAGGAAGAAACACGTGGAGAATTTAACTACGATTCAGACTCCATCCCTAGTGACGGTTCATCCGGAGATTCCGAATAATAATTAGTTGTCAATAAATGCTTGCTTATTCATGTTGTTCTCTCACATTTGTGTGTTCACTATAATATTTTCCCTTACATTATCCCAAATCTTGTATATCATATTATTTAATAGTATATATATAATCATGTTCGATGACAAATTAACGATAAATATTGGTATTACAACTCCAATAAAACCTTACATTTACAGAAACATAAAATTAAAAACACATTATTAAACAGGCACATTACAGACTTGCAAATATTTAACACACAACGGTTATGGTACAAGTACATAATAAATTCTCATTTTACAATCAAATGTCGGTTTCCACTCCGAACTTACCATTTGTTAGAACCATTTGGTGATGTTCTTTCCCTTTTTTTCTTTTGGGAGAATCTACAAATCCGTCGCACAATTTGCTTTTGATTTCATCAACATCTAGATTTATGTATGCCTTGTCTGGGCTTTGGGCGAATTCGAAATCATAGTAATGATCCTTTCCTGGAGAATCCACAAATCCGTCGCACAATTCACTTTTGATTGCATCAACATCTAAATTTAAGTTTGGCTTGTCAGGGCTTTGGGCGAATTCATAACCATAGTACTCATCCTTACATACGTTTGAAGTACTTGCACCGTAAATATCTGACTTTTCCATCAATTGACATGGTTGGTCGGCTTCGATAACCCGCTTGTGATCAAGACATTGTGGCTGCCTATCGTAAATGTGGTGGATGTTTGCCAAGCACTAGCTGTCAGGCACTACTGTCGATGTAGAATCTGCATTATAGATTGGTGAGGACGTATCAAATTTCCACGATTAAGTGGGAATTTCTTGGGTGAATTCATCGCAATGAGATTCGGTTTCCCACGAGTATTTTGGAACATGGAAAAAATTAGGCACGACTTTTGTGTTTGAGTCTTCATTAGGAGAGGTAGAAGACATTTTTTGTAATTTGAAGGTGTAGAACATAAAACACTCCATTGGGAGTATTTATATAAGACGTTATATATCTAAACCGTCGGTATACCGTCGCCGTTTTCGCCAGAATACCAACGGAATTCAGACAGGACGATGTCGGCAAAGTATGATTGGCCAGTGGTATAGATGGATTTCCGACGGATTCCCGACGTAATTCAGACGGAATCCGATGTCGGGAGAGTTTCAATGGTTAATAAAGTGTTTGCAGTGGCCGATGGGATTGGTGGGGTGATATATCGGATGTTTTGACATCCGACGGAATACCGACGGAATTCAGACAGCATGATGTCGGCAAAGTATGATTGGTCAGTGGGTATGGACGGATTTCCGACGCACTAAATCCGTAGGAAGTAGTGACGGTTTTCAGAATTCATTCATACGGAATCCGATGTCGACAAAGTGTGATTGGTCAGTTGTACCGACGGATTTCCAACGGAGCTATGTCGTCAGAATTATGTAACGGATTTCCAACAGTTTGCAGACGGTTTCCGATGTCGGCAACGTTTGAGTGGTTAATAAATCGTCTGCAGTGGCCGAAGGGATTGGTGGGGTCTTATGTCGGAGTGTTTTGACGGTTTACCGACGGAAATCCGACGGATATCCGTTCTACATAAGTTTGCACATTTTGTCATGCCTGCATAAAAAAATTACAACACAAATTCATAACACAGAAAAATTCAATTACGTAATGGCAAACAGAGATTTGTGGAATTACTATATGCAAAACCGAGCCCCCGATCATAACCCTCCTGCCACAAATCTTTTTCCTTCAAGCCCTCCTTACGATAACTTAAATGTTACTTATGTTGAACCGATTATTTCACTCCATCCAACTCAACAATCCCAGAACCAAACGCCCGTAATACCGGGACCTGCCCAAGTTGTACGGCGAGGCCTGTTTCGAAAGAGGTCTCATAATGCAAAGGTGATGCGAGGTGAAAGTTCTCAACCACGCCCAACACAAGATTTTATTCGTGAGGCCATTAATGAGGCAGCACAGGCGGACCAGGATTTTAGTAGTCGTTCGTGGACTTCTACTATCGATTACATAATCCGTGAAGGTATATATATATATATATAATTACCGGTTTTACTTTTACAATAATGATTGTAGCTGACAAATACTAAATCTATCATTCATACATGTAGGTTCTTATAACAAAAGAAGCACACCATTCTGGACCCAGGTTGCAGAAATTCAATCCCCACATTCAAAATTTTTTAAAGTCAAAAAGGTTTACGTTTTGGGAACATATTTTATTAACAGTTAGACATACAATTTATCTGACAAGTATATTTTATTTCATTATCAGATTGTGGCTATGCTCTCTAGTTTAACGCCTAATGAGCAGGGAGATCTGCTAGTAACCTTAAAAGATCCTCCAGGAAAAATCGAGGGAACCATGCACCATAACATCTTTAAGAAGGACGAGTACCGACTCACCACTGGTGTAGGTGCGGTGGTCATCCTGAAGAATGTTACCGTTTGCCGTTTCGATAGGAACCCAAAGTATCTGAACATCAAAGAGCGGAACATTGTTAAGATATATACACCATAGGTTTATAAATATTTATGCGAATGCTTAAGTAAATTCATTTTTGAAACAGATAATCGGTGCTAATTCGATGATTGCTGAATACCAACCAATGGAAGTATCTACCATCGAGGAAGGTGGAGGAACTACTGGGTACGAATATGAAACAGTTCTAGACTCCGATGAAGACTAAACATCCAACTTGTCCATGATTAAGAATAATTTAATGATAACAGCTTTATGTTGCATTAATATTAAATATTGTCCTACTATCTATTGTACGATTTTATAATGTTGTGATGTGTTTTATTTCCTATTAGGGATTGTGAAATATTGGTGTTATATATGTGTAATACGTTTCGAAGCCAAATTGGTACGCAAATCATTAAAAAAATATGAAACTAAAATATATAAAAAGTTTGTACCGTTGACTACATGCTAAACAATCCGGGGCTAACCAGATAGCCAATAGGGAAAAAAAAAAAAACAAAAACTTTGATCTGGAAATGATAGTTAGTAAAAAGGCAGGTATACTATCAAACTTATACTAGTCTCAATGCAATGTGTTTACACAATCCAATGTTCAGTGCAAGTTTCGAAGCCGCAGCCGCAGTAATATATTCATATAATGTACAAAAATCTTATAATTATTTTTAAAAACCTTATAATCAACTTTCAAACCATATGAAACACAAATTAAAATCTTAAAAAACCCAAAATCTTAATGTTAAGACGGAATTCCGACGGATTTTGTTTTCTTTAATAAATTAAATTGGCATCGACAAATTAAATAAATTAGAACCCAAACCGTCGAAATTCCGTCTTAATGTCAAGACAGAATTCCGACGGTTTGGGTTTTTTATTTAATTAAATTTGTATCGAGAAAGAAAATTATTAAAAAACCCAAACCCGTCGGAATTCCGTCTTAATGTAAGACGGAATTCTGACGGTTTGGGTTTTTTATTTAATTAAATTTGTATCGGCAAAGAAAATTATTAAAAAACCCAAACCCGTCGGAATTCCGTCTTACTGTTAAGACGGAATTCCGACGGTTTGTGTTTTTTATTAATTTAATTTGTCCATACAAATTTACTTAAGACGGAATTCCGACGGGTTTGGGTTTTTTTATGATTTTAAAGTATATGATATGGTTTTAAAGTTGATTATAAGGTTTTTAAAAATAATTATAAGATTTTTGTAAATTATATGATAATTAATTTTTCAAAAATAACATTATCAATTTGAAAAATAGTAGTTGGTTATAATCTTATACTATGTTTAAAGAAAACCAAATAACTTCGTGATCATCGTCAAACCGGGAAATCCGTCGGAATTCACAAAGTCCATAAATCACAAAACCACATAATCTTAAATTCCCATTAATCCATATGTCCGTACATAACAAAATGTCCGAAAACTAAATTCCTTTAATTTATATATCCCAAAAACCCCTAATTCGCAATATCCTTATATATATCCCTAAATCCGAAATTGCGAAATAAATAAATCACAAAATCTTGAAATATAAAATTCCTATAAATTCCCTTTTCCATCAATCCTGAAATCTCAAACTCTAAAAATTCGGGATAAAAACAATTTATTTCGTCTTAAAAATATTTAATAATTGTACAATTTAATCTTTTAAATTAATCTCCGTCGGAATCCCGTCTTAAATTACGACGGAATACCGATGGTAAACCTAATTTAACTTGCCGCCAAACAACTTCGTGATCATCGTCAAAGCGGGAACGCCGTCGGAATGACCGTCGGAATTTTAGAGTCCGTCTGAGTTACGTCGGAATGCCGTCGGACAGTCTATTAAATCCACAGTCTTCGTATTCCCCGAAGATAGATCTCAAAAACAAAAATTTTCTCCACAAATTCTCCTCCGTTTCTCCGGCGATTCCGAGCCGTTTCTCCGCCGTTTCTCCCCCAAAACTTCTCCTCCGTTTCTCCGGCGATTCTGTGAGGAAATTGTTCTTGAGGCTTTTAGAAATTTATAATTTTAGGGTTTATGTGGATTTTAGAATGTTAAGAAATCCGAAATTGTGCTTGAGGATTAATAAAATGTTAAGAAATAAGGTTTGTAGAATGTTAAGAAATTATGTTCATGATAAATTTTAAACCTATTTACAAATAAAAAACTTTATAATTTATAATATTTTAAATTTAAAGAATTTAAAGTTTTAAATCCTTAATAATTAAATTTTAAAACTTTAAATCATTTAAATCATTTAAATTAAAAATTTTATAAACTTTTAAATTTATAACTTTAACAATTTAAACCTTTAAAATTTTAAACCTATTTAAAAATAATAAAGTTTTAAACTTTAAATCCTTAAAATTTAAAATTTTATAAATTTTATAAGTTAAACAATTTATACCTTTAAATCCTTCAAATTTATAATTTTTGTAACTCTAATAAAATTTGTCAATCTAATGTTAACTATTTTTAACAATTTTAAAAAAATTAAACCGTTAAATCCTTCAAATTTTAACATTTTTAGCAATTTGTTAAAATTTGTCAAATAAATGTTAATAAAATTTTTTAACAATTCAAACTTTAAAAAATTTAAAATTTTAGATCCGTTAAATCCTTCAAATATAAAAGTTTTACACAATTTAAACTAATTTGTCAAATTAATGTTAATTAAATTTTTTATCAATTTAAAAATAACAAAATTTAAAACTTTATATCCTTTAAATCCTTTAAATTTAAAATTGTATAAATTTTAAATTTTATAAGTTTAACAATTTAAACGTTTAAATCCTTAAAATTTATAAATTTGTAAACATTAATAAAATTTGTCAAATTAATGTTAACTATTTTTAACAATTTTAAAAAATTTAAACCGTTAAATCCTTCAAATTTAATAATTTTTAACAATTTATTTATATTTGTCAAATTAATGTTAATAATTTTTCACAAAACCACTTAAACCCAATTTCATTAAATTATTTTCTTTCAAAACTCTTAAATTCCCAATATCCTTATATCCTTAAATCCGAAATTTCCAATTAACTCAATCGCAAAATCTAAAAATCTCGATTTCCTATACATTCTATATACCATAAATACCAAAATATCAAACTCTTAGAATTTTGAAAATCGTAGGGACTATTCGCTATTCCATCAGTCTAGAGGAGGTGGGTCTTCCAGTAGGGGAGGTCGGAGTGCGAGTGAGACGCGTACTCCCGACCTAGATACCCCACACATGTCTCAGCCCTCGCCTACAGCCTTCTCAGCTCCCACATCCATGACCATCGAGCAGTTTGTGTCGCAACCCGGACGTTATAGGTTGACTCGTCTAGATCCAGACAGGCCACCTAACACGACCTGGTAAGTCTTATTTTAATATGCATTAGATTAAATTATTTTTTGTAAAATATTTAACTAAATATTTTAATAGGTTCTAATACTTGGGAAACAGGATTACAGGTTCTATCAACGACATGATGAACTGCTTGGTAACTAAACCGTATCCCACATACAATGATATGCCAGTGGAGGACCGGGACACTTGGTTCCGACAATTTGCGGTATGTTTTTATTTTATAAGTTTAAAATATATTTTCTACATGTCTCACATTTTAATTACTAATGCCAGAATGTGGTTATTTTGCAGCAAACCTTTACGTGGGACCCACAGCTCACTACGTTGGTCCGAAAGGGATTCGACGAGAAGGGTTCGAGGAAGTACTCGTTGAAGATGAACGAGTGGAAAGATGCGTGGTACAAATCCGGGAAGCGGCCTCGGGTTATGAAACATAAAGACGAGTGTTGGGATGGACTAATTGCACATTGGGAAAAGGAGGCAACTCGGGCAGCCTCAAAGAGAAACTCAACTAACCGCAACAGCGACCGGAAGGGGAAGGGACCCGCGACCCACAACCTCGGAGCAAGAAGCAAGGCTTCACTTGCAGACAAAATGGTAAATATTTAAATAATTCATAAATTTTTATAATACGCTAACATAATTTTATATGTTAACAGTTTCAGGAGACCAGTGTGTTTCCTTCGAATCTTTCTTTGCTCAAAGCTACCCACACCAACAAGAAGACGGGTGAAATTCAAGATCCGATTGCTCGTGAAATCGTGGAAACCGTGGAGAGGCTCAAGGAGCAGTACCTCCCATCGCAACCGATCGAGGATTGAACTCCAGCGCCCACCGAAGTTCCAACCGAGAAGATCAACGAGTTCACCTACCAGGTTAGTAACCGTGTCACTTTTAAACATATTTGAAATTAACTTTTAATACAACTAAGTTCTAAAATTAAATTTTTTTTTATCGTAGGCGACTTCCTGAAGACAGTTGCTCGTCCGTTACGTCGGTTCGACATCGCAGTGGTAGCAGATTGGAGGCAGAAAACCGAGCGTTGACCGAAAGGCTTCAGGCAGTGGAGGAAGCGAGGGAGAAGGATAAGGAGGAGGCCGAAGCACGATTTCGAGCGTTGGAACAGCAGATGAACGACTTCCTGAGAACCCGTAGGCCGGAATAGACTCAAACTCTCTGTCTAAATCAATCTCTCCATCATGTTGCATGTGACGATGATGACGACGATGATGATGATAATGGACATTGTCATTTCCATCAACATCGGTAGGACCATTAACCTCATCATCATTATCAACACCAAATTCTGTCCTCCTAAACCTCCTACGTCTCCGAGGATTGCTCATCATTCCAAGAAAGATTGGACCCCATAGAGACAACGCACGGTCTGTACCAAAATCAATCTCAGGGTCTTGAACCTCCCTTATGCTACTGCTGCTTCCGCCATTAATCTCACCGCTCATTTCCTCGATGAACCCGCTTTGGCAAAAGGGGCATTTGATCTCGGCATCAATGATTGGATTCACCATTTTTGAACACATATGACACCAGTACCTAGCAGCCATTGCTCTCTTCTTCCTTCTCTCCTTCCCTACACAAATCTCTCGTTTCTGAAACAAGCAGAAAAAAAAAAAAAGAACACAAGAAAACCTATAAATTTTCCATCTTTCTTTTGCACATCTTCTAGCAGATCTAAATAAAGACAAGGGCATTCCCAAAAATTTCAATGAAATGAGGAGAATCATCATTGTCTCAATATTCAGACCGGAAAATCAAGTTTTCTATGCAAACGCCAATAAACTACCCCCAAAGCAAAATAATAAGATGACCCAAAAAGGAGCTAACAACAGAAATCAGAGCAAATCCATGAAAACAAAAGTTACAATTTTTATGCACATAGAGTAATCCAAACAAATACAAAACCATACCTTGAATTTTTTTTTTAATTTCTGAAGATCCAGAGGAAAAAAAAAACAAATTATCTTCCTCTTTTTTTAGATCTCCAGCAAGAAAAAAGAACCAAGAGAGCTCTTCGTTTATCTAATCTTCTGCAGAAATGGTGAGAGAAACAAGAAAAGAGGAAAGGAAGACGAAGAAGAAATGCAGACCCAATTTAAAGCCCATAATATAAATGGGCCGGGTTATTAACCACTTGTAATTAGAAATGAAATTGAACCGAATCGAAACGAACCGGTTAAAGTTGAGGTTGAAGGAGGAGAAAGGTTCGTCTCGGTGCCAGAAAGAAAATCTCCGACGATGAGCGAAACCGAAGCAACCGGCGTTACCGAAGATTCGTCTCCGGCGATTTCAGCTTCGACGGACCATTCACCGATCGGGGTGGTCGATTCCGTTGAGGAAGCCATTGGAGGAGCAGAGAAATGGGTTGATGATTTCAGCCGGACGGTGAAGGAATCGACGGATTCCGCCATTCGCTCTGCTCGTTCCCTCCGTGAAAACTCTTCCTCTCAGTTCCGATCTGTACAGGTTAATCCAACATCTCCCTCTTATGGTGAAATCGTAACGATATAGCTTACAGGCTCTGATTTTGTTTCATCTCTTCAAATGGAGTAGTTTGTTTAGAAATCTCGCTCTGATTGTGTTTGTGAAATTGCAGGATTTCATTCCACATGCTTTGGCTCAGTATAAGACCTATGAGAATGCTTTCTTCAGTAAAGTAACAGGTAAATTGACGCCAAATGATCAATCTTTACTAGATTTGTATGAGTTAATGGATTATAAACTTTTTTCTGCAGAAGAATTGGTGAACGCAAAGGAGCATCCAGCTGCTGCTGCTGGAATTGGTCTCACTGCTGCTCTCGTTCTTATGCGAGGTATGATCATACAAGATTCCTTTGCTTAGATGTGTCTCGTATGAATCTTGTTTACTGTGGTTTTAATTACAGGCCCAAGAAGATTTTTGTTTCGCCAAACACTAGGCCGGTTTCAGAGTGAAGAGGTATCGATCATGCTATCGACTTTTGATTTCAAGTTATACTTGCGCTGGTTTGCGTTGCCTTTCTTGTCATTTTCATCCACTAGTGTACAATCATCTCTTCAGGCACAATTCTTGAGAGCTGAGAAACATGTCCAGGAGTTGAACTTGTCTGTAGACTTGATGAAAAAGGAGAGCAGGAAATTGCTTGAGAGGGCAGCTTTAGCAGAGAAGGATATGAAACGCGGTCTCTCTGAACTCATGTATTTCTCAACATCAACAGACCCACTTATCTTATCTACGTAAATTACATCATTGCGTTTATAAGTCTACTACTGTCGTATCTATAGGGACTCTGGGAACAATATACATCGTCTTGCTAAATCCGTCCACAAGGTTGAATGCGAAGCTGCAGGTAAGAACAATATATTCATCTTTATTACTTTCTACCTTCCATTGGTATTATTCATTCGTTTCCTTTGTCGACATAGAATGTGTTAATGAGCTTAAATCCATGTTATCTTTGTTCTACTGTGATAATGTCACTAGATCAGATCTCAATTTACATTGAGACTTGTATTATCTGCAGATTTAATGGACGGACTGCGGCAAATTCCTGGAAGGGAAGCTATTAAGCTTAGAGCTGAAGTGAGTCAGACTATTTACTGCCCCCTTGTGTTTTAGCTTCGCTGAAATGAATATTCTTTCAAACTCTCTTGTCGTAAATCATTAGGTGGCTTCCATGACTTCACTCTTGAGACAAAAGAGGATCGCATTGAACAAAAGGATCATGAACATGTCTGAGCTAGGAGTTCCCGTCTGATATATCCAACACAAATCCACCATTTCTTGAGTTTTCTCAAACAAACAAAGTTTATCAGGTATTTTACCGATTCAATCGCAGTATTCTCGTTCATAA
The DNA here is from genome assembly GCA_963576765.1 of Draba incana. Taxonomy (NCBI): domain Eukaryota; kingdom Viridiplantae; phylum Streptophyta; class Magnoliopsida; order Brassicales; family Brassicaceae; genus Draba; species Draba incana. Next base: position 23,733,765 of record OY755212.1, on the reverse strand, counting down.
ACATCAACGCTGTCTAAAATCAAAACCTTAGCTCGAGTAGAACTTGAGGTTTGTTTCTTGGTCTGAGACCATCATGGGATTTGTGGCTCAGAGAGAGTTAACTGATTCAGAAACATATTTGTGCTTCAGTTTGAAGAGTCCTTAGTTTTTAGTCTAGAGAATTTATAAGTCTCATATATAAAGTGTTATTGGACCAATCAGTCATGCTTAACATGAAGTTCTGAAATTAATAATACTGAAATGCAATTCTACGGGAAATGGAGTGTTGGCCATCCACCCACGCGACCAGGCGACCCAACTCCTCTGGTCGGTCTCATTTCGTTAAACCCTCCAGATGAGCAAGAAGCTTCGGTCATCTGACCATTCCGGCCGTTAATGTCCAGAGTTCGATCTCTCTTCCTTAGACGCTCCCTCTTGAGCAGAGTCCCTAACTTTTCTTTTCCCCTTTTGCCCTTGACTGGAACTGGTATCATTTCCAGGCCCATCAGCTTCGCAACCACCCCAGTTTCGCACCACACCACACTCTCTCCAGCCACTGTCCGAGGCAGGCGCTTTGTCTCTAAGCTCATCTGGTTCGATCTCCTCGCTCTTTGTTCGTCACCGCAGTGCGATCTCTGTCCACCCTGTCTTGCCACGCCAGCACCAAGCTGACACCGGAATGATGACCGGTACATCGCATCCTTACCGTCCAGAGAGAAACGTGGGTACTGATTCAAAGCGTTCCTTGCCGACCTTGGCCGCACGCACATAAAACACAAGTTTTCAAAAGTATCAATAACACAAGTTGAATATCTATACCAAAAAATGCTTAAATAACAATTTGAATGATTACTATGTACAAATTATACATAAGTAGGACGCACCTCAAAATATCAGAGCTATTAACGCATGACATTCGAGCGGGCTGATGATATAATGTATCATCATCATCGTCGCAATTATCATAAGTACCATAGTAAGATTCACGGAGTCTAGCTCTTCGAACAATATCTTCTTCAACCTCTAGCTGAAGTATCATCTCCTCTAGCGTTCTCGGCGACCCTCCACCGAAAGGAGTGTTTTCAGGTGTGACAGATGGTCCCACATCGATCTTTTGATGTTGGTTTACTGTGGAAGTCGAGCCATCGCCACCACAAGAGCTCGTGAAGCCACCACGTGGACCTCGTCCACGCATTCTCGAGGCGAGAGAGTATTTCTTGAGGAAGAGGAAAGACAGATCTTTCATTGTTCTGTTTGGGATACTCCCTTAAAGATTTGAAATTGATGGTGAAGAAGAAGAAGGCATGGTGGTGGTTTGTGGCGTGAGAGGAATGAATTCGGGGTGGTGGGAGATAGTTTCTGTAAGTTTTGGGGTTAAAAATTATATTTTGTGTTAATGAGTGTCACGTAGAAAAGTGTCATTGGTGGTCACGAGGTTCTCTTTACTCATCTCTCACGTATTATGAATGTTTTGTTTCCTGAGCCATTTTTTGTAATTGTTCTTGATTCAAATATTGAATAAGGAGTCCAATTCACAAAAACCACAAAAATATAGGGGAAGGATTGTAAGAAATTTAAAAGTAAGGAAAACACAATAATATATCTGAAATACAACGGTTTTAGTCTAATAATCACTTACTAGATTTTGATCCGCACCAAGTGCGGGATTATATTACATATAGTAGATAAAAAAATATACGATTTTTGATCTAAAATATGTAGACAATAAATAGTTTCACAGCTTTGTTCTTGAAAAAGAAATAATCAAATGTGTAACTAAGATAGGTTCCATAATAACTAAAAAACCAACGCCAAAATGTCTAATAAATGTATTAGATTCAGTATTTTATTCTAATAAATGTATAATATTTATGAATATTTACTATCCGTAAATATATTTTCGGAAACATATACGAATAAAGATTTAATATTGTTTTTTTTCCTAAAGTTTGAAAATATATTTAATTGTCATTAATACAATAAATTTTAGATTTAAATAATATCTTTAACCCATAATTTTACATGTAAGAAAATGAGATAAAAAATTCACGTAAAGGTATTATTTTTTCAACATATTTATAGGTCCACATATAGTTTCTTTAATTTGTAATTTGTTACATTTCACTTTACAAAAGTTGTAAATTGTAGCCAAAAGTTGTTAAATCCGTTATTTCTTTGCTTTGCAAGAATGATTCATAGTAAGAAAAAATAATAAATTATTTCTTGTAATAATAATTTAAACTTCCAAATGAGAAAGAAATTCTGAATCAATTGAGTTGACAAAAATAAAAAATCCTAATTTATTACTCATAAATAATAAGGATTCCATCTTCAGAAGTCTTCTGCCTAAGTGTCCAAGTTTTCTTTTTGTTGGACCAGACAAACTGCGCAGAGTATTTGTCGTCGAAAAAAAAATGCGTATTATATTTCCTTCAATTTTGGAACAAAGTCTTGGGGTCTTTAGCTTGAACATTCTTTTCATCGTGTTTACCATCTTTAGCAATCTTACTTTTCTCGGTTGTGGGTTTTACTTGATCTTGTTCTTTTTGAATATGGTCAAATAAGTACTTTATAGCATCGGTTTGGTCGCACACATCTACAATAAGAGATGGAGAAAAAAATTAATACATTCTTGACATATTATTAATCTATTTCTGTGATTATAAATAAAATAATCTAATTTGTACAATTACTTACACACACCATTGTTGATAGTAGAAGCACAATCTTTAAGATCATTTGACTTTTTTATAGTGATAATGATATAACTTTTCCTATAATCACATGTAAGATAATAGGTTAATATTTAATATCTAACAATATTGAATAAACAAAAACAAAGGAAAAAAATATATATAACATGTATTAGAATAATTTCTAATATCTTCGTAATCATAAACCATATTCTGGTATATATTCCTATATATTTTACATCAAAAACAATATTGACACATAAAAAATAAAGAATAAACATTTAATTTTGTATTAGGAAATTACAAAATCTTGGAGTGAAAACAGTTTTTGTGTTTTTCTAATATCAGAGACCAACGAATCATCAACAATGGAATTACAAAAGAAAATCATATAATTAACAATAAGGCAAAAATAAATATAAAACAAAGGAAGAGAGACAATACCGAACAAAAAATTGTTTTTGATGTAAAATTCTCCTACCGGATAAAAAAAAGAAGAGGATGGTTGTTAGATATGTGTTTATCTGTTAGCTTATATATAGGAAAGTGGTGATGATAATTTTATTTTAGGTTTGAAAAAGAAGGAAAGTCATAAATAAATTTTAATTTTGGAATTGTATTTAAAATTCAACGCAAAATTTTAGGAAATTTTAGTAAGTAAATGTTTTTCAAAATATGGAAAAGTAGTTCCAAAATAAGTTAGGAAATTTATTTCTTTCCGCAGAATGTTAGGAAATTTAAAAAATTTACCTAGATTTTTGGTTTTTTATTACACACAAATTTATCTAAATCAAATTTAAATCAAATCAAAATCTTTCTAGAACTGGACCTGTATTTAATACATTTCTTTCGGCAGAATGTTAGAAAATTTAAAAAATTTACCTAGATTTTTGGTTTTTTATTACACACAAATTTATCTAAATCAAATCAAAATCTTTCTAGAACTGGACCCGTATTTAATATATTTCTTTCGGAATAATATTTAAATTGATGCAAAATGTGAGAAAATGTGAGGAAATGACACATAGGATTTTTTACTTAAAATGCCTATATGAGTGACACCTAGGATTTTTAACTTTCCAGTGTCTCCTCAATTAATATATATAGGATTGACATGCCAATATGCTATACTAAGCATAACAATCAAACCCGAATCGCTGAAACAGCAATCATATGATAAATCAAGTATTTTTTGAGAATTTCTTTGTCGGCAGCAGCTCGAATTGCGTACCGTTTGAAGAGCTTGGTCGTTAGGTCAGGACCAAGATAAGCCTCAACCACCGGCTTTATACCAGCTTGAGCTAAGTTAGCCCTAACTTGACCATACGAGTCCGGATCTTTCATCCACTCCTCCTGCTTACCATTCATGTGATCAGCTATTTTCAAATTCTCCATTTTCTCTACCTTGAAACCACCACAACGGTCAATCGCAGCCGCTATCTCCTCTTTGCTTCTCATGTACGCTGGAATGTTGAAGCCATCTCTTTTTTCCTCCTCTATAAAACTCTTTTACAAATGGAAACCGTTTCATAAATTCCAAACATAAACATAAAAAGGAAAAACCGTTTCATAAAGTATTATTTACCTCATCTACTAGATCTTGCCAAGCTTGATTCATCAAAGATGTGAAAGGGTGCTTGAGACTTGAGTCATGATCATTGAATTGGCTCATTGAGCCAGAAGGTCGACCACCCATCAACATAAACAAAACTCCTCCGACCACAATCTCTTCTTTCCGACATTTCAAGAAATCGACTAAGTCCTTGTCTGATTGTTCCGCGTATGCCTCAACGACTTCTTTCTTCGCTCCTTCAATCCACACCCTTCCTTTGTTCCATGTCTTCGATCCTTTCTCCATCACTTTTTCCGGTAACTATCAAATCCATACAAGCAAATAAAAAAAATTCCAATCCATAGAGACAGTAACTAATTAATATGTTACAAAAAGTAAGTAGCTATTTAGCAAAAAAAAAGAAAGTAAGTAGCTACATATAGATTGTTATTTTCAAGATATTGTTATTAACATTAGTAGAGTATTGGTTTCATATCGTTTCGAGTACATCTGTATGTATATTTCCATTTATTATCAATATAAATCTTCATTTCGGCCATGTACCAAATTCGGATCGCCTTCTTAATTTGTCATTAAAATCTAACAACAAAAGAAAATAAAGTATAGTACCTGAGAGAGCCATTGCAAGGCGCTCATGGTGACGACGACATGGAGTTCTCCTTTCGGAAAGAGCCGCGTATAGAAGGAGCCAGGGACGCCAGCCGCAAAGTACTTGCGGCTCGAGCCGTTCACTCTCTCACCCAACGATCTAAACAAGGTGTTGAAGTCGTTGGAAGGCAAGTCAGAGAAGAAGACCTCTAGCTCCATCTCCGGGTCGGCTCCACCGTCATTCACGGCCAGCTTCCGCCGCAACACCTCAACCACCGTGTCCACCGTGGACAACGTGTTGTCTCCGACTGCGCAGCCTAGATCGGCAATCTTGAGGTGAGAGGAGGATGAGGAGCAACCTTTGATGAGCGTTATGGAGTGGACGGCTGACGTCAGCATTGGTTTGCTCATGACTAAAGCTGCGGCCGGACCGTAACTGTTTTTGGCGTAGCTAAAGTCGTTCTCGCCGCCTTGCATGGAGAGCACGTGCTCGAGGCTCCGGGAAAATTCCATCCTTTTATTGTTTTTTTGTGTTTTTACTAGCAAGTAGTTACTATTGCGTGAATTAAAAGGAGGATTTTTTTTGGTCTTATTGAAAATGCATGAGAAACAAACGTCTCCACATATATATATATATATACTAGAGGATGCTCCACTGAAATTAATATAATAAAATATATAAAAAAATAAAGCAAAATATATATTAAGTATATGTTTACTTTTTTGGAACGGATGATTTTATATTTTTAATTATGAATTATGTTTTTTTTTTTAATTAGTAAATTTGTAGCTTTGAAGACTAACTCTATATACTAAATGAGAATCTTCACTTTTGGAATCATGATTTATGATTACATTGAATTGAGAATAAGCTAATTAAGGTATATACGGTTTTCTCTTTATTATTTTTGATATATGATTTATGAAATACATTATTTTGATTTAGTTTTAGGGACACCAATTAAAAACTAACCATATATTTTTTATATTAAATTCACTATTAATAAAATTCAATATTTTCATTAGCATACAAAAATAAAAACACTATTCCATATTCTCAAAAATAAAATAGAATTAGCATACCAATTAAAAATATTATTTTATTTGTGAATTTTCAAGAAATGTCAATTTTGACATGCTACTTTGCAAAAATGCCACTATCACTTTTTTAAAATTTGTAAATCATTTATGTTTGGGTTAACTATGCTATGTTAGGTTTAGTTTTTTAGGTTTAAAGTTTGTTAGATATTTTAATTAAGTATTTTTCTTTGTATTTAAATTTTCATATTGAGGCTATATTACATACTAGTATTATAATTTTTTTAGTATATTTAAATATTATATTTATGTCTTTAAGTAATTGAAAACAAATTAAAAAACCCTAAAACTAATTTTAGCCTATGCAAGGCATGGGCCTTAATACTAGTATATGTATAATTATGAAATAATGAAAATATGTCGTTGTCTCTAGAGTCTAAAGAGATTAGTAGTTGGTAGACACAAGAAAAGAAATAAAAGATTAGTAGTTGCGTTTTAACTTTGGTATCTATAAAAAGAGTAGATGGTTATTTATAAACAAGTCGTTGTCTGTCATCTAATTTAAGGTTATTATCTTCTTTTGATATACCTTAATATTCCGAAGGCTGTATATTTAGTTTTGTAGTAGAAATTTCGTAATTTCTGTCTCACCACCCTCACCATTTCAAGTTTTTCTAATTTAATGTGAAAAACATTTTACTATAGCCCGAGTTAGACGATAAAGGTTCCATACAATTATAATGGTTAGAACTTAGAATATGACTAAAGTATCAAAATTGCGTTTAACTATAGCGTGTTGGCGGTAGCCATTGATTTTTCCAGATGACACACGAGACGCACTATTTATCTTGCCCTCTTTATTTATCTTGGTGTGTACATACAAAAACAATAAAAACATGGGATTTATAATTGATGCGTCTTCTTCGCTGTAAACTTTTTCTTTCTTTCCTTCTTTTAGAAGAGAAAATAATTTTTTTTTTTTTGATAAAAATATAATTTTCTTAATTTCTTTGATGCTTTTTAAAAACCGCCAAGCTTCCAATGGAGAAAGCGTTTAGTATAGTGTCACTTCATAGATTCTGTATTCGTGTTACTTATCCAGTATCAACAACATTTTTGGTTCATGTACTTCCCGACCAAAAACAAGAAGGAAAAGAAAATAAGAAGGAATTTTTTTTTTTTACTTTGTCCATCTACACTTTAATTACTTTAGTTTGTTCACATATGCTTTATTTTTGTTTAGAATCCTAAATTGACCTTAATTTAGTCAACTAGAACTATGGTGTAATTAAAAAAATGAAAAAGGTGAATTTATTTTAAAACTCTCTATTTGAAAAAGGTGAATTTATTTTTAAACGTGACGCACAAACGTATTGTACTCTTCTTTTTCAAATACCCAACAAAATTTTGAAATTGTCGCTTGTTCGTCATGACAACAGGAGGACAATCGCGCCTAGATCAATTGGAAGGAAACTAAAATTGACATCAACCGCACTGATATGATCATGGGAAGTATCAAAGACATGAATCACAACTCAATCCAACCGGATGCACATTTCGAATCAGACCCGAAATGATATATACTCATTGTTCGAAGTGTATCTACTCAACCATGATGATTCAACACATGAAACCAGTTGGAGAATATTGTCAGCTCATTTACGGAACACCTCGAAGAAAAATCATAGCAAACGTAGTTCAAACGAAGAAGTTATTCAATTTACAAGTGATTTCCAGAATAACTGGTTTAGACGTGTGTGCATTCATTAAAGGATTCCGAGCGAACCAGGAGAAGTTAAGCTACAAACTGACTCATTCTACAATCTTAAAACATAAGAGAAGCCCACAAGTTTGGATTCAGCCCAAAAACAACAAGAGAAGAGAGAAATTCGTTCGTAACCAAATGAGCATTGATTTAAGGGGTCTTCTCTCTCTTACATGCAAAATAGAGTTGAATTTGGTTTTTCTAGATGCTTTGCATGTTGAGCTATAATTATGGACGTTTTATGATGTATTTTCTCTATTTATAGAGCCCATATTCATGAATGAAAAGATAAGTCTTTCTTGTTATTTTTGGAACCTTTTTGATAGTGTATTTCATTTCTTTCAATGGTGTGTAATATCCATTGATTGATTTGGTTGGTGGTGTGTAATATCCATTAATCAAATGTGAATCACAATCAAAGCGTGACTCGTCTTGGTGTGTCATATCCAAGGAGTCATCGATCCGTCTTGGTGCGTCATATCCGAGGGATCAACCGGTAAATCAAGAGTCTTCTGCAACTCTTGTGCGACCATTCATTCCACATCCCTTGTCATCGGAGCTTCACGGTTTCATTGCAGCAAGGCTTATCCTATTACCAACTCTAGATGCAATTTCCTTGGGAGGATCTCATCACGTACCTTGTTCAATTTTGTAATCCTCGGCAACCATCACCTTGAGCTCTTCAATAGATGTATTGGATTGAATAGTGAGTAATCTCGCACGTTTTTCTTTATCAACCGTAAATATCCACTCTTTATTTTCAAACCACTTCCATTCACCACATGTTACGTAGATCTGCATCACGTTCAAGTTCTAAAATGATGAAAAAGAATGAAAATTTTGCCAAAAAACGTGAAATTGTGATATAGATGGCGTCAAAAATTTTACTCTATTCTGAAAAAGCTAAATACGTATGCTAAATTGTAATAAAGACAATATATCCAGTTTCCTAAACTGATTGATTCATTGAAGATATTGCAAAGATTTAATTTCCTGATTTTTTAGAATCATAAATAATTTAGAATTCATATAACACACTTTTTTGAATATCGAACAAACACAAGAAAATATATTCCAAATTTTTATAACAAACGTTTTCAGAATATGTATACTAATTTTGTAAACATATCTTAGAAAACTTATACTAAAAGTTCTTGAACATTTAACAAAGTTTAGATAGTATAATCTTAAAAAGTCCATCTTTTCAGAACAAACGTTTTAAGAATATGTATTCTAAATTTTGTAAACAAATCTTAGAAAACTTATACTAAAAGTTCTAGAACATTTAACAAAGTTTAGATATTGTAATCTAAACGTATACAAAATTCAGAAAATGTGTTTTAAGCAAATCAGAACGAATCATATAAGTCCCTAATCTTATAAAATAAAAATTGCACATTTGATAAAGAGTATAAGTTCTTTGTTAATTAGATGTTGAAAAAAATAATTACAATGAAGTAATAAGTATTTATATGAAAAAAGTAATTTAGATATAAATTACAATGAAGTAATTAAAGTGTAGATGGACTAAATAATTTTTAAAAAATCCTTAATTTCCAATTTTCCCAATATTAGATGCATTATATGACTCACCTTTTTTTCTCTCTTTTATTTTTGGGAAATTGCTAAAATAGGCCACATTTAGTGGGAAAGTGTGCCAATAGACATTTCTTCTTCTTTTCCGATAATACGACTAAGTGGTGAAAAAAAAATTAAATAATAACTTTTTAATTTTTTTAAAAAATATGTAAATTATAAACATGTCATGAATAGAGTTTTTTGTGAAAACATTTTTTTTTAAAAGTAAAATGCATATTGTATAATGATTATAGTTTTTTTTTTTTCTGCCGATAGTAGAATGCAGTAGAATTTAGAGTCTGCCAATTTAAGATAAATCTACCAAGTGTAGAACATGTGTTCTACTACATAGTCAACGTTCTGTTATTTCGTAGAATCCCGAATAATTTCTATTCTACTAAAAGTGAAGTTTATACCACTGGCAGATTTCAAATTCTACCATTTTCAATAAATTCTACCAAATATAGAAGACCGTCTACACTTGCATGTAGCCAATTTAGATATGGATGTTTTACTGTTGTTTCTATATTTATAAAATACTTAAATGATGGAATGTTTTATGTGATTATAAATAGTTGCAAAAATGTCACCTTTTGATGCTCGAACCCGTGACTTCAACAAAGGACGACCATGAGTTGTATGTAGTATGGGAGGACGTTATTAATTGTTCTTTCTGGAAGTACAAACAATAAAAGGTGCTTGATTACTGGCTTTGGAATTGACAACCTTTATTGAAGATTTAAGGAATATGGTGGCACAGGATTACGGAATCGACCAACGCCATGTTACGATCGAGTGCAATTTTTTACATGAGAATGTGATTAACAAGTTAGGGTCTCCTCCAGTTATCATATCCAATGATCGCCAAATACGAAATTTTGTTGCGTATGTTCAAATTATGCATTGATACAGCTATGTGTGACGTTTAAACCCAAAGTTGTAAAAACGGCCAAGCAATCAACAGACTTTGGTGTTGGTTTTGTGGCTAAAAAAACCGAATCACCGGTTCATCATGATGATGATAGTGATGATGAGTTAGCGCTTGAAGACACAGAACAAGAGAGTGAGAAAGCAGTTCAATTAGCAGTGGACAATGTTGTGAAGAAGGGCGAGTGTTTTGATACCAAAAGGATTTTGAAGGCCAGAATGGAAATGTGTGTAGTGAAACATAACTTCGACTACATGGTTTTTAAATCAGATAACACATGGTGGAATATACGATGCTCCGATAACTTATGCAATTGGCGTCTTCGTGCAGTGTGTGTGCCAGGGTCTGAGGTTTTCAAAATCACCAAATATGTCTCTCAACATACATGTGCTCCTTCCAACAAAAAGAAGGGTGGAAAAAAACCGTCAGCAAAAACCACCGCCCAGTTGATAATGCCTAAATATCATGGTGTGAAAGAAGGACCGTCACCGATTGATGTGGTTCAATGTATGCTCTTGGAGGAAGGCGTCAATATAAGTTATTCTTTACCTTTCGATGCTCGTGAGTACGCAGTTAACGCAGTAAAAGGTATACGAGAGCAAAGTTATGAAAAAATACCCAAGTACTTGTACATGTTAAGAGCAACAAATCCGGATACGCATGACAATATCGAAACCGATGACGATGGTAGATTTAAGTACATGTTTCTTGCTTTTGGTCAGTCTATAAAAAGGTTTAACAAAATTATGCGAAAAGTGATTGTTGTTGATGGTACATTTCTGAAAAATAAGTACAAAGGGGTATTGCTTGTTGCTACGACTTTATATGGCAACAATAACTTGTATCCACTTGCATTCAGGGTTGTCGATTCAGAGAACGACCTTTCCTGGGATTGGTTTATGAAGTGTTGTGATTCCGGATGGCAATGGTTTGTCTTTTGTGTCAGATAGAAATTCTACAATTGGGAAGGCGGCTCAAACAGTTCATCCAGAAGCTAGGCATGAAATTTGTATTCACAACTTAATGAATAACATTGTGTAAATTTATCACGGGAAGAGTGTGGTCGGTTTGGTTGCAGAGGCTTCGAAATATTATAGGCTTGTTGATTTTGAAGCAAAGATGGAGACTATTTGCAATATTAGTCCAAAAATTGGACGGTATCTTATCGAAGCTGACGTGAGAAAATGGGCTCGTTATCAATTCCCATGATTCATGTACGACGTTAAGACCAACAACCCAGTCGAATCGATAAATTCTGCTTTTCGATCACCTAGAGAGTATCCACTAATTCCTTTGATAGAAATCATCAGGGAAATGTTAACCAAATGGTTTAATAAGCGTCGATCAAAGAGCGCAAAGCATGTGCAAAATTTAACCACTAAAGTTGAAAAAGGTAGAAAGAAGGACCACGAAGGCAGGACATTCACCGTTTACCAGATTAACGATCATCGATTCCACGTTCAAGGCGATAAGATCGACTGCCTTGTTGATCAAAATGATAGAACGTGTACATGTGGAAAGTATAACTTGAATAAAATACCTTGCAAACACGCCATAAAATCGGGATTATCGGTTGGAAGGGACGCACATTCTCTGACAGATGAAAAGTACACAACCCTTACATGGCGAGCAGCTTATGAGGAAAGCGTTAATCCAATATTCGTTCCCGAGGATGCGTGGCGTGTTCCACCGAACGTTGAAGGTGTTCAAGTGCTACCACCTAAGTCACAACGACAAGCGGGTAGGCAAAGGAAACAAAGGTTCGAATCAGTTGAAGAGAAGATACGAAAGTCAGAAGGATTAAAAAGGCCGAGGACGCACAAATTTAGAGATGGATCCATTTGATTTGCTTATGATTTTCTTTGAATCTACTATGTTTTTCCTTTGTTTTTTGGTTTCAGACTCTTGTTTTCTTTTGTTTTTTACAATTTGTTTGGTTTCATTCGGATTCTTACGTTTCGTTTTACTTCATATACATTATGAAGTTTTCATTACATGGCACGATATGAGATTATTTTAAATATGCAGACAATGAGAAGACACTGATGTTTATGCATTTCAAAACCTCACTAACAAATTTAGAAGAAGAAGCAAAGGTTATTATAAATTTATAATCCAACATGATCTAACACAACACCATAAAAGGTGTCAATTGTATTTTACATGGCACGATATCACCAATAAAGACAACCTAAAACAACAACACATATCACACCTCTCTTCAAGCTTGGTTACAACATCATAACTTCATATTCTAGAGTCTTTGTCTTCTCCCCAAGTTTCTCTAATGTATCCATCATAAGATTCTGGCAATGTACTATCTTTCAAATATCATCAACAATTCTCTCCTGGTTTTCATATAACACACCATACTCCTCCAACTGTGATTCCTTGCCCATTTGAAAACATGACTGGGAAGACTTGGCATTTGCCATTGTGGATCGGTAAAACTCACGACCCGGATTCATGTCCATTGTTGACTTGAGAATTATAGTCGATTGTCCACATGTACACCGTCTTGGAATACCCCTTACGTAGAACTTACGATTTGAACCCGATGGTGAGTTACTCATGTCTACAAACCAACGAGACTGATAAATTTTCTGAAATCGGATGTATGCAAATATGAAAACCCACAAAGAAACCGGATGATTCGTTGACTGTAATTGACAATTGCAATACCCAATTTATATTACTGATATAGAGTATCATCATGAACCCAAAATTGAACATAATCCTCAGGTCCCAAATCAGACAAAGAAATTTACATAATTTCAGATGGATTGGTGGTTAATTCCTCGCCGTAGGCAACACAAATCGATGTACACCTAAATACCAATTTCTATTTCACCAAAAAACGTGTTTCTACTTTTGCAAAATTTGGGAATCCAGTATACATACCTTCGCAAATTGACTGAACTAGATATAGAATCGTACGGAGTGGAAAAATACTTTAGAATTACCCCAATGAATCGGTTAATCCAACGTGAATTGAAATTTTAGGGTTTGTCAGTTTAACCGTTTAAATATGTCGAGGAAATAAGAGAGACAGTTGATAAACTGTATTATTTGATCTTTAAACGAAATGAAGAAATAACATAAGGGTTTTTTTTGTGTGTTATTCGTCTCAGTTTCTGTATTTACATATTACAAACCAAATATGGATAGATAATATCACACATTATTACTGGTTACACTTCCTAAACTCTGCGTTCAATATAAGTTTAAGTCACGGGTTCGAACTGTAGTGGTGACAATCTTTTTACAATTTCATCTCTTTCGAAATCCACACTGCTTTTTTCTCGATTTATTGTTTTAATTATAACTATGAATAGATTATTAAACATAGCATTACTGGTTACACTCACTATACACTACTTATCATTTTGTTCCAACTCACGGGTTCGAGTTCAGTTATTTACAATCTTTTTATATTTAATGGCATTTTTCCATATTCCTTCAGGGGTTGGCGTTTAGGATTTTGGACATTTATGATTGTTTGTTAAAATGAATTCTATTCATTTAGGGATTGGTGCTTAGGGTTTTAGACATTTATTAATTTTTGTGAAAATGAAATTTATTCATTTAGGGATTTGTGTTTAGGGTTTTAGAAATTTATTAATTTTTTTGAAAATGAAATTTATTCATTTAGGGATTGGTGTTAAGGGTTTAAGATATTTATTCATTTTATTAAAATTAAATATATCCATTTAGGAGTTGGTGTTTAGGGTTTTAGATATTTATTAAATTTTGTTAACAAATATTTCACTTTACTTCATGGTTAAGGGTTTCGACCATATTTTTAGAATAAATATTTGATTTTATATTCATATTTTAGGATTTCTATTTAGAGGTTAGGGTTTCTATTTCGAGATTATGATTTCCATTCATAGTTTTTTTGAGCTAAACAAGTTTCCATTCATAGTTTTAGAAGAAATGTGGATAATGACTGAATTTTTCATTAATCTTAACAGATGTTGTACTTCTTATTTAGAGTATAGGGTTTGAGGCATTGTAAGAAAAGCAATATATTTTCATCATTTAGTAATTTCTAAACTTTCCAAATAATGCAAATGTTGACAATAGTCTACCTATTTAAATAAACCATTACAACATGATCAATTCATAACTGTAATATTGAAAATAGGGAAATTAGTCTGACTAAGTAAATAAACCATTCAAATATGTTTAAATTTGAACACTAATACTCAAAACAAGGAAGCATATTCAAAAACATAAAGTAAATGTAGAACTCCATCTCAGCCCAAGTCCACAATATTCAGATCAGTATGCGTAACAGGCGGTAGATACTTCGCCATTCGCTCAATGAATAGTGGATCATGTGCGGCTAAGAATCGATCAGTGACAAGCTTCCAACGCCCTTGTTTGATGCTTTCATCATCAAGCAACGAATAGTCCAAACTAAGCATGTGACATTCAATATATTTGAGCACGTAAGAACCGCAGTGACTGTGATTCTTATTAAGCCCTTTAGATATTTTTTTATGCTTGATTGTATACGCTGCCAACTTTAATTCTTTGTTGTGTGATGCTGGCTGAACAGCTTTGACAATTCGCGGTGTCATGTGTAGAAATGAGTTCAAATCCATGTAATGTGTCCCGTTGTCACAATCAAACACTGTAACTTCCCTCGCTTTGAATTTGATGCACAATGATATCCAATGATAATTATGGACATTGAAGGGAACGTATATACGATCGAGATCCATATCCCACACTTTCTCGGTCCTTCCATGAGCTGGTAATTCACCTCTACTATAAGATAAAAGCACATGACTCAACTCGTAATTCTGCTTCTCCACCTGAAATTTTTTGTATTCACTCATAATATGGGCACATAAATTGCAGGAAATGAAACCCAAACGATTTACGTTCAAAAGTCCCATAGATGTCTTCTCCCGTAACAAGTACATAGCTGCATCCATGTCCTGGAATGATGGATAGAAACTGAATTACTATATACATTTCATAATTTGTTATGTAATTGTAAGATACATGTAACAAACCGGGGTTTCCAGCCATTTATCGTGTAAAATATACCTAGTAGCTAGGTCGTAGCTAAATTCCGATGACCAATATGGAGTACAGGGCGGCTGCAAAGTTATGATAAAAGTAATTAGCAATTACATATGGAAGATACTTAAATGTAGAGAAATACAAAAATTATTAGACTTACTCCAAAGTTGTTCCCCATTTTACTACTCGCTCAATATATGCATCTATACAGAATACCAATGGTCTATCAGGAAGATCATACAAATCTTCTTCATTGAATTCTTTGAGAGTTAACTTCTCCCATGCTTCTCGAGCCTTTGTTGCAATCGGTTTTTGCTTCTCACATTTAACTTTGGATGTCTTTGACATATTCGCCTTGGTTTTGCAGACAAACTCTTGTGTACTTATTTCAAGTTCAATATCAAAAGTCTGACTTACGCCCACGTCATGTAGATTTTCCAACATGTCATTAAGGTTTACCACCACATCTGGTTTGCTAGCCTGCTAATTCAATGAGAAAAAGATATTATAGAATGATGGAAAAACTAAGTACATTAGAAAGTAAAATTACATAGTTATGCACTTAAGTGATTTTACAAAAACAAAATAAACAACATAATATTAACCGGTTACACTCGGATTTAAAACATATTTTACATAAGCATTACAACAGACATTTAGACAGTTAACAAAATGGAGAGTTAAAGGTTTTTCTTCTGAGTTACCTTCTTCTGCTGTGACTGAGATTGATTCCTTGTTGTTGCAGGATTAGTTTTAGCGGTCTTAGATGTGTCTCCTCTGGTTGCAGACATGTTAGTAGTAGTGAAAAGGTCTTTGAGTTCTCTTATCTCTGTGTGAACTACAGAAAATCTAGCAACAATCTCTGTCTCAATCTTCTTCTCCAACATGCTCGTTATAGAACTCACAAAAGCTCCCAACAGTTCTTTCATGAAGCGCTTCATGTCTTCATTATTGTCTACTTCTTTTCCTGCTGATTGGTCGCACATCACCTTCTGCTTCCTTTCCTTCACACCATAATCAAGCAACTTGCTCTTACCCTTCCTTGAAGTAGAGACAAAGACAGAGGTAACGTCTGGTTTAGGAGTGGAAACGTCATGAACCGTATCGCCACTCCAATCCTCTGTCTTTTCCTCATCCTCTGTCGTATTATCATCTACCACAGCCTGATGCACACAAGTCTCATCAGGAACCATAACTTCCCATATGTGGTTAGTCCACACTTTTCTCGATGTGATTAGTTGAAAAATATGGTCAACACGTTCGTCTCTCACATCAGCATGACTCCTCATATACTCAATAACATGAACAACGTCGTAATTTCCAGTGAAATAAATGAATGGATGCAAGACAGCCTGTAAAAAAAAGATAGCAAACATTCTTAAAAAGATAATCTTAGTCTAAACATGATTAATGAAACATAAAAAAATTATTTTACTCACCTCTTCTACAAATAACGCCTCAAGACTAGTGATTTCGTGATAAGAAAGAACATAAGTATCTTTCCAGTTTGAACATCTAGGAAAAACATTGTTATTGTCACTTATTTTATTACCCATCATTCTCCCAATATCTGGAATAGCCTCCATAATCCAGATTTGAATTGTGTACACAAAACCATGTAAAGAATAGCATTTAGGCTGCGCCAATTTCTCCAACATAGAATTTTTTTTCTAATTAGTATAATCCATATAGATATTCAAACCAACAAAATTATAAGTTTGAAATGCATTTACTTACTTTAGAAATATCAATTTCTTTTAGTAGATGGTCAAATGAGTCAAGACCCTAATGATATGCTCATAGCTTAGCAAGATCCATCACCAGCTTGATGTACTTGTGTGGGATTGCAGTTTTCTCATCCAGTGGCATTATCAAATTACCTATGATACACACATACACTAACCTCATTCTATCAACTCGCTTCCAGTGCTTACAATCCTCTACATGAACCTTCCTTATCTCTTGCATGCAGATTGGTGTGCGAGCATTCAACAACTTACTCCATAAACCATTATCCTCAACCCAAACCTCAAAACCTGGATGATCTCCTTTCTCGTGCTTCAAACCAGTCACCGCATAAAACTCTTGCATCAAAAATCGAAGAGGCCTTCTACCAAAGACAAACCAGAGCACGTGTTTTTTTGCTTGTATCAAGTTGCCTATACATGAAGCTATGTATGAGTTTCGCTGAGAATCCTACATTATTCTCATGGAGCGCATAATATGTCAAAACATCGGATCTCTTCTAACTTCTTTATACTCATTTGGTAAATTTTTATTCAACATCTTGAGAATTGAAGTCCTACAGCTATTGTTGTTCTTATCAACTTTTGGTTCATTTCCTTCAGGAAAAATCTTCTTCGGTAGTTCTACTTCCATATCTGTTTATACAAACCAAGAAAAGAAACACATCAAATACATCAATCAGAAATCAGAATGAAACAATAATAATTACGAAACAGAAGAAACACATCAATGACCACAACACAGACTTAACAAGTTCTTTAGCTTAGTCAATGCATTATTTACTTCTTTGTGTGATACTAACTACTGTCTCTTTGTTCTAATTAAAACTATACAAAACAACACTCTGCAAAACTTGATGTAGTATTAACTCATCAACAAATTGGTCAATGCAAATCAAATCCAAAATTCAATGGAGATTCTAGAAGAGCATCAATTCATAGATATATCAAGAAAATGTCAAGATACAAAGAACTAATCTCCATTAATATGGATCGATAAAATCTCTCATGATTATTCTTGATTGATTTTTGTAATAAGTTTGATTTATTTTGTAATTAATTTGATTTATTTTGCATTTATGTTGATGATTTGTAATTGGAATATAAGCTCCTTTCTCCTTTCATTGTAAATATATATAATTTTTAGAAAATAAAGAGAGTTTTCTCATCTTTGAAGTTTAGGCTTTGTTTTGCTTGTCTTTTCTATTGTGTGTGATTCCTTTAGAAAATGAGTGTGATCTTTGTATTTGTGTGCGATTCACATGGACATTGATTTGTGTTCTTATCACAAAGGCTTCCGCACCTTTGTGTGGCGAACTTCAATCCATCCTCACTTCCATCTTATCCTTGATTTAGACAAAGAGTGACCTTAGTCCAGTTGTCTAGATCGAACCGCTTTGGATCTTATATCAAAACTCTTACAACAATTTAAAATTTATTAACAATTTCCACTTGAAATTCAAAATGACTAATTCACAATAACGTATTCAAATATAAGCTTCAGTTTGAATTAATTATGAAAAATCAATCTAAGTGATT
Organism: Draba incana; assembly: GCA_963576765.1. Classification (NCBI taxonomy): domain Eukaryota; kingdom Viridiplantae; phylum Streptophyta; class Magnoliopsida; order Brassicales; family Brassicaceae; genus Draba; species Draba incana. The sequence continues at coordinate 23,715,302 of OY755212.1, read as the reverse complement.
TGGAGCAACAATTTGTGAATTAGATCATGCAAAACACAGGAAAATGACTTTCTATGAAATCGGAAAAACACACGCATACCTTTCTGCCTCAACAAAGATAATACTCAGGAAGTTCCAGATCATAATTGATAGAGAGTCGAGCAGATTTAGAAGCAACAAATTGATCTGCAAAAACAAGCAACACCAATTGTGAATTAGATCATGCAAAAACACAAGAAAATTACTCTCTATCAAATAGGATGAACAAACTTACCTTTTTGCCTCAACAAACAAGACAATTAAGAAGTTCCATATCATAATTGAGAAGAGAGAACGACACATTGGAGATAAAGCTAAGACAGAGAGGACGACACGGCGGAGATACCAAGGATGAATGAATCGATCTACGAAAACGAAATTTGTATCAAACTTAAGCCTGTTTTAAAAACCCAAATCGAAATTGTATCAAATATCATGAATGAAAACCCAAATCGAAACTGTTTTACATACCTAAGCTTCGCCGGAGATAATAAAACGGCGGAGAGACCAAAACGGAAGGAGTATTATGAACGTCAGAGGGGAGAATTTCAAATAACCTGAAGAACGTCGGAGATGAGTTTCTCCGGCGAATTGAAGAGAGGATTTTCTCTCCAAACAAGAACCCTAATTTTTTTTGTTATCAAGGAAGACTAAAAGTTTTTGACCGGGAAAACTAAAAAGGTTTACTTTGTTTAATTTAGTTTCGTTTCTAATAATATTTTTATGGCTAAATCATTACTTTATTTCCTTTTTCTTATTTATAATTAAACATTTTATTATATTTCCTTTTCCGATTTCTAAAACTAATATAAGAATTAACAATTTTAATTAGTAATTTGAATTTAAGGTTATATTTGGGATTTGAATTTCAAAATTCCTAATGGGACTTTTTCATAAAAAAATAAATCCTATTCGGACATTTTATGACTAAATGTGGTTTGATTTAGCAATTTTCTCTTTTTTTTTTCCTTACTCGTTTGTTGCAACTTTTGGAAGGTGAAATTCGGAAACATGGATCTATTACGAAATTCCTTGGAGGGTGATTTTACACTTCCAAATTAAATGATGACATTTCATCAAAGGTTCATGGGGCATCATGTTTCGAGACAGACTAAAAATGTTCTAAGAATATTTTTAATAGACTAGACCGTCCTAGTTCTACCTAAAGTTGTGTGAAAAAATTTTCAACCACCGTACGTAAGGAATGAATGATGCGGCTCAACAAAGAATTTCAATCATGCTAGACTAAAGGTTAGTACCATTTTTCAATAAATATCTAACAAAAGACTTTTTAAAAGGGTGATGGACACAAAAGGGAAGAAGACAAGAGCATCCTTAATGGACACTTTTTGATGTCCTAAACTAGTGTCTAATAAATATAAGTTTATATAATAATAGAGCATCATGTCCTAAACTTTAGACCCATGTTCGAAAACGCGGGCGCCTAGCCGCGTTTCCGTCCGAGTTTCCGGTGATCGGAGGGTAACCGTGCTGAATAGGTGCTGATCGGTGTATCCAGGCGGTGGAGCGTGAAAATCCCGCGTTGGCCGTGGAAGAGACAAAATCGCCGAGTTATTACCTAAATCCGAGTTGGGCCTAACTAAATTTTTTAAAAATATTGGCCCATGTTTTTAAAACCCATCAACTCCCCCACGTTTTTGTTGACTATTGTTTTCTTATTTGACTCAATTCATCGACAAAAAACTCAATTTGGGATTTTTTATACACTACAAACCCTAAATCTGGTTGCTCATTCTCAAAATCAAAATCAAATCGAAAGTTTGAGACCAAATCACCCTGTATCGAGTTCGTCCATCATCTACCTTCTTTGCTTGTGCAAATTTGAGGTAAGAAACTCACAAATGTTGCTCGAATTTGGTTATTGTGTGTGTGGTTTTTGTTCAGTCCAAAGAGCTTGTTATGTTGTATATGGGACTGAGCAGATTGAAAATTTTAATTCTTTTTTATTCTTGACCTTGAATCTGTTCTAATAGAAAATACCTACTTTAAAGGATTATTCAGGGTTAATGTGCTGTGTACTTTTTTCACTCATTGGTGATTTAACCGATGAGTTAGATAAGATTCCTTCATCGCGTTTCTCTTGTTTGATTTCTAAGATTTTGTGAAAACTTGTTGATAAAATTATCATATTAGTTTATTCTTGTATGAGTTAGAGTTAGTCACTTTTGAAACTTTGTTAAATGAATGTTAATCTTGTTGCTTTTGTTTCGTTTTGTGTCTTAAGATGGATAATCCACCGACAGATAATCCTCTTAAGCGGAACTCAGATGATATAGGATGGGAATATGGTGTGTTGTGTGATCCAAGAAGTCCAGACAAAGTGAAGTGCAAGTTGTGTGGGAAACAGTTCTCTGGTGGTGTGTATAGAATGAAGGAACACATTGCTCATCAGAAAGGAAATGTGTCAGCTTGTCCTGTATCAACTAAAGAAGATCAAGAGAAGTGTAAGAAGGCGATTCTTGAAGCCAAAAAGAAGAAAAATCAGAAGCGAAAACATGAGGAAGATTTAAGGGCAGAGGTGAATATAAGTAAGGACAATTGCATTGAAGAAATGGAAAGAGAGCTTGGAACTCTTAAAGCTCCTCACTTCCAAGGTCCTATTGATCAGTATGCGACCACCATTAACCCCACAGCTTCTTTGGCTTCAGAGAAACGGCAACAAAGTATCCATGATGCCATTTCTAAAGAGAAGACGCATGCTGTACGCCAATATTGTGCTAGATGGATCTTCCAGTCTAGTATTCCATTCAGTACTATTGATAATGAATCTTTTAGGTTATTTTGTGAAGCATTGGGACAGTTTGGGCCTGGTTGGGTGCCTCCAAGTCAGTATCAGTTGAGGAAGCCGTTATTAATTGAAGAACAGTTGAAGAGTTTAGAAGAAGAATGGGCACAAGATGGATGCTCAGTGATGACGGATGAGTGGACTGCCATGAAAAGAAGAAGCATTATGAATCTATGTGTCAACTCAAGAGGAGGTACATGCTTTCTTTCATCACAGGATACGTCGAAAGATTCTCACATAGGTGAGTTTATCTTCAAATACATTGACCAGTGCATTGAAGATGTAGGAGCTGAAAAGGTTGTGCAAGTCGTGACTGATAATGCGACCAACAACGTTGCAGCTGCAAAGATGCTTAAGGAGAAGAGACCGAGAATATTCTGGACTGGTTGTGCTGCTCACACAATTGACCTGATGCTTGAAGGAATTTCGAAATTGCATGGTTTTGCTAAAGTAATAGAGCAAGCAAAGGTTGTTACAGTCTTTATATATGCACATCATAAGACATTATTTATGATGAGAGAATATACAAAGAAGGGGGACATTGTGAGACCGGGAGTAACAAGGTTTGTAACTTGCTTTTTGACACTTCATAGTATGTATGAGAAGAAGGCTGAGTTGAAGAGTATGTTTAATAGCGATGCGTGGCATGATTGTAAGCATTCAAAGTGTGTGAAAGGTAAGAATGCATGTGACATTGTTATGAGTTATTCATTCTGGAATAGTGTGATCGTTCACTACAAGAAAACAGACTTTTTGCTACTACGAAAAGAGTTGCAAAACAGTCGCAAAATCGAAATTTGCGACTAATTCGCCACTAAAACGGTTAGTAGCTAATAATTAGACGCTAATTTTTTCAGTCGCTAATTAGTCGCTAAATTGCGACTAATTAGCAACTAATTATATGTCGTTGCAAAACAGTTGCGACTTAGTCGCAAAATTAGCGACTAAATAGCCACCCTTTAACGACCAAATTATGACTAAATTTGTAGTCGCTAAATCTTTAGTCGCTAATTAATCGCTAAATTTGCAGTAGCTAATTAGTCGTAACATTTGCAGTCGCTAATTAGTTGCTAAGTTTGTAATCGCTAATTAGTCGCTAAATTTAAAAAAAAAAAAAAAAAATTAATAACAATTTTTAAAAATTTAATTTCTAATACTAATAATTTACAAAATACAATATTTGAAGCGTGAATTTGTGCAAACAATATAAACTACACTTTATTTATCAATCGTTCATGGACAAATACAAATTAAAAAAAGTCCAAAACATAGTAAGAACAGCAAGCATACATTTTATGGTTAATGTTGAGCATCATACATAAACGTAAGACATTTGTTGGTAAAACAAAATAAAATAATAAACATAGAGAATGAAACTTTTTCTCGCCGAAGGGATTTGTTAAAACATACACAAAAAGCCCAATATTAGTGACTTGACTCAGGCAAATCTAAAAGCACCGAAGAACAACCACCGATGAAACCACCAGAAAACATACAAAAATCGCTGAGAGGAAACAAAAGAAAGAACTCAAGATCTACGCCTACGATTGAGGAAGCATCTCCAGATCTTGTCCTCGGCAGATCTGGATCCGCAAAGCACCGAAGATAAGGAGCCGTCGCCTAGATACTGCAGCTTTAAAGGAGGAGAGAAGGACCGCCACCGACTTTGTTTAGGAGAAGCACCACACCACAGAAGAATCGCCGGCTGGAGAAAGGAGAAAGAAAAGAAAAAAAGGTTGAGAGTCCTCTCCGACAAAAAAACTGTCACGAGGAGAAGAGGAAACAAAAGAATAAGAAGAAGATTGATTTGATTTGCAAAAGCAGATTGAAGAAGAAGAAGAAAAATTAATTGTAAACAATAAAGAAATGACACGAGGACAAGAAGACCAAGAGGAGAAAGGAAACAAAAGAAAGAATAGATTTAGGCCGTTAGATTAAAGCTATCAATGGTGGAGAATGGTGGAGAGTGCAATCTTTGTCATCCAGCCTTAGCCAATGAAATTTTTTCATTATTTTTATTGTATTCCCTATAATTTTTATATGTAGCGGAGTAGCATTGTTCATTCCCTAAACTATGAATTGGGGTTTCGTACTCTAAACCTCAAATTCACTTAGACTTATAAGTGGTTGCAATAATATGAGAAATCCCTTAGATTATTCATCAATTTAAACTTAAATATAATTCAATATTCTCTAATATTCAAATTCAATTATATAACTATTACTTATGGTTACAGTCAATTTGATTATGATAATTAATTATTGTGATGGTTATATATAGGAGGAATCCTAGAAATTTCACCCAATATTTATAAGACTTTAAAATTCAGATATATATATAGAAATTCTATATGATACATCTATACAACTTGGTAAATCATTCTTGACTTCACTCTTTGAATCTTATGTAATAAAGTTATAATTGTTATATTCTTTGAATTTGTGTCATTATCGTTATTCAATATTTTAATATTAGTGAGGGGTCGGTTGAAATTCTCCTTATCTAAAAAATAGTAAAAATAAGTTGTGTGTTATAAAAATCTTCATTAATGAAAATAAATCATAGACTTGACAATTTCAGACTTTTACTTTGCTTCTCTTTTTTTTGCAATTAAGAGACAGACTTAAGATGGAGAGGAAGGAATGAGGCGAAGAGGAAAAATGTCTTAGGTTTTAATTTCTGTCCATTAGATCTAAAATTGATCTAACGGTAGATGTAAAATAAAGGTGATCCTTGTCTTTCTCTCTTATCTAATAAAACTTCGGTATTTTATAATTAATCATCTTTGAAAGCTTTTGATTTATTTTTTATCAAAAAAATGGTCAGATTATTTTTTAAAAAATCGATTGATGTGAAAGATTAAACATGTAAAGTTTATGTATATATATATTTTAATGATTCTATTTTGGTTTTATGATTTATGTTCTAATTTTTTTATTAATATTTTAAAGTTTATGGTTAGAGTTTGGATATATGATTTTGAGTTTGAGGTATAGATAAAGTTTGAGATTTATGATTTAATATTTAAATGTAAGAGTTCATAATCAAAATTTATAATTTATGGTTAATGATTAAAAGTTTAAGGTTTTGGATATGTATTTGGAATTTAGAGTATGATTTAGGGTTTGAAGTTGGGATAGAAAGTTTAGGGTTTAGGTTTAAGGTTTGAAAATTATACTTAGATTTTAGACAATAGTTTTTTTTTTTCAGGTATGAGATCTCAAGGTATGGAAAGTTTAGGGTTTGGGTATTAATGTTTAAGGTTTTAGAGGTTTGTGTTTGGGATTTAAGGATTTGAATAACTATATTGCAAATAATTTGCGACTAATTTGCGACTAACACGTTTTTTTTTTTGCGACTAAAAAGCGACTACGTAGCAACCCATCCAATTTGGTCGCGATTTAGTCGCTAATTTGCGACTACTATTTGGCGACTCGCTTTTAGTCTCAAATTAGTCGCTAATTAACGACCAAATTATTTAGTCGCTAAGTAGTTGTTAATTTACGACTAATTTGCAACTCATTTGCGACTCCATATTAGTCTCAAATTAGTCGCTATTTTGCGACCAGTTAGCGACTAAATGTTTTAGTTGCAAATTAGCAACTAATTTGTGACTAACTAATATTAGTCACAAATTAGTAGCAAATTAATCGCTAATTAGTCACAAAATTTAGCGACTACATACGTAGTCGCAAACCTCAGTCGCAAAATATATGTTTTCTTGTAGTGGTTGTATTGAAGATCTTTAGCCTTCTTGTGAAAGTCCTCAGGCTCGCAGATGGAGAGAAGATACCATCTCTTGGGTTTATATATGGTGAGATTTTAGAAGCTAAGAAATCAATCAAGGAAGCTTCTGATCATTTAGAGAAGAATTACCTCCCTATCTATCGGATTATTGATGAGAAAATGAAAGGTAGATTGGATTCTCCTTTGCATATTGCTGCCTACTTCCTCAATCCGTTCTACTTCTACAAAGAACCTAGTATCGCATCGGATTTGGAGGTCATGGAAGGATTCATCATTTGTGTAGAGACTTTCTATCATGGCGACTTTGAAATGCAAGACTTAGTTGTGAATCATGAACTTAATCTCTACAAGAACAAAAGTTGTCCTTTAGGTAGAAGCTTGGCATTAAACGGATGTGAAAAGAAAGATAAGTTCGATCCAGGTCTGTCTTCGAACATTACTTCTCGTTATTTGATCATCTATCTTATGTTGTAATGTTTATCATTTGTTTGATCTTAGGGAATTGGTGGGCGACTTATGGATGTGGTGCACCTATTTTGCAAAGGTTGGCTAGAAGGATCCTTGGTTTGACATCTAGTTCTTGGGGATGTGAAAGAAATTGGAGTTGCTTTGAAGGGGTTAGTCTATTAATGATCTAGCTTCTGTTTTCTTAATATGATATTGTAGAAGAAACTTATTCATTTATTATTGCAGATCCATACGAAGAGAAGAAATAGACTAGGTGTTAGTCGGTTAAACAGTCTAGTGTATGTTCAATTTAACGCAAAGTTGCTTGACAAGAAGAGAAAAATCAGAGAGAAAAATGCTGATGCGATCTTTGATGATGGTAATGAAGATACAATTGAAGATTGGATAGTTGGGCGTGGAGTAGAGCAAGATAAAGATAGTGAAGTTATCAACTTGCTTTCAATCCAAGCTCCAAAGACAAGAGATCTTTATGATGATGACTTTGAATCTGAAGAAGAAGAAGATGTTGTGGACATGAAGTTTCAACCTGATGTGTTTCGAGAAGAAATTCTTGTTTATCCAGTGACACAACCTGCTTAGTAAGGTAAGTTTGTTGTCTTTCCATTTGTTTTTTATTTTATTTTTTGTGATCTCTGGATGTGATGAATGTTTCTGTCCAATTTGCATATTGTCTTTGTCTCTGTTATTTGTCTTTGCCTCTGCTTTTTGTTATTGTTTGTCTTTCTCTCTGTTTTGTATTTATAAAACATGACTATCTAACATGTTTCATTTCTGTTTGCAGGTGTAAGTTACAATATCTAATTAACTTCTAACACATCTTTCCATTGCACGGTGATAACTTGATCTTTGAATATGAAGACCTATTTTTCTATGTTCTTAAGATCAAGACAATATATTTTTTGTGTATCCTATGAATGGAAATTAGCTTTTGTATTTTGAATTAGATGTGTAATAGAAGATATATCTATGATTTTGTTTTTGTATAAGACTTTTAATGTTTATATTTTATGGATAAACATGTGTACAACACATTAAATCATTGAAAAACTACTCCCCGAGTAATCTCCGATTTTTTGGTAACTCGCTAGGCCCGAAGTCACCGCCCGACTAGCGCCTAGCGAAATTTTGAACCTTGCTTTAGACTAGTGTCTAATTTAAGACATTTTTTTGGCAATAAGACACTCACACTTAATAAATTTAATTAAAATAAGCATTAAGACACGTTCTTTTGAGTCTCCATTAAAGATGCTCTAAACACGATATCTGGACTTGGTCCCAAATGCAACCCACATATATTTTATAAATAAATTCACTTTACCGTAGTAAACGATGAAGAGTCTTTCTAAAGAGCTCGTTAACGATGTTACTTATAAATGTTATTGTGGCCATCTCCTCTGAGATTATGAGAGTGTTTTTCATTCCCCTAAGAAGACAAAGCTCTTATCCAGCTCTAAAACTATATATAGAAAACACCATGGTTTTACTGCTATAGATCCTAATTACTTTAGTATGGAAGATGTGAAATCCGATACATACATAAATCTATATGACGCAAATCAAAGGTGCATATTGTTGTTGATAGGGGTGTTTCTCGATGGGAGCAGAAAGAGCAACAGCACGAGGCCCACAATTTTTTTTCTTTTATTGTATTTTAGGGCCCAAGTTTTTAAAACTTTTACAAAAAGTGTCCTATATTTTGTTTATAAAGAAAAAAAACAAAATAAGCACATCCTAATCTTATATTAAGCCGTCCCTGGTTGTTGGAATTATATATCGTATTGCTTGCAAATCTATCACCAAAACACTGAAATATTCCTCATAAATAAAGCTAATTTCATGGAGTGTGTTACTGACTTGATGTATTTCAATGTATTAAATCTGTAAAACATAGGATATATAACTACAACTCTAAATAAATTTTGAAAATCTTAGCTTATATCTAAAAAATAGTCAAATTTAAATCTATTAAAATATGATATATAATTATAACTCGAATATAAATTTGGCCCAAAAAAACTTAAAACCGTACAGTTAATAAGGGGGAAATTTTGACGAAATGGGTGTTTTTGTCGGAAAAATTAGAAATCATGTTTTTGGCGGGAAAATTGTCGAGCCGTGTTTTTGGCGGGAAAATTTTACGAAATTACGTTTTTCAGGAAATTTTGACGAAATGGGTGTTTTTGTCGTAAAAAATTAGAAATTATGTTTTTGACGGGAAAATTGTCGAGCCGTGTTTTTGGCGGGAAAATTTTACAAAATTACGTTTTTCAGGAAATTTTGACGAAATGGGTGTTTTTGTCGGAAAAATTAGAAATCATGTTTTGGCGGGAAAATTGTAGAGCCGTGTTTTTGGAGAGAAAATTTTATTGAATTACGTTTTGGCGGGAAATTTTAACGAAATGGGTGTTTTTGTCGGAAAAATTTTAAAAAATTTATTTTTGGCTGGGAAATTTTTGGGCCGTGTTTTTGGCGGGAAAATTTTATGGAATTACGTTTTGGCGGGAAATTTTGACGAAATGGGTGTTTTTGTCGGAAAAACTAGAAATTTTTATTTTTGGCGGGAAAATTGTCGAGCCGTGTTTTTGGCGGGAAATTTTGACGGAATGGTTATTTTTGTCGGGAAAATTAGAAATCATGTTTTTGGCAGCAAAATTCTCTAGCCGTGTTTTTGGCGGGAAAATTTTACGGAATTACGTTTTGGCGGGAAATTTTGACGAAATTGGTATTTTTGTCGGAAAAATTAGAATTTTTTTATTTTTGGCGGGAAAATTAGAAATCATGTTTTTGCGGGAAAATTGTAAGATCATGGTTTTTAGTTTAAAGATAAGGTTGATGAGTTTACCCATTTCAACTCATTAACTCATTTTAATTCAACTCACTTCAACCCAATCCATTTAACTTATTAACCCATTAAACTCATTAACTCACTAAGATCCAAATCTTCTTACCCATTGAGTTAATGTATTTGTTTGGTTTGGATAAATCCATGAAATTTTACCCATTTTGACACCCCTATTTGCAGGTAAGAAAATTTTAAGAATTAGATACTTTAAGTATTTTCATTCATTTTCCCCTGCCATTCAACTTCAATGATGAAGAGCTGATTCTGCTTATGAGAGAGGAGTTTCAAATTTTGTATGGGTTGTGGCTGCATCTTTTGGAGATATTGACACAGTAATATGTCCATGCATCGACTGTCGTAATGTATGTTGTCATTCAGGGAGTGATGTAGTTGTTCATCTTGTAACAAGGGGAATGGATGAAGATTACAAGTCGCGGACGGATTGGTATCATCATGGAGAAGTGAATTTAGGGGCAGGTAGCAATACAAATCAGTGGAACGATGAGATTTTAGGGTTATATCAAGTTGCTGAATATTTGGATGAAAATTTAGTTAGGAATGGTGACTTAAGAGAGATTGATGAGGATGAGGACAAGAAAAAATATGAGTTTCTTGCAAAGTTAGCAGATGTTGAAACATCATTGTATCCTAGCTGCGCAAACCAAAGTAAGCTATCAACTATTGTCTCTTGTATAGACTTAAGACACAAAATGGTTGGTCTGATAAAAGTTTTAATAATTTCTACCCTTTGTTCTATATTTAGTAGATCTCAAGTAAATTTTTATTTTTTTTCTATACTCAGTAATGTTTTCTACATATGTTATATGCCTTTTGGTGGCTATCATCCGTAATATTTGGTGTATATTCTCAAAATGCCAGCGTCACAATCCAGCCAAAGTTGACAATACAAATCAGAAGTATAAACTGATGGATTTTACTGGAAAGAAGCAGATTGTTGCTCAAGGACAATGGGCTTCAAACAATCCAGATCTAGTTGTCCACTTTGAACGCTTGGGACCTAATGCAGTTCAGATTTGGGTCGATGTAGTGAAGGTTAAAGATGCAGCTGTTTTGAGGTCATCCTTTGATATCGAGTGTATGGAAAATGCAATTGGTTCATGTATTGCATTTCCAGAAGACAAAGTGACCATATGATAGACTAATGTATAAACTTCTTAACTTAGTCAACTACTGCTTATGCGTATACACTTAGGTTTTATTGATACAAATAAGAATTATTTGTTGCTTGTAATATTTGGTGCAACCTATGAAGTTCAAGTTTAAGATGTTTGTTTTTCAGTACTCTTAACTTGTTTAGGTACTTGTATGTTTATCACTTTGTTTTTTTGTTTTTATGTTACATTTGAATTGGAAATACAATGTTGTGGATTTTATGGATTATTGAATTTCTAGTTTATGGATTATATAAATTATTTATGGACCAGTATTAATATCTAGCGCAAATATATATTCATGAATGATGATAAATAACAAGCCACAACATATAACCGGAGCCATAACAGTCAACATGATTGTCTCAACAAAATGCTACAACAAAATATATAACAGCGCAACCAAAGAGCTACAATTAAACGTAATACAACATTTTTAATGAGCTACCAAAATGTATATCATCACAAGATAGTTTCGGATGTCACAGTTATACGAGTTAAGAAAGCCCATATTTCTTGTAGTGATCTTTCCCCTAATGCAACCATGCCTTTCTCGACGCAGCCATTCTCTTCCTTTTATTTGTTCTCTCCCCTCGTTTTTATATAATAGTGGCATTTACCATTAATCTATAGCTCGGTCTAGTTATTATATCTAGTTACATCATTCACTCGGTTTGTAAGGAGGTTAGAGTCACATATTAATATCAAATTATTATTCTTCAAAGATAGTAATGACGTTATATTAAATATAAATCTTTTAAAATATCCAACCATAATAAAACTAATTTAATGATGTTGATATTATTCTTGTACTATAAAACTGAAAAAGGGAAATGAACAAAACCGTATTATAAACGACGTTATAAATGACGTTATCAGCACGATAGTCTCTAGCTAGTTGAATTAAGAAAAAAACAAAAAAAATCTCGCCGATTCACTTTCGTCTTCCTCTTCCATCTCTAATCTGGTTTGTAAGTTCAACTATCTTATGCTTTATTAATTATTCGTAGTAGATCTAATAGTATTATATTGATCGGTCACCTTATACATTACTATAACTTCATCAATTATTTTATCATGTCTATTGCTATTTGATCTATCTTCATAACTATTCGATCTGTTAACTTTCAAACTATTAATATATTAATTTCTACGCCTCACCTTCCACCTACTCAGGTTCAGCCGCAAGCTAAGTGAAACAACCATGTTTTTTTTTTTTTTTTAAACCTAACAATTCTACTGCGGAAACCAATAATTCATTTAATCCACTTAACCAACAAACCAACAAATCCCATAATCCAATGAAGTCAAGCAAATATTCAATTCCAAAATTCCATTGAGACAACTTACAATTCTAACAACCTAACAGTTCTACTAGAAATGCAATAACCACAAACATCCTATCATCCTCTTCATACGCCATGATTCCGCGATCACACTTTTCCTTTACCTGCAACTCAAAAGAGAAAAACAAAGTTGCGTGAGTATTATCACAAATACTCAGTGAAGCAGTCGTCCCGTCTACCGGATACATAATAGAAAAATAGACTATCAAATACTACGTGTTCAAACAACAATCCACAACAAGTGAAAATAACATTAAAAACAGGTGGTGTTGATCGACACTCCACCGTGGTGTCGATCGACACCGCAAACACACAAACAAGCCTCGCGATCAAAAGAGTGGTGTCGATCGACACTACCACTAGGTGTCGATCGACACCACTCGCAGGTACTGAAACCGAGTCAAATCCTCACGCGACTCGTTTCGTTTCCTCAAACAAGATTATTTACGACTCAAATCACACATGATCACACAGAAACATCACAGGAACAATCAAAATCGCTCAATTATTCAACCAATATCCTAATAATCTAATTCCGTATCCACGATCATGCACTCACCTCGATTTCGCGATTGAATTCGGAAACGAATGCGGAGAACGCAAAAAACAAACACGAACGACAGTCTCCCTCGCTGGAATCACTGAGGCAAAACCGGGATCCCGCACCAACGATCACACGAGGCCTTTAAACAAAGAACGATGACGAACGGCTCACAAACACTCTTCGAATCACCACTTCTTCCTCACAAAACCTTTAAGAACCGATTTTCTTCCCCTTCCCCATGGTTGCACGTCACTTTTGCTTATAAAGGGACGACCTTGGGCTTCTCCCAAACCGATGTCCCAAACCAAACAATTAACTTAAACCGAAACTTAATCCGAAACATTGGTGTCGATCGATACCCACCCCTGGTGTCGATCGACACCTCACTTAAATTACAATAATTTGGTTCTAGGATGTTACAATTCTCCCAGACTAAACTGGATTCGTCCTCGAATCCCAACAACAATGTCCCTCGAGGAACCAAAACCGGTCAAAACCACCGAAATACTAGCACCTGATCTCCGAGGTCACACCCCTCCCACTCGGAGGACACATCCTTTGAGCTATCGGTGTCACGTGTCCCATCCACTCTCAGGACGCATCCTTTGAGCTCTGGGTACACAGGGGAACTACTCATCCCCTCCAGAGAACTAATCATCCCTCGATACTCGAAATAGAAACTAATCATCCCAAAAGAGTATACATGAGAACTAATCATCTCATCTGAGGAACTAATCATCCTCACTGAAGAACTAATCATTTCCAGATAAAATGAATGAGTTAATCGGAGCTGCAGGCCCTATAGTATTAAATTCTAAAACGTCTATAAACATCTATCGACAAGAACTAGCTCTCGCGATCAAACTCGATACTCTCTCACTCGGAATATCTTTACAACAGACCAAACCTAAGCCACACAAATCACCACCACAGTCTGACAATTGCTGACCCAACCCGGCCAGTACTACTCGAGCACACCATACTTGAAATCCCAAAACCCGCGAAAACACCATCACAGGTCACAAACTCCTGGCTTGCAAGCCAAAACCACTCGAGACTAACACCTGATCCTAGAGGCTCAAATCCAGTCTCACGCTAATGACCACGTCTCCAGATATTTATTACTCTTAACTCATCTAACATCTCCCTCACTCGCAGGAACATAATCCTTTGAGCAATCGGTAACGCAGGGACCAGTGCCCCCCACACACATGGGAAAAGCCATCCCAAACAGTATACAAGAGAGCACAATCTCCAAAAGTATACAAGAGAGCACAATCTCCAAAAGTATATAAGAGAGCACAATCTCCACCATGAGTTATTTGGGGACAACACACCCCTAGAGTAATAAATTCTGAGACTCTCAAGAACATCTCCCGACTAGGATTACCTCTTGTGGCCTAAACATGATATTGCCATCCCGGAATATCATCACAAAGGACAAACTACTGGTCCGCACCAACCGATAATGAGAACACCCATCTCATCTTACCGAAATATAAGGAACCCCATCTTATGAATCTCGTAAAAGTATAGTCGTTATGAAGAACGAGGATACCCAAAACCACGAAAACTAATAGCACCATGCTAACACAACCGAACTAGAACCACAAGAAAGTGTTGCTCGATTTGCGGCCTCCCTGCCGAAATACTACTCGAACTTCAACCCCATCCTTGCTTCAGGTTCCCCCAAATCTCCATCTCTAAGCAACAACAACCTACAAAGCTCTTAACACAGCCACTTTTTCTGACGTAATACCTTAATTCTCCCCTCGAGAATCCTCAAAGATCTCGTCGCTACCAAACTCTGACTGAAGTTTCCCCGAAAACTTGGCCACCAACTCCACCGAAACACGCATGCCCTTCCCCAACATTGACACCTTGAAACACACACGGTTTCCAACCTCAAACTCAAACTCTGAACTCCTCTTATTAGTATAATTCCATTGCTGATTTTTAAAACACTGATCCTTCCTGATGTTTCTTGAACAAACATGCACCCAATATGTTCCTCTCCCCCACTTAGGTTCAACATATAGGTGACTCACACTGCCTCCCATACAAATCGTGTATGAATCCATCTCGGTATTCGCCGGAATAACCGTTATCCAAGATAACTCGGCCAAACACCAATGATCCAACCAATGATCACCTCTTTCTCAACATACCTCCTAGCCAGAACCGATGTTCCATCGGTCTCCTTAATGGCCAAGGAAAGTGCCGACTTAATCGGATGACCCGCCATAACCCGGATAGTATCTACCTATGCGAGTTAGGGAAATTAAACATCGACAACCATAATCCGCTTCCACTAGGTGTCACTTATCGCATGCTGTGATCCACTAACCGGTATTACCAGGTTTAAACACCTGAAACCTGAGATTCATGTTCCGTCTCATACTTATGCCACGCTCGGACTTTGGTTACTCATACTTTTATCGACATCATCACACTCTTAAGACGTCTCCTTCAAGGTAATGATACCGATGCCACTCCACTCTCAGGACGTCTCCCTCAAGCTCTGGTTATATATAGGAAAAACACTTCCTATAGAGTAATCAACTCTTACGTGCACAATCATCTACAGACTAGAACCCCTTACTGATAATAACCTGCTAAACAGACTCCAACACATCATTGCTGCTCCCACTGAGCACTTGGCCAATACAACAATCTTCCTTAAGATCCATTCATGACTTTCAAAGCACCTTACTATTCCTAGGTTTATTCGGCCGTAGCAGACATCTATTGCTCTTAAATCAATCAATACACTAACACTCGCAAGACGCATCCTGGAGCTGTCAGATCTAGACCCTGACACTTGCAGGACGCATCCTGGAGCTGTCAGATCCACACCCTGATACTCACATGACGCATCCTGGAGCTATTAGGTCGTCACCTTGACACTCACATGATGCATCCTAGAGCTGTCAGGTAATAGACTGCTCGCACTCTCGGGATGCATCCCTCGAGCCAGCAACACACTGATACTCGCAGGACGCATCCTAGAGCTGTCAGGTAATATACCGTTCGCACTCTCGGGACCCATCCCTCGAGCCAACGATATCTGAAAAATGCATCTCCGCGAGAGATACCATCTCTTAGAACATATCGCTCGCACTCTCGGGACGCATCCTTTGAGCCAACGATATCTGGGGAACACATCCCCGCACGAGAGAACACATCTCCCCCTACTTATACTAGGAAACATAATTCCCAAATAAGTAAGTCTGGGACTTCTGTCCCCACACGAAAGAATACATCTCTCCCTAGAGCAATAAATTCTACACGTCTATAAACCTCAAGATTAAAACTGCCTCAAGAAGTCCGCACCAATTCTTGGAACCAAAGGATACACCGCATAAAGCTTACCCCACCCAGATCCGCCTGGAACAACCTTAATGCAACGTTTCTTAATCCGAACTAGGTTTGCCAGCTTGATTGCGCAACAATCAAACAAGAACATACATAACCAACCGTAGACCCAGAATTGGACCAATCAATCATGCAATAACCAAATAGGAACATACACGACCATAAGACGCTACATCCGTTACTAGGGTCGTCTGAACCGAGTTCCCAACGCCATACAAATTCTATGCTCAACGCCCAAAAAATTCATCTAACAAAGACCAACATCCGACCATAACCTAGTCCACAACACTCGAGATCTCTACGCGACTCTCATAACCCAAATCTTGACCATACTTGGCCAGCATCACAAGAGATCCTCACCTGATCTCAAAAGGTTCTCCTCTAATCATCTATTTATATGCACAATTCTAGACATTTATTACCCTTAACTCATTATCACATTCATTCACTCTCAGGAACACATCCTTCGAGTCACAACAATTAGGGAAACCACCATCCCCTCGAGAGTACCACCGTCTCTCAGTACTTATACTGGAAATTACCGTCCCAGTAAATACACCGGGAAACCACCGTCCCCTAGAGAGAACCACCGACTCTCCACATAATGAGTTATTAATAATAAATTCTAGAATGCCTGTACTTATCTATGATTAGATTGCCTAATGGGGTCCACACCCAATATCCCCAACACAACCGGCCACTAAGACCATCACCATGACCCTGCCCGGTCAAACAATCTGAGATCAACTCCCGTCCCAATAAGTATACAGGAGAAACTCACATCCCTTATGTATACAGGAGAAAACCCACATCTCCTCTGGAGAACTCACGTCTTCGACCATGAATGAGTTATTCGGCGCCGCTGTCCCTAAAGTAATCAACATAAATACTTACCGCGAAATCTCTTTAAAGGCCCGAGGAGGATGATTCTAAGACTCTATTAAATTGACTAAACACAAGAATCAATTTAAACACATAGTCTCAGACATCCAATTCACCAGTCCTAAAACCGTCTAGGCTCTGATACCAAAATAAAACAACCAGGTTTTTTTTTTTTTTGAAACCTAACAATTCTACTGCGGAACCAATAATTCATTTAATCCACTTAACCAACAAACCAACAAATCCCACAATCCAATGAAGTCAAGCAAATATTCAATTCCAAAATTCCATTGAGACAACTAACAATTCTAACAACCTAACGGTTCTATTAGAAATGCAATAACCACAAACATCCTATCATCCTCTTCATACGCCATGATTCCACGATCACACTTTTCCTTTACCTGCAACTCAAAAGGGAAAAATAGAGTTGCGTGAGTATTATCACAAATACTCAGTGAAGCGGCCATCCCGTCTACCGGGATACATAATAGGAAAATATACTATCAAATACTACGCGTTCAAACAACAATCCACAACAAGTGAAAATAACATTAAAAACAGGTGGTGTCGATCGACACTCCACCGTGGTGTCGATCGACACCGCAAACACACAAACAAGCCTCGCGATCAAAAGAGTGGTCTCGATCGACACTACCAGTAGGTGTCGATCGACACCTCTCGCAAGAACTGAAACCGAGTCAAATCCTCACGTGACTTGTTTTGTTTCCTCAAACAAGATTATTTATGACTCAAATCACACATGATTATACAGAAACATCACAGGAACAATCAAAATCGCTCAATTATTCAACCAATATCCTAATAATCTAATTCTGTATCCACGATCATGCACTCACCTCGATTTCGCGATTGAATTCGGAAAAGAATGCGTAGAACACAAAAAACAAACACGAACGACAATCTCCCTCGCTGGAATCACCGAGACAACACTGGGATCTCGCACCAACGATCACAGGAGACCTTTAAACGAAGAATAATGACGAACGGCTCATAAACACTCTTCGAATCACCACTTCTTCCTCACAAAACCTTTAAGAACCGATTTTCTTCCCCTTCCCCACGGCTGCACGTCACTTTTGCTTATAAAGGGACGACCTAGGGCTTCTCCCAAACCGACGTCCCAAACCAGAGAATTAACTTAAACCGGAACTTAATCCAAAACATTGGTGTCGATCGACACCCACCCTTGGTGTCGATCGACACCCCACCCAAATTACAATAATTTGGTTCTGGGATGTTACACTAAGAAGAGTAACCAGGGATTAGGATTCGTGCATCACGATTCCAAGGGCGCTCACAATTACCAAGTGGAATCCCAAGGTTACAGTGAAGGACGAGGCCGAGGTCGCGGCCGTAGTCGAGGCCGCGGTAGCTGGTCAAACACGTGGACAAGAGAACAGAGCAGCTTCGACGAAGCGGCATACTGCGAGCATCACAAATCCTTTGGGCACTCAACGGCGAAGTGCCTCGTTCTTGGTTCAAAACTCGCTGCCGCGCTAGCCGCTGGTATAACTTCACTTTATTACTTTATATGCAATAATCCGATCTGTTTATATAACCTTGCTTAATCAAATCTATTAAAACATTTTATCTTAGGCTTTAATATTTAATTTGTTTAATTATGTTATTTTTATCATTTAATCAAATCATACTTTCTTATTTCTGTAAGAAAAGTCAAACTTCACCAAACTCGAATTTGAGGCACTTGATATTACTGGGAGTAATTATTTGTCGTAGGCGTTCGATGCCGAGTTCCATCTAAATGCAAAATACCTTGGTGAAATAATCAAGAAAAAGAATGCGGTAACGCCTCAAACTAAGGCGAAGGCTATGATCTTCCTTCGCCATCACCTCCATGATGGTCTTAAGATCGAATATCACCAAAAAACTGAGATCTTACCTAAGGCTCGTTACGATTGAACACATCTGAGATTACAAGACTATAAGTCTGTAACTGAGTATAACTCAGCGATGTTCAGAATAACTTCCAAGATGAAGTTATGTGGAGAGAAAATCTCCGATGCTGATATGTTGGAAAATACATACTCAACGTTTCACGTGAGTAACCTTGTCCTGCAGACACAGAACCGCGAAAAAGGATACAAGAAGTATTCTGAATTGATTTTTGCTCTCCTTGTAGCTGAGCAGAATAATGAGCTTTTGATGAAAAATCATGAATCACGTCCAGCTGGTTCTGCTCCATTCCCTGAAGCGAATGTTTCATACCAGAAAGAAGGAAACCATGCTAATAACAATGGTGAAGGACGTGGCAATAATCGTTGACGTGGATATGGACGTCACGGACGTGGACGTGGATGAGGTCACAGATATGGTCGAGGTCAAGGTCGAGGTGTCTCTTTCAAGAACACAAACTCTCACCAGAAGTGGGAGAATAAGAATGGTAACAAATAAGAAAAAACTAATGGGAATGTTTGTTATCGCTGTGGAGGAAGCGGTCATTGGACTCGCACATGTCGTACACCAAAGCATTTAGTTGAGCTTTACCAACAAGCTTTGAAAGGAAAAAACGTGGAAACAAACCTCATTTTTGTTGAGCTTCTCTAAGACCAATGCTACCCAGACCAAAGTCATCTTCGCCATCTTCAAAAACGAGGTTTGTTTCCACGTTTTTTCCTTTCAAAGCTTGTTGGTAAAGCTCAACCAAATACTCTATTTTTTCTTTCCTAGAGAGAAGAAGGAGAAATAAGAGAGAGGATGTGAATTCAAGTTTTGTCGTATTTATGAAAATTCAGAAAAAAAACAGGAAAACAATTCTTAAAATTTTGTACTCAGCTAAATATGTTGGGTTAGATTGGTAGAAACTTTTAAATCTTTATAAACACTTTTTAATTTGTACCGTTTTAGATTGTACCAATCACGAAAACTTTACCAACACTATTACACTAATCTATATATATAAAGTTAGCTTTGCTCTCTTCTCCTTAAGCCACCTCATCATCCACATCATATTTTCTATTTCATTTTTGTAATCTCAAATTTAATACACATATTAATTAATAATTATAAATGTGGTTTCAACATTAGAGAAAGAATTTGAAAAGTCATACTATTATACAAATAAATATAGATATCTATATATAGTTAATAGATTAATAACATGTTTAATAAATTTGATTATACTAATATATTTAACAATTCATATATTTTCAATTAGGTTAAATTGTATTTGAAAATATTATTAAAAAACTTTAAATATCAAAAATGTTATAACAATTTACAAATAACTTCATCTACAACTAAATTCATATCTGCAAATATTGAAAGTATATACCAAAAATATAATATGTTTAAATAATTAAGAACGTTGAGTTTTGTAATTTTATTTTGATCAACAAAGAAATTTTAAATACAACTACAAGTGGATGAGAAATCTCTATACTATTAAGCAATCGCAAAAAGAAAAAAAAAAGGATGGATGGTGTAATTAATATTATAGTTAAAATGTTTTATCGTACAACAAGCGTTAAAAATTTAAAATATAAATATTTCACATACTATATTTAATTAAATTTGGTTATACTGTATTTCACACTATACATATTTAATTAGTTAAAGTTATATCGTAAATATTGTAAAATATGAAACAAGTCATAAGAAATAAACAAACAAGGTGATCTATAACTCATTTCATAAAGCAACATATAAGTAAATAAGTGTTACATCTAATAAAAAAAAATTCAGCTACATTTAATACAATTATTGAAATTATATATAATTAAAGAAAATAAGAGAACAAGATAAATTAATGGGTAAAATTATAAATAGGGGAGAAAAAAATAAATGTAAGTATAACATATATCATGTGTTGGAAACAATAAGAAATGAAATTACTAAGTTGATGTATGAAAAAATGACACATATTTTAACTTTACAAATACATTGTATTTTTAAATTTAAAAACTAAGTTTTTTATTCAACTAATAGTTTCATATTAGCATTGTTACTAATCAAAAGTCATAATAAAGAATGTTTTAAAACTAAAACAATATGATGAATTGAAAATAAAAAATTAATGTTAAAATCATAAAATATCTAAAGTGCCATAATTTCTAGATAAGATATATGAAATAAATGATATTTTCTGTATGTAGCTACCAAAATTTTAAACAATGAAATACATTCTCAAATACTAATCATTAATGTCCAAATGGTAAAAATTATTTTATAGTTTTAAATTCATACAATATCATATTGATAAGAGATAAAAACACTAATTCATTTCAAACCAATCTCTATTTTTTGTTTATAAAAATAATTGAATTAAACTATTTGTCTTTCAATATAATAAAATTGTAGAATAAATACTCGCGCGAAGCGCGAGCCATTTCTAGTTTTTATTTATACAGTTTTGTACTATGCTATAAAGCTTGCCGATCCAACTTTTAAAAAAACTAACTAAGCAATTGGACCCGTTGTTTTTAAAAAAAAGAGAGAGAAATCCGATGGGCTAGAAAGACAGCCCAAGACCAAATCTTGACCCGAATCAGAAGAGATTTAAAGAATCGGTTTAGGAATTTAGTAACCAAAAGGGAACAATGACAAGCGCAGCGAAAAAATCAACATCAATGGCTCCTTCTTCCTCGAGCGGCCTCACCTTCAAGCTTCATCCTCTCGTCATCGTTAACATCTCTGATCACTTCACTAGGGTTAAAACTCAGCTTAATCCTCCATCCTCCGTCTGCGCGCACGGGAATGGCTCGAGCACCGGCGACGCGATGCTCCTTCAAAACCCTAGGGTTTACGGCTGCGTGATCGGTGTCCAGAAAGGCCGTACTGTTGAGATCTTCAATAGCTTCGAGCTTTTGTTTGATCCTACCACTGATACACTCGATAGATCCTTCCTCGAGAAGAAGCAAGAGCTCTGTAAGATTTCCCAATCTCCTCTTTTCGTCTCGATTGTTGCTGTTATCTCTAACTTTGGTGGTTTTTTCTACAGATAAGAAGGTGTTCCCTGATTTCTACGTATTGGGATGGTATTCTACTGGAAACGACGCTAATGAATCTGATATGCATATCCACAAAGCTGTGAGTTGCAAGTTCATTGGTAATTTGTGTGAATTTTGGGTCTCATTGTACTGATTGTGTGAGTTTTTCAATCTTGTCTTGTACAGCTGATGGATATTAATGAATCTCCTGTGTATGTGCTTCTAAATCCGTCCATCATTCACGCACAGAAGGATCTTCCAGTAACTATCTATGAAAGTGGTAAGTTGGTTTTCTATGGTTCTGTAGAAACACTTAAACGGTTCTTGATTGCTTTAAAGATTCTAATTTTTGTGATTGTCTTCAAGAATTCCATGTCATTGATGGTATTCCTCAGGCAATTTTTGTGCATACAAGCTACACTATTGAGGTATGTGCTTTAGACAGTTTATTATGTAGCCTGTGTATTATATGAGAGTGGCTCTTTAGTAACATTGGAAAGATGTAACACATGCAGACAGTGGAAGCTGAAAGAATATCGGTTGATCATGTGGCCCATCTTAAGCCATCTGATGGAGGCTCAGCAGCGACTCAGCGTAATCCTTATTATACTTTTTTTTTATGTATCATATTCCTCTTACTCCTTTGTATGGAATTTAGGTTGATTCCTTGATATATGTGCAGTGGCTGCTCATCTGACTGGCATTCATAGTGCCATCAAGATGCTTAATAGCAGAATCAGAGTGCTTTATCAGTATCTTGTCGCAATGCAGAAAGGTATATTGTATTCTTGCTTAAGTCCACATTCTCGGTCTCTCTTCAGTTTGTTCATCGAGCTTTTGTGACTAGTCCTTGTTCTTGGACTGTGGTATAAATGACTTGTTTTATTCTGCATCTAGGTGATATTCCTTGCGAGAACTCACTTCTCAGACAAGTATCTAGTCTGCTCAGAAGTTTGCCTGCCGCACAATCAGAAAAGTTTCAAGATGATTTCTTGATGGTAAGTAGTGCCTTTTCTTTTTCTAGCAATATTGATTAGAAAAAGTAGCATTTGTTTCTCTTAAAAGTTTAATATAGCGTGTTGTTCTGAATAATCAATCTCTTTTTATAATATGATGTTCTTTCTTTTGCAGGAGTACAATGACAAATTGCTGATGTCTTACCTAGCAATGCTCACTAACTGTGCCAGGTATGTGCTCTACATGATAATTCCATTTAACTAATTGAAGAACAATGATATGATAGATAGGCATGGAAATATTTGTCATTTGTTTGATACAGTGCAATGTTGTACATACTAAGACAGATGGAATCGTTGGTACTTGCTTTAGGCTGATAATGAGATAGTTTTATTCATTTAGGTTAGGAACTAAATCTAAGACCTTGTTATAATTAAGATAGTGATCCTGTAGGAGCTAAGGGAACATAATTTTTTTTTTTATCTAACCAAAGAAATTTCCTAGAAGAATCCTTTCTCTAATTGATCTCTCACTTTTGTTCCAATCTGCAGCAACATGAACAACGTGGTGGACAAATTCAACACTGCATACGAAAGACCCGCTCGAAGAGGCGGTAGGACTGGATTCATGTAATGATTAGTTTCTTCAGTGTTAAACCCGCTTTTGCAATTCCTAAGAGAAATTTAGAACTCAAAGGCATTTCACTTTTTGGAACCAAACAGCTAAGGAAGTAATTCTCTTCTCTTTGAAAAAGCTTTGTTTAGACAAAAGCTAAGTTTAGATCATCTATGTTTTTACCTCCTAAACTTTTGACAAGACTTTGAAAACAAACCAGCTTTTACCTTCCCTTAGTTTTCAGAATCATTTATTCAAAAAAATAAGAACAATCAGTGAACAAAGAGATTTGTTTCATATTTGTGGTAATCTACTCATTATCTCTGTGTAAACCAATGAGCTACTCGACAATCCAAAACCCTCTTGTGACATTGGTTCCACCTTTGGCTCTGCTCCTAGCTGCAACATCAGCCCAGTTGGATCACCAAAGGCAGGTGCTGGCATGCCGGGAAGCTTCTCGTGCCCGATAGCTATACCAGGCATTGAAAGATCAGAAAGCTCATCATGGCCAATGTAAACCGAGAAACCTGAAGGAGGCCTCAGATGTGGCTGGAAGTCATATAGAGATGAGTTGGCTGTGACCAGTCCTTCAGATCCACTGTGTGGAACTAGATACTGCACATGGTGGTTGTGTGCCTGAGATCGTAATCCACATTGGAGGGCCCCTGTGCCGCCTGAACCGGCCTGGCTGTTGTTGTTGCGTGCTGCTGGTACATCATGGGTGTGCTTGCCTATGTAAGTGGTTATAACGGACGTGAGGTCATCAGAAGCTCTCTCCACTTGCTTTGTCACTGTACACCCACTGGCTGTGCATTTATAGTAACTCCTGAAACAGTACATAGAAAACAAATGATGAAAGTGAACAAAAGTTGCAACGGAGGGAGAGAACAGAACAGAGTGGTTGATGGACAAGAACCTTGGATTTGGGTTTCCTTTGACGACTTTTTGCCCATACTTGCGCCAGCGATAACCATCTTCAAGGATGTCAATGTCACTCGTGGTCTGCAGCATTACTCTTGGCTCACGGGCAGCTCGGGTTGATCCAGTCATTTCTGTTGCATAGGCTTCGAGTTTCCTGATATGTTAATTTCATCAGAAGGCAGAACGTTTTGTCTTTCCGAGTATTTTAGTGGTTATGAGAGCAACTACCTTCTCTTTGACTCGGATTCATCGATTTCTCCTCCGTAGCCAAGGGAAACACTCATGTGGGTCGCGCGAGCTGCTTCATCTTCATCCTTAAAGAAAGAATCAGCTGTTGCATCACCATACCCGAACTGTGTCCCGCTTTGAACCTGCAGTGATCCATAATGGCATCCGAATTCGAGCTCTGCAGATACAGGTGATGTCCACTCTATGTTTTCATTGGTTCCATCTACTTGCATGTCAAGGCCTGCACCGGATGATCCAATGCCTGAGCGGCGGTTAGGTGGAGGTTTGGGGTGATTATGAGCTTTTGTGTATATGATCTCTGTAATATGGCCTTCCCGGGAACGTTCAACCTTCTTCTTGACCTCACAACTCGGATGTGTGCACTTGTAATAGCTACGCGGATACTCACTTCCTTTAACTAGCTTCTGTCCGTATTTCCTCCAGTTGTATCCATCATCTGTGGGTGCACTACTAGTGACCGAGTCTTCTAAACCGCTGAGTTGTCTTTGCTCATAGTCTTGGGAATTATTGGGTTCTAGACCGATGTTTGTAGGATCATGGTTTATTGAAATAGACTGGATGGCAAAGGACGTGGCCATGCCGTCAATGAACTCTTCTTTAGCTTTATCAAAAGGTAGCGATGAGAGCTTTCCGGTTGTAGGAGATGGCTGGGCGTACAAGTGATTAGAGATTTCAGACACAGATTCGTGAAAGAGAAGACAATTATGAAATGTTGTAAAGAGAAAAGTTACCAAAGGGTTTGAGAGGAAAACCGGAGACTCTAACAGAGTTGCAGGGCTAACAACAGGAGAAGACATGGTTAAACATGGAGACCGAAGAATATTCTCAGTCTTTAACCTCGGTACAATAAGACCGGCTCTCGCAGCAATCCTTTCACTAAGTGGTCCTCGTGAATCTCTGGCTTCTAAAGAAACCTCTGTATCAAGTTCCGCTTTCGATCTCTTCTTGTCGTTAGGACTACGGGCTAACCATTCTCCCGTTACAGCAACGTTACCATCAAAACCAGCCATACAAATCCAAGATTTAACTTAAAAACTTTGGGATCAACCTGAAATGTGATAATGAATTGAATAGAAGTCTCAAGTAAGTAGGGATACAAAAGGACATTATATATCTCCAAATCTCATAACATGGAGAGAGAAAACTAACTTGTTGTATTAAGCTTTAAGTTAAATGTGACATTGTGATCCAAAAAGAAGAGCTCTCAAGAAAAATCTACAAAGATGGTTATATGAGAATGGTGACCATTACCTGATTTATTTAAAATGAAACGGATCAGATATGTTTTTGCCGTTTAGTACTGTAAGAGAGATCGGAAATGAACAAAAGGAAACGGATCAGATAGTACTGTAAGACAGAAAATGAACAAAAGGAAAAAAAGAAATCGTCTGTAAAAATCTCTCCTTCTTGATTATCGTTTGACCTAACACAATGAAGAATGTATCAGTATATTGCCAAAAACGACATGAGATTTACAAGCTGTGTTAGATAAATTTTCTCCTCAACTTTCTCACAATCCAAACTAAAAAGTTCAATTTTTTGTTTCCACTATGTATTTAATTAGTTCAGTGTAATGTGCAACCTCGTCATAAATTATGGTCACTATAAGTTTTTTAGTGAGCATATTCTAAATGTAATGGAGGCTGTATTTAGAAAAACATGGAACACATAATTTCATTTGCTAACTATTTTTTATTTATAAGTGATTGTTACAGAAATCTAAGGAAAGAGAATTGTCAAAAATATTACAACCAGTAAATATAAATTTCTATCGTTTAATTTGTTTTCATTTTTCTCTTTTATGTTATTTTGTTTACCGAGTTAGCTTTTAGCTGTTCTTCATTTATAGACTCTCGCAAGTTTGTTACCGCACTTGTCTATGAATTCTTCATAAACGTTCCAAATATATATTTCTGATTTTTGTGAGAAACTAAATTGTAAATTATCCACATTTTATCGTTTTAGTTTTGAATCATGAACTCTTGTTTTTTTTTTTTTTTTTAAAGTTGAACAGAAGCTGCTTATTTCTCATTTAGAATGTGGAGAATATATAAACAAGACAAGAATAAAGAGTTTTTTTTTTCTCTAGGCTTCTATGTCCTAGGAGTTGCCATATTGTCTTTTCACAAACATATTTACCAATCCTCCCAATATTCTCTTTCAGCTGAAGCATGGTTAGGCTTCATACAATTAATGCCACATATAAATCGTAAGCAAAATAGAGGTGATATAAAGAACAATTCTTAGGGGTGAACCATCTCATTCACCTCCACTTTACTAATCAATCAAAATAAAAATGTGGGGGCACATAATTTAACTAAAAAATAACTAATATAATTTAACTAAAAAAATAACATTAATTCGTTTGAAAAAATTGTAATAAATTCTAAAACTCCAAACTCAAACCCTAAACCCCAAACTATACCCTAATTTGAGAATAATTAACCCAAAATAAATTCTAAACCCCAAAACTATACCCTAATTTGGGAATAGTTAACCCAAATCTAAAAATTTTAAATACAAATCCATTGAAAATTACTTTTTGTAGTTACATTTTTTGGGTTTGGGTTAACTATTCACAAATCAGGGTATAGTTTTAGGGTTTAGGGTTTGAGTTTAGGATTTAGGATTTATTTTAGGTCAACTATTCATAAATTAGGGTTTAGCTTTGGGGTTTAGAGTTTGAGTTTGAGTTAGAATTTATTTTGGGTTAACTATTCCAAATTAGGGTATAGTTTTAGGGTTTAGGGTTTGAGTTTGGATTAACTATTCCCAAATTAAAACCCTAAACTCCATTTTTTTTTGAAAAATTCTTGGGTTCACCTTCTAGGGGGTGAACCTTCTCATTCACCTCCTTTTGATTAACCAATCACATTTTAGTTGTGGGGCCACTAATCTAATTAAGTCATTTTAAAAAAGATTAAATTGGATCAAATGTGGGAAATAAACAAAAACGAATTTAATTAAAATAAATAATAATTATCAAACTAAAAAAATTAGATATTTTCTAAACCCTAAACTCCAAAACTATACCATAATTTGGGAATAGTTAACCCTAAACCCCAAAGCTATACCCTAATTTGAAAAAAGTTAACCCAGAATAAATCCTAAATCTCAAACTCAACCCTAAACCCTAAAAATATATCATAATTTTGGAATAGTTAACCCAAACCAAAAAGTTTTAACTGCAAAAAGTAATTTTCAATGGATTTGTAGTTAAAATATTTAGGTCTGGGTTAACTCTTCTCGAATTAAAGTATAGTTTTGGGATTTAGGGTTTGGGTTTGGGGTTTAGGATTTATTTTAGGTTAACTATTCTCAAATTAGGGTATAGCTTTGGGGTTTAGGGTTTGAGTTTGGGTTGAAGATTTATTTTGGGTTAACTATTCTCAAATTAGGGTATAGTTTTGAGGTTTAGGGTTAGGGTTTGAGTTTGAGGTTTAGAATTTATTTCAATTTTCTCAAACGAATGATGTTATTTTTAGTTAAATTATATTAGTTATTTTAATTAAATTAATTAGGTTTAGTTGCCCTACATCTTTGTTTTGATTGGTTAGTGAAGAAGGGGTGAATGAGAAGGTTCACTCCTAGGGGGTGAATCCAAGAATTGTTCATTTTTTTCATACTAAACACAAGATATTAATGCCAAATAAAGGCTATACCACATACGGAAACACCTATCAAACTATATATCCCCTAAATATTATTAGAGAGGTGATTTCTCTAAAAATGATGACGTGACAATCATTAAAATGTGACATGACAATCAATAAAATGTGACATGGTAAAAAATTTAATGGGACAAATTCCCTATATATTATTAGAGAGGTGAGTTCTCATATTATTATGACATGACATCTCATAAATTGTGACATGGCATCCATAAAATGTGAGATGGCAACTAGGGGTGTAAAAATGAGCCAATAGCTCATGAGCTGGCTCAACTCAGCTTGAATTTTCACGAGCGCGAGCTATGTTTTTCAGGATCATCTAGTAAACAAGTTTAGTGATCGAGCTTAAATGAGTTGGCGAGTTATGCGAGCGAGCTCTAATGAGTATTGAGCTAACTCATAAACAATTCATTTTTTAACGATTTAAAATATTATATTGATATATTGTAAATATATTTTAGAATGGAAAAATGATTCTTAGCTACACAAAGTATTGGCTAATATGTTGCAAACCATCTCAAGTATAGAAATGTCTTCTAAACTACACAAACTATTATGTAACACATGGTGACATACACCAAGTATATGTAAACATGTTAAAAACTACAAATTCGTGCTTTTTGAAAAATATTATCAATTTAGGGATCAACCTGTAATTAATTTCATACAAAATAAATATTTTAAAATAGAAAATTTAAATAAATTGAAACCCCAAATACAATTACAAAAAAAAATTCAAAAATTATAATGAAAATTTTCGATTAAAAACTAAATTATAGTTTCAGTTTATAATATATTAAATTATTTTTGTTAAATTCAAAAATTGTTAAAAATTTGTAACTTCAAAAAGTTCTTAGTTTCAAAAAAGTAATTGAAAATGTAAGGTATATAGGGATCTAAATACATGTATTTTAAAACCAATTAAATTTATCAAATAAAAGTTTTTTAAATGTTGGTCGACAAATATATTTAAAATTCTGTTGAATAAATTTCAATAGTTTAGAATAAAACACATAAATGACATATATTACACTTTTGTATGAAAATAGTTTTTGTAACATTGGGTCACAAATAAAAGACTCATTAGCCTAGCCCTTTAAAAAAAAAATTAGACTCGTTTTTTTTTTTGACAACAAAAAAATTACACTTTTTATATGAAAAATTATAACTAGTTTTTTTTTACTCATATCCCAACATTAAATAGCGAATTGCAATGTAATTTTATAAGTTTTATAATGAGAATAATTTTTTTTTTTAAGGGCTAGGCTAATGAGTCTTTTATTTGTGACCCAATGTTACAAAAAAAATTCTCATACAGAAGTGTAATATATGTCATTTATGTGTTTTATTCTAAACTATTGAAATTTATTCAACATAATTTTAAATATATTTGTTGACCAACAATTAAAAAACTTTTATTTGATAAATTTAATTGGTTTTAAAATACACATATTTAGATCCTTATATACCTTACATTTTCAATTACTTTTTAGAAACTAAGAACTTTTTGAAGTTACAAATTTTTAACAATTTTTGAATTTAACAAAAATAATTTAATATATTATAAACTGAAACTATAATTTAGTTTTTAATCGAAAATTTTCATTATAATTTTGAATTTTTTTTTGTAATTGTATTTGGTGTTTCAATTTATTTAAATTTTGTATTTTAAAATATTTATTTTGTATGAAATTAATTACAGATTGATCCCCAAATTGATAATATTTTTCAAAAGGCACCAATTTGTAGTTTTTAACATGTTTACATATACTTGGTGTATGTCACCATGTGTTACATAATAGTTTGTGTAGTTTAGAAGATATTTCTATACTTCAGATGGTTTGCAACATATTACCCAATACTTCATGTAGCTAAGAATCATTTTTCCTTTTAGAATTTATCAACCAAAATATATATTCTTGTTTCCTTTTAACTAAAGTAAAATAGAAATAATCATTAATACATATTATGATGATGGGGATCCTAATGAGCATGATGAGCAAAGAATCCCTCGAGCATTTCAAGACTCTCAACCACTTGATGATCATTGCATTGTTTTTCTTTAAAATTTGAACTTGATTCATCATTCGATAACAATACTTATTTGGATTTGTTTTTACTATTTTAATATTTAAATTTAATTTTAGATTTTATATTACTTCGACTGTTTTTATTTTTATTTTTGTATTAGCTCGCGAGCTAGCTTATTTAGCTCACGATCTTGGTGATCTGAGTTTGAGCTTATGTTTATAAGCTCGTATGATAAATGAGCTGAGCTGAGCTGAGCTTTGCAACACTCTAGCTCATCATGAGCTGAGCTGAGCCGAGCGAGCTAGCTCATTTTGACACCCCTAATGGCAACTTATTTACCTTAATCACAAACTCTCATAAAATTACTTTCCAATATCACTTGAAATCTAATTATAAATATTGTTTGAATAGTATATTTATTTAAAATACAAAAATAAAAGCTAATTCACAATTAAAATTTTGATAAAGATTTGATAAGAAGTGTTTACGAATACTCATTACTACCAAAATCGTTTAATAACAACAATAATCTACTAGTTGCAATTTCGTTTATATTCAGATAACTATTTTCAATGGATTTTCCCCCATTTTCTAATTTATTGAAGAAAATCTAAAATATATCTTTAAATTACATGAATTATGGAATCAAACATACGCCTACAATTAATTTTACACTAAATAGAAGAGTAAAAAAACATAACCACCCAAAATATTTTTATAATCAACTTAATGTAATCCCATATTTATCATCTTTATGGCCTACTTTTGATTAATATGAACAAAATTTACATTCATATAAATTGTATTTTGAATAATACTTTAGATAAGATAGTTTAAAATCTTAAAAATTTACAGCATTTAAATTAAAATGAACGCTTTTAATTCATTAAATTAAAAAAAAAAATAAACAAAAAAATATCTGCGTATCTCGCGAGGAGTCTTCTAGTTACAAAATTCATTTATAGTTAATTATTTAATTAATGAACTAATGTGATGTCTCTTAAAAATTATATAATTTCTTAACGTGAACATCACACTATCATGTATATATATTAGTATACGTGTAAGATTAGTGATCATGCTTCTACCTTTTTCTTCTCTTATTTCCAAATTACTTTTCAAAACATGGGTTTTCTCTATGATATCATTTTTAATATTTTGTTCTTATTATATCTATTATTTTTATAAGGTATATATAAGTTTTTTAATTTCACTTGTACAAGATCATACGAAACAATTTCATATGATCGCCTACTTAAAAACATGTATAGAATACTATTATTTCTTATCATTCTAAAATTTTAACTATTTAGTATGCCATTTTTAATTTGTCATTAAATTAAATCTTTCAAATATATTTTCAAATAAATCTTTCCTTTCAGAATTTAATAACGACAAAAAATGATATAGAAATTTTCAAAAAAACTAAATAAAAATACATTTTTTGTTGTGAATCAAATATATTTGTTAGAGATAAAATCTCTCTAACATTTTTATTTTACCGTCATCTCCGCAATCGCTCTCACCAATATAACATGGCTAAGGAAAAGATACCATGTCAAATTTGTATAAGGAGTTTTTTATTTTAAATTTAAATTAATCATGACCATATCTTCTACTAAACCTTTTATATTTCCATAAATTGTTAATGTGAAAGTAATAAGAGACACATATTCCATAAATAAAGCAAAAACGCATTTCACCAATATTTTATAATAATTTTTACAAATTATTTTCGCCACAATAAAATTTGTGAAAAACAATATTTTATAACAAAGACCTACCAAGTTTTCTTAGAAAAATTATTATATTATGTGTTGTGACAAAAATTTCCCAAATTACAAAATTCATATATTAAATGAGTAACTACTCTTTAAAATATGATATATATTTAATATAATAAAACACATATATTTATTTAAAATTTATACATAAGTGACAAAATATCATTGTGAACATTCTTATTATTTACGTAATGCTAAAAATAATATTTAATCAAAAACCCAGATTGAATATTGAATAAAAAAAAAAGAATTGAGCTAAAACCTTTATTTGAGAAAAATGATACTTTGGTTAAAATGCAACACAAATTCAAATAAAACCATACTAGATTATATTTTACTTTAGATAGTATTATTTATAAATTGGAAAATTCACACGGTCTAAATCAAATGGATATTTGGATTCAAAATAATAGTTTTTATTCAATTTGATATAAAGAATAATCAAATAATATTGAAACTGCGTATAACGCGGGGAGTCACCTAGTTATATTAAAGTGAACATCATGTATACTTACAACTAAAGTTTTGATACCACGTGTTGTGGTTTTCTATTAAACAAATCAAAAAAGATGAAGAAATATATATATGCAAGAATGTAAAAACACACAAATATATATATATATATATATATATATATATATATATATATTTTTTTTTGATTTTAATGTTAAGATTTTATACCAAAAAGAGTTTAAGTTACAAACTAATATTTCCTAAATTACTTACCAATACAAACTTACCCATATGGAACCTAGCAATAGAGATAATATCATATCGGATATGAGATACAACTAGGGTGTCAAAATGGATCATTATCCATGGGTTACCCGAACCGCCCACAGTTTTAACGGGTTAGGGTTATATGTTTTCCATATATAAATAAATGAGTTTTGTTGGGTTACCCAAATTGATTCACGGGTTTAATGGGTAAACTCATCAGGGTCATGAGTTTAATATAAAATTTAAATAATTAATATACATAAATTTAAAAGATTATGTCTTTCCTTTAGTAATAAAAAATTAAGGATTTATAAAACTTATATAAATAGAGATTTATAAGATTTATATAAATAGGAGCCATTGAAAGTGATGATAACAATGAAGCATAAGCATAAGAGGCAGATTACTCAATCCCAAAGAAGATTGAAGCGTCTCAACAATCCTACAGAAATCAAACTATTTACAATAATGCTATCTTCTTCAATTTTTCAACCACCATGAACAACCAATTTCGAGATCATAATGGCTCAACAACTAATTTTCGAGCTCTTAATGCTTTTCCATAATCGTTATTACTTATTTCATTTCTTCCCATCTACAATTTCATCCATAATTTATCAAAAACGTGTTGATTTTTCACAAATCTTTCTTTACGACACCGTGAATTCTTCAATATCGGTTAGATTTTAAAGTTTCGGTGGTGGAGGAAGCGAAATACGAGCTCAATGTATGAAAAAGAACCGAAATTTACAAAATCAAAATTTCAGATCTAGAATATCGCAGTGTACAGAAAAACGATAACTTTCTACTCGAAATTCCGATGGAAATTAACTTGGTATCACTAAAAAGCTGCGAGTCAGGGCTTTCCAACGGTATGTTAATCGTTTCGTGGGTCCTTCTATAACGACGGTAAATCAGCCCGCAAAATCATTGATCGGTGTACCTCTGAGATTGTAAACTAACTCTTTTTTTTTCATGTAGACTTCCAGGAAGTCTGCAAGTCAACAAAGAGGGCAGATTTGCATTTGACCATTTATGAAAAAAATACGAAGTAGACTTCCAGGGAAGTCTGCATGATTCCTTTGGAAACAAAAAACAGTGTCACGTAGACGGGGTTAGTTTTGCATTTGACCACAAGTTTGACCTTTTTGTGTAGACTTCCCTGGAAGTATGCAAAAACGTAAGGGTAGTTTTGCATTTGGAAATCGGAATGTAAAATTCCAGGGAAGTCTGCACAGAAAAAAAGAGGTAGTTTTGCATTTGACCAAAAAGTAAAACGTTGACCAATATTTGCAAACTTCCAGAAAGTGTAGATAAACAGTGTAGACTTCCCCGGAAGTCTACTACTAAAATCTACGAATTTAGTCAAATGCAAAACTACCCTTTTTTTTTTTTGCAGACTTCCTAGGAAGTTCACATTCCATTTGCGGACTTCCGGAAAAAATTTGCAATTGCAAAACTACCCTATACGGATGTCGACAAATGTTGCAGACTTCCTCGGAAGTCTACTTTTCTATGCAGACTTCCTAGGAAGTCTACTTTTCTTTGCAGACTTCCCTGGAGAAAGTCAAAATTTGGTCAAATGCAAAACTACCCCCTCTTTTTGTGCAGACTTGCAGGGAAGTCTGCACAAAAAGTCAAACCTCTGGTCAAATGCAAAACTACCCTTTGCAGACTTCCTGGAAAGTCTACGGTTGTGAAGACTTCCCTGGAAGTCTGCAAAGCGTTTGCTTAAAATGCAAAAGTACCCCCTGTAGACATCCAGCGACTGATTGGAAGTCTACAGACAAAAATAGAAGTCTACAGAGGAAGTCTACAATACACAGTCTTTTTTAAAACCTAATTATATGTCAATCTAGAAAGGTATTTCATGTTGTTTTTCTTCTCACATGTGTGGTACTTATGTCACTATCATCTGTGTAAGTTTGACATGTTTAAGGCTAATATTTATGGGGTAAATCTAATTTTTTCATTTGGTGACTAGTTAACTCATTCAACGTAGACTTCCATCGACTGATTGGAAGTTGTAGGGGTCGGATCCCCCCTCGAAGAATCGACAAGCCTAAACGACGTCGTATTCGCCGAAACGGCCCAACAATAAAGTCCAGAGGATAGAGGCCCATTAACGGTCCATTACTGTTCATCCGAATCGACCTATTTTCTCTATAAATAAACATGTACCCCCTCACTTGTGAGGGATCGGAAAAACTTTGTAAAACGCTCTAATCTTGATGAATAAGAACCCTAGTTCATAATCTAATTCTAAATCTTTCTAAGTGTTTGAAACCCTAAAGGAGCTCTACTTCATAAGAATCTTCACAAATTCGATTGTGTGAATTTCCAGCACGCACAATTTGGCGCTAGAAGGAGGGGTTTTACTACTCGGAACACTAGCTTCATACACGAAACAAACGCTTAGACAAACTCGTCAACATGTCGAGAACAAACCCGCAGTCTCCAGCGACCGAAGATGGTTCAGGTCCGAGCGAGCCCATTATAGCCGGGCTAATTGACCAGTCCGCATTGGAGGCGGAAGCAGGCAGAGCTGTCCCTACAGAAAACCTTACAACCGCCAGTGCGAACTCGACCGATCCGGCAACACCGCAAGCTTTCGATCAACTCAAAACAATGCTCGAGCAATTGCTCAAGCAGTCGCAGAAACAGGAAACTATCAACAGCAACCTGACTGCCGAAATCAGGGCCTTGTCGACAGCTCGTCAGCCTCAGAGTCTACCTCATGATGTCGCACGTCGTGTCACCCCGATCGCTCTTGAATTCTCCCCAGCGGCCTCACCTTCAACTCGCGGGGCTCGCGAAGATCATACGCTAACGCCTCTCAGAGATAGGGCCGTCCTCATCGTAGATGCAACAGGCGGTATGGTTGCAATCACAGACGCTCGACCCAATCGGCCGACCAGTCGAATCCAAAGTCGGGATGAGGGCGAAAACGCAGAAAAGATGCGATGGATGGATTAGGCCGAAGCCCCGACCAATCGCAGAGCTATCGCTTCGCAGCAAAGTGAGATGGACGAACTCAAAGCCATCATGAAGCAGACAGCTCGCGATCTCAAGGATATGCGATCGCAAGTCCATCGCGCAACCAGCAAGGCGCTAGAGATCGACCGTGTTCTTGAAGAAGCTCGCACCACCCCTTTTACCGAGCGAATAACAAAGGCACGTCTATCCGATCCGGGGAAGATGAAGCTTCCTATTTATGACGGAAAGGGCGACCCCACGGAGCATATTAGGGCCTTCTCGATCGGCATGGGGCGAGCCAAGTTCCGACTCGACGAAATCGACGTTGGCTGCTGCCTCCTCTTTGTAGAGCACCTCAAGGGGGCAACTCTCTATTGGTTCACAGGAATGAAGAAAAATTCGATCGACAGCTTCGCCCTGCTCTCCGAAGCATTCCTAAAACAATACGCGATCCTAATCAAATGCAGGTCGTCTGAGACGGATCTTTACACCCTGTCACAGGCAGCCGGCGAACCCTTGGGAGTCTTCATTGAGCGCTTCAAGGCAATGCTTACTCAAGTGAAGGGAATCAATGACCAATCCGCACTTAGCGCTTTGTGTAAAGCCTTGTGGTACAACTCGGATTTTCGAAAGGAAATGACAATCAATGAGCCCTCCTCCATTCAAGACGTGCTCCATCACGCAAATGGCTTCGCAAGGAACGAGGAAGAAACGCGGGTTTTGGACCAAAAGTATGGAAAAACAAGAAGTCCTAATCCGCGAAAAGCGCCACCGATAAAAAAGAAAAAGCAAAATGACTTCGTGCGACACGGAGGAGGCTTCAAAAGGGCCCATAACTATCAAGTGGACTCGCCCGGCTACGGTAGAGGAAGAGGGCGAGGCCGCGGAAATGGCGCTCCAGGCCGCAGAAGTAGCACGCCAAGCCGCGATTATGGCAACACATGGACGAGGAACTTGCAGTACGACGAATCCGCATATTGCGAACTGCACAAAATGGGCGGACATTCGACAGCTAATTGCAGAGTGCTCGGATTGAGACTCGCACCGAAGCTGGCCGCAGGCGAACTCAGAGGAAACATAAACGTTAATGATTTCCAGCTCGAACAGTTCGACGATGCAAGAGAGGAAGACCACTCATCCGGAGACTTTAACAAGAATAACAAACGAGACAAGAGGAACGAAAACGAGGCCCACCTCGGCAGACGAAACAATAACGATGGCCAAAGCGGCTCGAAGCAAAAAATCTGCAACATGATCATGGGCAGCTCGCGCTATTGCTCGAACGCCATCTCCTCTATCAAAGCTTATCAGAGGCGAGCCGAGGTAGTAGCGAACAAGCCAACCCCGTCGAAATTTCCAAACAATGTCATCTAGTTCGAAGAGAATGAGATTGACGACATCGACAAACCGCACGATGATTCGCTTGTCGTCCGACTCTCCGTCGCAGGATGGGACACGGGTCGCGTTTTGATCAATACAGGAAGCACAGTCGACATCATTTTCATAGACGCTCTTAAGCGTATGGAAATCGACCTCGCCCAAGTCGAATCCTATCCTAAACCTTTAACCGGATTCAATGGCGAGACGACAATGACACTTGGAACGATCAAACTTTCTGTGTGTGCGGAAGGAATAACGAAAATGGTGGAGTTCGCGGTATCGGATAACCCGGCAATTTACAATGTGATAATGGGAACCCCTTGGCTCAACTCGATGCGCAGTCGCCTCGACATACCATCTCTGCCTTAAGTTTTCTACGAACGGCGGGATCAAAACGATCAGAGGGAGTCAGGCAGCGTCGCCATCTTGCTTCATGGTCGCGCATAAACTAAGAAGTCGCGCGACGGAACCGATTCCAAGCGAGCCGCGGAAAAAGATCAAAACAGACAGGGAACCCGTCAAGGAGATCTCAGACCTGTTATAGCAGCTACAGACCGCGGAATCCGCCGAAGAGGAAGGAGCGGGTCCAACATGCGAACCCGTCGTATCGGTTTGCATAGACAACGAATTCCCAGAAAGACGAGTAGAAATAGGCGCGACACTAGATGAAGCCGTCAGGCTCGACCTCGTCGAGTTCCTTAGAGAGAATGTCGATACATTCGCACGGGCCGCAGAAGACATGCCCGGGATCGATATCGGCATCATCAGTCATGAGCTGAACGTAGACTCGACCTTCAAGCCTATAAAGCAGAAGCGAAGGCGACTCGGTCCTGATAGGGCTCAAGCAGTAAACGACGAAGTCGACAGACTCTTACAGGCCGGCTCAATCTCTGAAGTCAGATATCCGGACTGGCTCGCTAACCCAGTCGTCGTAAAAAAGAAAAATGGCAAGTGGCGAGTCTGTGTAGATTTCACCGATTTGAACAAGGCATGTCCAAAAGACAGTTTCCCTCTTCCTCATATCGACCGCCTCGTCGAGGCGACGTCTGGGAACAAGCTGTTATCCTTTATGGATGCTTTCTCTGGCTACAATCAAATCTTCATGCACCCCGGCGATCGCGAAAAGACTTCTTTCATTACAGATCGCGAGATCTATTGCTACAGGTCATGCCTTTTGGCCTTAAAAACGCCGGGGCTACTTATCAACGACTCGTCAA
This sequence comes from Draba incana, assembly GCA_963576765.1. Lineage (NCBI taxonomy): Eukaryota > Viridiplantae > Streptophyta > Magnoliopsida > Brassicales > Brassicaceae > Draba > Draba incana. Next base: position 23,676,610 of record OY755212.1, on the reverse strand, counting down.
CAAAATGTTCGAGGGCCTCCTCGGCAAGACGATGGAAGTCTACATAGACGATATGCTCGTCAAGTCGCTCGAGGAAAAAGACCACGTCGGCCACCTCGCAGAATGCTTCGCGCTGTTAAACAAGTATAACATGAAGCTCAATCCGGCTAAGTGTTGCTTTGGCGTTACATCGGGCGAGTTCCTCGGCTATATGGTGACCCATCGCGGGATCAAGGCGAATCCAAAACAAATCCGCGCGCTCATCCAGAGGGCCTCGCCTAAATCAAAAAGAGAAGTCCAGTGGCTAAACGGCAGAGTCGCGGCATTGAACAGATTCATCTCGCGCTCTACCGACAAATGTTTGCCTTTTTATGACATGCTCAGGGATAAAAAGGGAGCAGCTCGACAAACTTTCGAATGGACAGAGAAGTGTGAAGAAGTCTTTCAAAAATTGAAGCAATATCTTGCGACTCCCCCTGTCTTGACAAAACCCATCGAAGGCGAACCGCTCTATCTCTACGTCGCGGTCTCGACCGCGGCAGTCAGTGGAGTCCTAATTCGTGAAGACGGCACAGAACAGAAGCCCATTTCTACATCAGCAAGTCGCTAACCGATGCAAAAACGAGATATCCTCTGACGGAGAAATTAGCACTCGCAGTCATTACATCGGCTCGCAAGCTTCGACCTTATATCCAGTCCCACTCGTTCGTGGTTCAAAGTACTTTTCCATTGCGAACTGTTCTCCATAGTCCTACTCAATCCGGGAGACTCGCCAAGTGGGCCATCGAACTCAGCGAGTGTGATATCGAGTACAGCAGTAGGACTATGATCAAAGCACAAGTGTTGGCCGACTTTTTAATCGAGCTACCAGAGGCGACGGCCTCGTCCGAAAATAAAGACGCACTCACGAACAGCTCGTCATCTCAGACCTGGCAATCACATGTCAACGGCTCGTCATCTAAACACGGGTCGGGCGTAGGCATTAGACTGTCGTCACCACACGGGGAATCTCTGGAACAGTCATTCCGTCTTGACTTCAGAGCATCGAACAATGAGGCAGAATACGAGGCCTTACTCGCGGGTCTTCGATTGGCGAAAGCGCTTAAAATGACAAGGATAGAAGCCTTTTGCGACTCTCAGCTCGTCGTGAATCAGTTCAACGGCTAGTACGCTACAAAAGATGAACGTATGGAGGCATATCTCGCCCTCGTCAAGACATTAGCGGAGGAATTCAAATTTTTCATAATAACAAGAATTCCAAGGGCGGAGAACTCGCAAGCAGATGCCCTCGCATCACTCGGCTCGTCGGCACAGCCAGATAAAGATCTTCAAAGAATCATCAAAGTCGAATTCATCGAAAAACCAAGTGTCGCGATCGCTAAAGAAGTCAACATGATGATAAGATCTCAAGCCGCGGAGCGAAAAACAGACATATGCGACGGCTCGCCTACTCGTCCTGTCACAGATCTAATGGACCTCGACCAAACCGGGGAAATAACCGAGCCGGATCCGATGGATCTCGACCATTCCGACACGGTCGGCACAAACGAAACGACCGATTTAATGGCAAAAGACAACGAGCTCGACCCGAATAATACAGCTTCTAACCGCGGCCTCCTCCCTAAACAACTCGTAGAGTCACCAGAAGATGCTTACCCGTGTAGCGAAGAGCCGCCCCCAGAGCATGAAGTCGTCGATATTCCCATTGACGACGAGACCACAGTCTACGGTTGCGACACCAATTGGATGGCAGACATTCGCGAATATCTCGCAGACGGCAAAATGCTGGTAGACAAATGGGCGGCTCGCAAGTTACGTTTTATTTCACGGAGAAGTATTCAAATGGCGACTGTCCGGACCAATCCTCATCTGTGTCGAGGGGGAAGCAGCTCGCAAGATAATGCACGAAGTTCACGACGGGTCTTGCGGTAACCATTCTGGAGGTCGCTCACTCGCCATCCGAATCAAAAGACATGGATATTTTTGGCCAACCATGATAAAAGACTGCGAGTTGTTCGATGCGAAGTGCAAAAAATGTCAACGCCATGGTCCTTTCATCCATCAACCTTCGGAGTTTTTGAGCTCGGTCACCTCGTCGTATCCATTCATGAGATGGGCAATGGACATCGTCGGTCCGCTCCATCCGTCTTGGCAAAAGCGATACCTCTTGGTCCTAACGGATTATTTTTCCAAGTGGATTGAAGCGGAAGCATTTGGATCGATCAAGGACAAGCATGTCGAAAACTTCGTCTGGAAGAATATCATCTGTCGACACGGAGTTCCCTATGAAATAGTAACTGACAACGGCTCGCAGTTTATCTCCAAGCGCTTCAAAATTTTCTGCGACAAGTGGAAAATCAGAGTCAGCAAGTCGACACCTCGCTGCCCATAAGGCAACGGCCAAGCAGAGTCGTCAAACAAGACGCCTATACACGGATTAAAGACTCGACTCGACGCTAAGAAGGGCCGTTGGGCAGATGAACTCGAAGGCGTTTTGTGGTCTTATCGAACAACGCCGCGTCGTGCTACAGGCGAGACTACTTTCGTCCTCGTCTACGGAACAAAATGCGTGATCCCTCCCGAGGTCTATTTCCCAGGAGTTCGCCGACGATTACTTCCAGAACAGGAGGGCCTTAATCACCTCCTCATGATCGACGAGCTCGACCTCATCAACGAAAGTCGCGATCAAGCTCTAGTTAAGATGACCGAATATCAGATCGCAGCGTCCAAATATTACAACTCAAAAGTGCGAGTTCGACGTTTCTATGAAGGAGACCTCGTCCTCCACGTGGTATTTCAAAATACGGTCGAGACCAATGCCGGCAAGGTCGGCGCCCACTGGGAAGGACCTTATCAGATCACGAAAGTAGTTCGCCCAGGCTTCTACGAAATCGCCAACATGAAAGGCGAGATGATCCCGCATTCCTGGAATACGCGACATCTGAAGAAATATCACTGCTAAAAATACTAAGTCATTAGACTTGAACTACGACGCGACTTGATCCCTTCATTGGGTACGTAGGCAGCTCGTTTTTGGACGATTTCAGTTGCCCCCCTTATTCAAAAAAGGGGGGAGTTGGTCCGTGTATTCATACTCCCACTCGCAGTATGTAACGACTTAAGGTTTTAACCAAGTCTTGTTACGATTCGTTCAGCTCGCAAACGACTTCGGTCTAAAACGCGGCAAGTCGACTCGCAAACGACTTCGGTCTAAACGCGACAAGTCGACTCGCAAACGACTCTGGTCTTAACGCGACAATCAATAACGACTTAAGGTTTTAACCAAGTCTTGTTACAATTCGTTCAGCTCGCAAAACGACTTAACTGTCTAAACGCGGCAACTCACTAAACGACTTAACTGTTTAAAACGCGATGACATCAGTTCGCAAACAACTTAACTGTCTAAATGCGACGTCTATGTCAACTCGTCATTACTAGCTATAATGACGATCTATAAAACCATCAAAAAGTTTTTCATATACATCCAAAAACGGATAAAGCGCGCTATATAAATTTAGAGTTCATTTCTGGGATAGAATATTCAGTGCGAGTATGTCCGTTAGCCAGAATGTCCATCTCGCGAGTCCATCTCGGGATAGACACATTCAGTAGAGTGTGGCCGTTAGCCAGGATGTTTGACTCGCAAACCCAGTTGTTACTTAACAAACTGGTCGAACTTAGCAAATATAATCGGTCAGAAATTCTGTCGAACTCTTCTGCACCGATATTTGCCTGGATAAGATATATTCAGTAGAATATAACCAGGGTGTTCGCCTCGCAAAACACAGTTATACCTAACACTGGTCGAACATGGCTAATTTTACAGAACATGGCTAATTTTACAACGATACGATAAGTCGTATCGCCTCAAAGCGTCTTAAAACCGCATCGCATCTTAAAACCGCATCGCCGCGTCGCGTCTTAAAACCGCATCGCATCTTAAAACTGCATCGCCTCTAAAGCGTCTTAAAACCTCCTCGCTAAACAAACACTAACAGGCCTCGCCAAAAAAAACGGCGAATATCAAAAATGAAATTGCTTAAAAGGCTTTCATTTAAATCTGCTCGACCAACTCGGCGTGAAAAAATGTCAGGTTGGATAAAGCCATCCAGGCACAAAAACAAAAATCGAGTCTTAAAACCTCAAGCAAAAACAAAAGCAAAATCCTAAAAATCTATTACAAGTTTGGATCAAGCGACAGGCTCACAACCTTCAGCTCCTTGACCATCGGCAACTAGCTCGCCTTCTTCAACACTTCGAACTTCGGCTTGAGCAACGATGACCGCCGAACTTGCCTCTTCGCCGGTCTTGGGATCCTGTTCTAAGGGAACCGGCTCGTGCTGAGACTCAGTTATTACAGCATTGTCGGGATCGACCGTCTCGTCCGCCTCGCCCGACTCACTGTCACATAGCTCTTTGCTCGCACTTCGCAGCCGCATACCCAAAGAGCCGTCGTTAGAGCCAGAAGCTACATGAATACCAACAGTCTTAGCACTGACCTCGACTCGCGGAGAAACAACTATATCCGCTACATTAATGGGGACGACATAGTTCATACCTAAAGTTTTCCTCAGCTCGGCAGCTATCTCATCCAAGATGACATCGGCGTCTCCCAGCTTGGCCTTGCACTCTTCAAGCATGACGCGTTCAGCCTTGGGATCAAACGGCTCATCCGCATTAGGCTTCTCCATGTCGTCAAGAAGCTGAATATTGGCAACCGCTTGCGAGAGATAGACAATGTTTTTTATCGGCTTTTTCATCATCTGACGAAACAGCTCGTAAGCATGGTCCAATTTAGCCTGAACCTCGGCGGCTGCAGACCGCCTCGCAGATGAAGCAGCCGCTTCGAGATCCTTCTCGCGACTCGCTTATAGAGCCGATAGTTCTACCTCCAGCTCGGCGGTTTTCTCCCCGGCCTTCTTCTTCTCTAGACCGACTCTCTGAAGATGCACGCCCAAGTTGTCAGAACTCTTCTTGTAGGCGTCGCGCTCAGCAGTGATGTTTGTCATCTTCTCTGCGAGTCTCTTCATCTCGGCCTCTTCTTTCCTCTTGGCCTCGTCAATAAAGACCTGCCTAGACCTCGCCTCTTGGTCGTACGCAATCACCATTCTATTGCAGTGGGCGATAGCCTGCAGAAAAGTTAAGAAATATGAGAAACAAAGCAAAACGGAACAAGTAGAACAATAGAAATTTACCTTAGCCTGGCGAGACGCGGACCCTTTGTAGAATACGAGGATCGGAAGGTTGTCACCTGGGTATGTGACCTTAGCCATTAGAGCAGCCGCGGCTAAGGGATCGTCATAAAGCTCGGCAGATTTTCCAGATCGCGGACCCGGAGGAATGGACTCGCCTAGAGGCAGAGTCGGCAGCTCACTACGAGACTTCTTCTCACCAGCTTTACCTTTGCCTTTCTCGGCAGAAGTGTGCTTTCTTTTTCGTGTCAGCTGTCGCTCGGACTCGACGGCCTCGTCAGTAATGGTAATTGGTTGTGAAGCAATAACAGCCAAAGTACCGCTCGCGGCTACAGCTGCCGCTTCGTCGCTCCTCGCGGCAGGAGTGTTGTCTTTATCAACACTCCGCTCAGACGTTTCAATAGCGGAAGCGACGGCCTTCAAGTGGACCTTCTTCTTAGCCTTCGCGGCTTCCTGCTTGGCGATGTCGCGGAAGGTAGGCTTGGGTGGCATTGTCTCGAGATCTTCAGACTCGCTTAAATCAGACTCGTCGTCCTCGTCGTTTAAAACGGACTTGCGAGCTCGCACAACTCTTCGATGGTGGAAGTGACAATTCCAGAGACACTTTCGAGTCTTTAACTTGTCGTGCAGGTCGTCAATTCCAGGAACAGGAGTGAATAGCGTCCTGTTAACTGTGAAAACAATTGAACAAAGGGTTAATATAAAGCATAAGGCATCAGTTCGCGCGATAAACATCAAGAAAATCTACCAAGTGTTCCCCACTTCGCCACCACCCGGTCTTCTTCTTCAACAGACGCGGTTGACACCGACACAAAGAAAAAATACTTCCGCCAACTGTGGTCTTTGTTCGGGAAGTCGTCCAAAACTTTGTAGTGGGGGCGACTCGCCAGATTATACAATTTCTTGCAACTCGGGTCGACATGCTTGCGAAAGTCAAGAAAGTTACGAAGATGGCAAACTCTGATGGGCTCGCCACATTCGGCAGCTCGAGTCTGAAGCCCGACTAGTTGGCGAATCCCTCTCGTGTTAATCTGCGCGAGCGCGATTCTATGAACCCACGTGTACCGCAGAATCAACTTAGGAATGGGGAATGTGAGGTAACAATCCATGAACCAGCACTCATATGCGGTGAACATGCCGATAGGCGGATTGTCTTCCGCTGCTCAGGAGTCGGCACAATCATCTCGACCGCATCAGAGATTCCGCATTCCTGGCGAAGGGTATCCAAGGAGTCCTCGTCGCACCAAGAAGAGCCAGGAGGCGGGCGTTGCTTTCGCCTCGACTTCTTTTTCTTCTTGGCCACCTCGGCCATTCCGGATCCAATCCAGGCATCCAATCTTTCTGCTTCTACGAGCGAGTTGTAATCCCAAGCACAATCTTCGATCTTTATTCGGGGAGGCAGCTCGGCAGGACTAAGGGACTCGTCACGGAGTTGTGGAATTTCACGACTAGCCTTTGCTCGTTAATAGCAGAGGTCTCACCAATTAGCGAGGGGCGCGAGGTCCCAACCCCCTCTTCGAGGTCTGCTCGCGGAACTCGCATCAGTGAAGCGACCTCCCTCGTCTCGCGACTTTGCCTTAAGACAGGGGAAGGATAGGAGAACAATTCGGCAAAAGGAGAATGGCCTCCAGCTCGATCCTCTCGATTAAAAGGACTCATATCCTTGCGACCAGAAGCATCCGTCTCCTCGCAGCCACGGAATTGACCATAACTCGAACTCGCATCAATGACCGATTCGCTGTTAGCAGAATAATCCCAGATCGATTTTCTCTTCTCAACGAACTCGGCAGATCTCGCAGACTCAAAAGAACTCGTTGACGACATTATTTCTTTGGATCAAAGCTTGGAAATTTTTAGAGTTTTCTGAAGAACACTGCGGCGGCGGTGAAGAACACGGCGGCGGCGAAGTGATAGGACGGCAAAAATCCTATCTAATACTTGAAAGAAAAACGAGAGAAAAAGGAGAGGGAGCAAACCTGTTTTCGGAGAAATGAAAATAATGAGAAGTATCTGAGGAGCATCGCTCCTCATAAAGGCATTTTTGACGGTTTGGGTTTCGAGGTAGGCCTCATTTCATAATGGGCCCAAAAGTCTGGACTCGGGAGATCAGTTTCGAGGGAGGTTGATCTGAACTTGTGATTCTACGACTTCCAACTGGCTTAAGACGTGACCCCGCGAGCTCACTCCTGAGTTAATTCGCGATTTCAGGACTTCACTTTCTCAGGACTTCGATTCTCAGCATTTACCGTGACCACACGGTATTTACGGAGTTAGTCAAGTCACATCCTCTTGTTCAAATTGACTTCCTCATTGAAATCAACTCGCCGACTCGCGACCTTCTCTTCGTTGAAATCAAGTCGCAAGTTTCTCTCCGTCTGCTTCAGTTCGCGACTTCACCTCATCAAATCAACTCGCGGACTCGCGATTTTCTCTCCATTGAAATCAACTCGCCGACTCGCGACCTTCTCTTTGTCGAAATCAAGTCACGACTTCATCTCCTCGAAATCATTTCGCGACTCTCATCAAATCAACTCGCGAACTCGGAGCTTCATTCACCAAACAACCGGAGAACACGCAAAACTAAAATTGGGGACTCGGCGACAATGGCGACTTGAACGAGTGTGTGACTTGTGCTCTTTTCCCCTTGGTCCGGTTTTTTCCCACCGAGTTTTCTAGACAAGGTTTTTACCGAGGCTTTTTCACGCACTTACACGCGACTTCGTCTCGCCTCCTAGCATCGTATCGACCAGATCGCCGAAGTTGGACATAATCTCGTCATCTCGCCAAAATCAATTTGTGACCACTTTGCCATTTCGCACTCACAGGTTTTGATCTCGATCAGCTCGCGACTTCTCCAAAATCAACTCGCGACTTCGTCTCATCAGGCAGCTTGCGACGCAGTCAAAGAGTTCGCAACCCCGCAAGATCGAAATCGACTCGCCCCTAACGTCACACTCGATCAGCTCGCAATTTCGTAATCAACCATTATATGACACCACATCGGTCAACTCGCCGACATCGGGTGCAGACTATGTCATCTGGACTCAGCAATATCATCATCAACACGTAAACCGTCTAAACGGAAATCGGTTTTTCATTCGGACACCCTTACTTCAACACTTTTATTTATAAAACTGCTGAACTGGGGGGCTAACTGTAGGGGTCGGATCCCCCCTCGAAGAATCGACAAGCCTAAACGACGTCGTATTCGCCGAAACGGCCCAACAGTCAAGTCCAGAGGATAAAGGCCCATTAACGGCCCATTACTGTTCATCCGAATCGACCTATTTTCTCTATAAATAAACATGTACCCCCTCACTTGTGAGGGATCGGAAAAACTTTGTAAAAAGCTCTAATCTTGATGAATGAGAACCCTAGTTCATAATCTAATTCTAAATCTTTCTAAGTGTTTGAAACCCTAAAGGAGCTCTACTTTATAAGAATCTTCACAAATTCGATTGTGTGAATTTCCAGCACGCACAGAAGTCTACACGGGAAGTCTACAGAAAAATGGAAGTCTACAGAGGAAGTCTACAATACAGAGTCTTTTTTAAAACCTAATTATATGTCATTCTAGAAAGAGATTTCTTGTTTTTTTGTTCTCACATGTGTGGTACCTATTTCTCTATCATCTGTGTAAGTTTGACATGTTTAAGAGTAATATTTATGGGGCAAATCTAATATTTTCATTTGGTGACTAGTTAGCTCATTCAACGTAGACTTCCAGCGACTGATTGGAAGTCTACACGGGAAGTCTACGGACAAAAACGGAAGACTACATTGTAGAGAAACACTAAAACGCATTTTTATAGATTTGAACATTATTTTTCGAAAAACTTTGTCCTACATTTGAGTTATAATAGTTATTTTCTATACTTTGGACATGTTTAGTTATAGCATTTGCATGTCAAACACAATTTTATATTTGTACCACCAATTACCTCATTTGTGAAGACTTCTAGGGAAGTCTACGGTTGGTTTTCGATTGTTGTCAACTAAGCTTCATATGTTGAAACTTGTGTTCAAAAGTAAGCTACTATCATGCCCGGTCTTGAATTATTGAAACAACCAATTTTTTTTTTTTTTTTAAACCTAACATTTCTACTGCTGAAAAACATAAACATTTAAACAAATACAATAAACCAATATCTCCATTAATTAAATAATTCCTTAACCAAATAATTCAAATATCAGAATTCTGGAATGCTAAAATAATAAACTAGCAACCTCGTTCGCTGGACTATACAACATAAACAATAAACCCTATCATCCTCTTCTCTCGGCCACGATTCCACGATCACACTTTTCCTTTACCTGTAACTGAAAAGGAACACGGGAGTTGTGTGAGTATTATCATAAATACTCAGTGGAGCAGTCATCCCGCCAAAAGGTTTCACAAACAACATTTAACGATAAATAACCAAATTTATCCACTAATTAAATATCCAGATCAAACAATTAAACTAATTCCTTTAAATATCCAGATTAACAATTAAACCAATTCCTTTAAATATCCAGATTAACAATTAAACCAATTCCTTTAAATATCCAGATTATATATTAAACCAATTCCCGGTTGCATTACTTTTCACAGAAATTTGCAAATAGAATACTGGTGTCGATCGACACTCCACCATGGTGTCAATCGACACTTGCCCATACGAGCATCATCTTCATCGCATGGTGTCGATCGACACAGCCACAAGGCGTCGATCGACACACTGTTCCTGAACCCAGAATTCGAGCCTGTCCTCACTCGGCTCTTTCTCGGGATACAACAATCACATGAATCACACAACACAACACGATTCACACATAAAATAGAGACGAAACAATCAATAACATGCCCAAAACATCAATCAATCCATTCACCATTCAACATATAATCAATTTCTAGCATTTCCTAAGCAATCACACACTTACCTTTGAGTTTTAGAATCGAGACTGCTAAGAACACAAAGAACGCGATCTCTACGACCTAGGAACCCCTCTGGTTTGCACCAGAATCACCCAAAAACACACCACGAAAAATCCCGAGAACGAAAGAACGAAGAACCCTTGAACACAAGAACGATTCTTCAAAAAATCTCTCGATTATCTCAAAACCTAGCTTTCTCGGCATTTTTCTCCTCCAAAAACGCAGCCACAAGTCTGCTAGAGGCTTATAAATACGAGCCTACGGTTAACCCTTTAAACCGCAATTGAACCAAGCCAAAAATTCATTTAACCCGAGTTCTGCAACCCTTGTGTCGATCAACACTACCAAGGGTGTCGATCGACACCTCGACCAAAATGCACCTCTTTGGTTTCGGGATGTTACAATTCTCCCCCACTAAACTGGATTCGACCTCGAATCCCAAGACACAAGTCCACACCGGACCACACTTTGGCCCGCACCGGCCAATACCGCAAGAAATTCTCACAAAAACCCCAAAAGTCAACCACCAACCCACGCTCCACACACGCTTTCAGACATTTATTACGTTTTAACTCATCCTCACATACACACAACCTAGGGAAAACACTGTTCCTTCGAGAGAACTGTTGTCTCTCAGCACTATGGAGGAAACCACCGTCCCAATATAGGCTCTCAGTACTATAAAGGAAACCACCATCCCAGTATCAGTACATAGGAAAACCACCGTCTTCTGGAGAGAACCACCGTCTCTCAGTATGTATACATGAAACCACCGTCCCCGATACATACTCTGGAAAGCCACCGTCTCCAGATAATGAGTCATCCGTAATAAATTCCAAAACGTCTACACATATCATCAATAAGGACCTAAATTTAAACAGCAAAAACGCGCAAGGCTCCAGCCCAGAATACCATAATGCAACGTTTCCTAATCCTGACTAGGTCTGTCCAATTGATTGCACAACAATCAAACAAGAACATGTAAAACTAGCCGTAGACCCTGAATTGGATCGATCGATTATGCAACAATCAAACAAGAACATGCACAACCAAGACACTACATCCGATATCCCGGTCGTTTAAACCGAACGCACAAGAAATATCAAAGAGGTCTGTATCCTGTCTCATGTTTATGCCACGGTCAAATATTGATTACTCATACTTATACCATCATCATCACACTCTCAGGACGTCTCCTTTTAGGTAACGATGCCGATGCCATTCCACTCTCAGGACATCTCCCTCAAGCTCTGGCTCAATATAGGAAAATATTTCCTTAGAGTAACCAACACATACGTGAACACACACCTGAAAACTAGGAATACATTCCTTGATAATAACATGGAATAACATACTCTAGCAAAACGACTCTAGTCCAACTGAGACTTAGCTAACAATCGACTTCCTGAAGATCCACACCTTAACTTTGAAGCACAACACCCAACCAAACTCCTCGCATGCTCCAGATATCTACTGCTCTTAACCCAGTCTACACCTTGCACCCCTAGGACACATCCTGTGGCCCATCAGGAAAACATATCGTTCGCACTCTCGGGACGCATCCTTCGAGTCAACAGTATCTGGGAAACTCACATCCCAATCAACATACCGGAGAGCTCACATCTTCTCAAAACACATGAGTTATTCGGGAGCGCAGTCCCTAGAGAAATAAATACCGAGCACTAAATATCAAAAATTAGACTACCGATACACTTGCCTAACCTGCATGTCCCGTTCGGAGAGACCTGAAAAACTGAACCGACGGCCTCAAAACAACTCACGACTCGGATTCCTCTCCTGAGCCACACAAAACATTTTATGCACTCCTGAACGCGTGATAATATGCAACCTACGCCAATCTTCGATAGTTCCTAACTTAGACCGATCCTCTAAAACATTATGTGGCCGAGAAAATACTATCTCACCCTGCCACAACTTACTCTTGCTTGAATAACCAGACACTTTTGCTCCAGAGATTTCTCAGAACAAACCTCCGCATACAGCTTCTGCTCCCGAGCCTCTCCAGAACCAAACGCAACAAACTTCATGCTCCTCAAGATTCCTCGAATAGACAAAATATAAATGCTGAGTACGAAACGAACACCTTCCAAAATTCCTTGATCACGTCGTAATAGTCTCGTGCATACCGTAGGCGCATTTGTCAAGCCGAAAAGCCCATTACTTGTCTAGATTCGCCTTGAACCTTCTATGTAACATTTTAAATCCAACTGGGCTTGGCGGTCGATCGTACAACAATTAAACAAGAACATGTACAACCACCCGTCAGTCCTGACTACGCAACATTCTTAATCCAAAACTAGGTCTGGCGGTCGATCATACAACAATCAAACAAGAACATGTACAACCACCCGTCAGTCCCGATTTGGATTTCACAAATGCTACATCTGTTACCAGAACTCCATCCAAGGCCTAGCCGGGCCAGCGATACTTCGGCTAACAACTCGAGCCTCCCAATCCGTCTATCACCGACCATACCCTTGACCAATCCAGACACCACTACTCAAGATTCTCACCCAATCCTCATAACCCGTCCGACATGGACTAAAATCCTGACCTTACTTGGCCAATACCACACGAGATCGTCCCCTGATCTCAGAGGCTCCGTCTAATCCACGCAAGAAAACTCACCGCTTGCACTCTCGGGACGCAACCCTCGAGCCAACGGTATCTGGGGAAATCACCTCCCCGCACGAGATCTCACATCCCTCGCTACTTAATCTGGGAACTCACTTCCCAATAAGTATATAGGAGAACACACTTCTCCTCTGATCAAAGCCGCCTCACGTGGTATAGTCTCGATATTCCCAACCTAGAATATCCTCAAAGAAACGATCCACACTGGTCCATACATATAAAACACATCTGAGAACCACACGCCTCATAACTCATATAAAAAGAAATAAGGCACACCATCTTATAAATTTTCAAAAATGTATATCGCTTCAACACCAACGAAAATTCAAAAATCCAGAAACAACAACGCAAAGCTGAAATTCTGAAAGTGAAAATAAACGAAAACAACTGCGATAAAAGAACGCTTCTCAATCCTCAAACTGATCTCCCAAATCCTGCTCCAATACTGTCGCCGCATCAACCCGCTCCTCTACTACTCATAACCCTGCTGTGCTCCTCCAATCTGAGCCAACGGCTGCCCTGCCGCTACCTGAGCCAATGGGTGCGCTACTATCGGATGAACCACGGCAAGGGCCAATGGCTGCAACTTGGGACACATCGGCCTGATATGCCCTGGCTCTCTGCAATGGAAGCAAACCTTAGTCTTACCGGAAAACTTAGGACAGTTCGCCACACGATGCTCTGTACTCCCGCATCCGAAACATCCATGAGTGTCGTGTCTACCAGCACCTGTCCTAGAAGCGTCATCCCATCTCCTCTTCTGACCCTGCGCAGGCTTACCACCTTTGCCAAAACCATATCTGGAACCACTCCGCAGTTGTTGTAGCTGTCTCGGTAGAACATCAGGAGCAACTGCCACTGGAACTACTGCGGCTGACTCCCCTCTCAGATCCTCCTTGATCCCTGCAGTAACCTCTACCAGCTTCGCCCTCAAGGCGTGCTTCGTCACTCTGCATCTGGTCCGCAAATCCGGCTGTAGTCCCCTCAGGAACCTCTAGACCTGCGTCTGTTGATCGATCATGCCTCCCCCCGAATAAACCAGCAACCGACCAAACTCAGCGTCGTGAGGCGATCTAGAGGCGATCTAGAGCCTTCTGGGGAAAATATTTGGCGTTGAACTCGGCCACAAATCCCCCCCAGGTCCATACTGTACCAAGCCTCCTGGCCTCAATATCCCTCCACCACGCATGCGCATCACCACTCATATAGTGGATCGCCAACTCAACTCGATACTCATCAGGGCAACGAACCGAGCAAAAATTGCACTCCACGCGCATCCGCCACTCATCCGCATCCTCGGGGCTGATACCACCCAAAAAGAACTTTGTACTCATCTGAAGCATCTGACTCACTATCTCCAGGTAAGACGGATGCACCTCTGCAACCACAGCCCGCGGCTGCACCTCTGCCACTGGAGGCACCACTGGAGCCTGAACCGGATCTGCCGCCGGAAACCGCTCCAACAACTGCACCATAAAGCCCTCCATATGCTCCCAACGATCCTGAGCTGGAACAACACCCACACTTGGGCCCACTCCTTTGTCACCCATACCGGCGCCCCTTCCGGCACTCACAGCACTCACACTGGCCTCGCTCGCGGATTCCACTTGATGCGTAGGAGTCTCTGACGCATGCGTAGCACTCGAAGACGACTCAACCACTGGTTCACGACCACGCCGACCTCTACCACGTCCTCTACCACGTCCATGACCTCTAGCTCCTGAATCCATCCCATTGCACCCATACAGAACAGGATACTAAGCTACAAGGAGACACAATCAATCACAACAACTTACCGCAGAATCATTTTAAGAGGCCGAAGAGGATGATACTAAAACTCTATGAAATTGACTAAACATCAAAATTAATTTAAACACATAGTCTCAGATATCCAAATTCCATTGTCCTAAAACCGTCTAGGCTCTGATACGAAAATGAAACAACCAGATTTTTTTTTTTTTTTAAACCTAACATTTCTACTGCGGAAAAACATAAACATTTAAACAAATACAATAAACCAATATCTCCATTAATTAAATAATTCCTTAACCAAATAATTCAAACATCAGAATTCCGGAATGCTCAAATAATAAACTAGCAACCTAACAAACTGGTTTGCTAGACTATACAACATAAACAATAAACCCTATCATCCTCTTCTCTCGACCTCGATTCCACGATCACACTTTTCCTTTACCTGCAACTCAAAAGGAATACGGGAGTTGCGTGAGTATTATCATAAATACTCAGTGGAGCAGTCATCCCGCCAACAGGTTACACAAACAGCATTTAACGATAAATAACCAAATTTATCCACTAATTAAATATCCAGATCAAACAATTAAACCAATTCCTTTAAATATCCAGATTAACAATTAAACCAATTCCTTTAAATATCCAGATTAACAATTAAACCAATTCCTTTAAATATCCAGATTAACAATTAAATCAATTCCTGGTTACATTACTTTTCACAGAAATTTGCAAACAGAATACTGGTGTCGATCGACACTCCACCATTGTGTCAATCGACACTTGCCCATACGAGCATCATCTTCATCGCATGGTGTCGATCGATGTGGGGGTCGAAACCAACACAACTAAATTTGTAAGAGTTCGTGAGGAGAATTTAGAGATTTCTATGCTAACTAGGGATCACAAGAGATTCAGAAAGAGTTGTGTGTATTGCTATGTAAAAGTTGAGTACAATGCTTGTGTATGAAATTGCGGATCCCCTTAGGGTTTGTACAAAGAGGTATTTATACTATGTCTAAGGCGGCTACATTTCCTAAGCTTCTGCGGAGTCGGCAGCATCTACGTGGGCTTCGTGTTACTGGGCTGAAGATCGTATGGGACTGAGGGTGTGATCGATCGTCGTGGAGAGGCCGTGGTCGGGAGATGGGCTGAAGCCAGGCTCGGTCGGACCAGGCAAGGCCGTGGTCGCGAGATGGGCCGAAGCCAGGCTCGGTCGGACCAGGCGAGGCCGTGGTCGCGAGATAGGCCGAAGCCAGGATCGGTCGGACCAGGCGAGACCGTGGTCGCTCCTTTGGCCGAAGCCCCAGTCTCTTCGCGCTTCTCCCAGATTCTCTCTGCTGCCACATGCTTCGCTCCGCAAGAAGATCTAGGTGCTGTCATGCCTTGCCTCGTCGAGAATCTGGAGGACCATTTCTTCTACTGACTTGTCTTTAGATGTTAATGTTGAGCGGGTGAAAACCGACCCCAACAGTTAGCCCCCCAGCTTGGTAATGTTAGAGCTAATAGTGCCGAATTAAAAGATGTGTTGAGTATCAGCGTTAACGTTTGAAGTCAAAGTGTTTACCGATCCTGTAGTAGAGAGTGACTTTTTCACAAGAGGTTTTAAGACTCTGCGATGCGATTGCTAACGTCGCTGACGTTTCCGGGTAATAGCCATGTGATTTCCGGAGGAAAGGGTGTTTCCTTTTTCCTTTTATAAGTTCTTCCATTGCCTTCTCAAACTATTCTTCTTAGTTTCAATAAGTTTTTTTTTTAGTCGAGACGCTAAGCTCTTGGATCTAGTTTTTAGGATGAACAATCCTTGATTGTGGGTAGTAGCTGAGCACAGACTTTTGTTTCCCTTGAGTTTTGGTTGAGGAATTCAAACCCTTAGACTTAGTCTCTAAGAAAGATAGCTTTTAATTTTAAGAATCTTCCCTGGATACAATCCACAAAAGAAGCTTGTTCTTGATATGTGTTCTTGGTAAAGGATGAAAATTGTTGACCTTTGATTCATCTTGTGGATTTGTTGTAGGTGAAATCATTGTTATGGATAAGACGAAGCTCGGTTCGATTGATTGTTTTAAACCGGCGGCGTCGTCGCATCGAGCCAAAGACATCGGGGCGATGTCGGACCAAACCGACCCTGAGGTCAAGGCTTCGAGTGGAATCGACCCCCGCGGTCACGTCCTTGAGTATAAGCGATCCTGTGGTCGTGGCGTCATCCCAGGCCGACCATGCGGTCGCGGTATCGCCCAAAGCCAACCATGTGGTCGCAATTTCAGGCAGGACCGACCCTGAGGTCGCGGCCTAGAGCGAGCCCGTGGTCGCGGTCGTGAGTGGAGATGATCGCGCGGTTGTTTCGCCGTGCCGAGCCAGAGACACAGTTTCGACGGCGTCCTCGGCAGCCCAGGAGCCGGTGAAAGCGCGACATGAGAATGCCAGTTCTGGGATCTGTCTTCGTAGTAAGCTCACCGTTCCTTGGCCTTGCCTTAGAGGACTTGATGAGGGCGATGAGGACGTTTTTTGATTCATTAGCGGATGCTGAGGAAGAGAGGAGGCCTAACGGTGATAACGATTTGATGAGCTTATTTCTAGCGTGAAGCAGGCCTTAGAGATCACAGAGGATGCTGATGTAGCTGACGAGGATGCGTGACCGTTGCTCTGTGATTATGACTAAGTTTATTTGTAGTTTCTTGTTTCTGAAAACTCTTGTTGTATTTGATGATTTCGGTTGTAGCATTGGATGGTTTGTATCCTTGCTAGTATTTTGGACCCTTACGCTGTGGCGAGTGCGGGGTAACTCTTATAGCTTTTGTATCGTATGATAAACCTTGCTGGTTTTTGGAGTTATGTACTCGCTTTAGATGTTGTTCCTATACTTAGGAGTTCTTTGGACTCGCTTGCCGAAGCCACTGCGTTGCTGCAGTACAATGGAAATCTTTTGCTCATGGATGAGGCTCGTTCTTGGTCAATTGCAAATGAATGAGGCTTTACTTGCTCATGAATGAGGCTTTGCTTGCTCGTGAATGAGGCTTTGTTTGCTCATGGATGAGGCTTTTGTTGAGGCTGTGAAAACGCAAATGCGCTCACACTCTTTATCTGCCAACGCTGCTGTTGGGCTTTGCAGAATGGTGCTACTCTTCTAGACACGTCTGTCCGAGAGCAAGTTCACCTTAGATTTGACCAGAGTGCTTCCTGGGTTTCCGAGTGACACGTTCAGAACGCATTCCGAACGGAGGTCACTAGCAGCTGCATTACCAACTACGTTTGTTGGGTTTCTGAGTGATCAGGTGGGTCATCCGGAGACGATTCTGAACACTAGAATTTATATAGCGCGCTGTATCCGTTGTGGATGTCATTGTGTTCGTATTTCCGCATTATTGTTGTGGCCAGCAGCAATACATACGGAACGACTCTACTCGATTAAAGCTTTGATCAGTCCGTAAAGGACAAGCTGTTCTCATGATGAGTGCTGTGGCAAGTGTTTGTGATTGACAATGATGTTGTCAATGATTTTGTCAAGGAGTGGCGTACGGGTACCCCACTCCCCCCCCCCCTTTTAGATGAAAGAGGGTACCGAAGTCGACTAGAGACTAGTGAAAACACTCACCCCCCCCCCCCTCTCCGGAGGCGGAGGAGATCGTGTGAGCTCGTTCGGAATGAAGCTGTTGTGAAATGAAATCCCCCCCTTTTTGATGGAGGGGGGGGGCAACTGAACCAATCCGAAGATAGGCTGCCTACGTACCCTTTACAGGGATCAAGTCGCCTCGTAGTTCATTTGGTGGAATAGCTTAGCGGTAGTACTTCTTCAAGTGCTTAGCATTCCAAGAGTGAAGGATTGGGGTGCCGGACATGGTGACGAGCTCATAGACTCCAGGACGAATGACTGTTGTGATCTTGTATGGGCCTTCCCAGTTAGCTCCGAGTTTGCCGGCGTTTGGTTCTGCTGTGTTCTGAAACACCTCACGGAGAACCAAGTCACCTATGTTGAAACGCCTTTCCCTGACTCTGGAGTTGTAATATCTCGATGCTGCGCTCTGATAATTTGTAATCCGGACAAGTGCTTGGTCGCGATGCTCATCGAGGAAGTCCAAAGCATTAAGAAGCATCGATCGGTTAATTGGTTCATTGCTGGGTAAGAGCTGGCGTCGGACCCCAGGCGAACAGACTTCGGAAGGGATGACACACTCGGTTCCATAGACAAGGGCGAAACGAGTCTCGCCTGTCGCTCGACGGGGAGTTGTGCGGTGGGACCATAAAACTCCTTCTAGCTCGTCGGCCCAGCGGCCCTTCTTCGCCTCTAAGCGCTTCTTAAGGCCATCAAGGATTGCCTTGTTGACGGCTTCTGCTTGACCATTGCCCTGTGGGTAGCGCGGCGTAGACTTGCTAAGTCTGATATTCCATTTTGCATAAACTGTCTCGAACCGGTTGGATATAAACTGCGAACCGTTGTCCGTAACGATCTCATACGGAACTCCGTGACGACATATGATGTTTCTCCAGACAAAGCTTTCCACCTGGACATCCTTGATTGTAGCATATGCCTCAGCTTCCACCCACTTGGAGAAGTAGTCTGTCAGAACGAGTAAGAACCGCTTCTGCTTTGATGGGTGTAATGGTCCAACAATGTCCATGGACCATCTCATGAATGGGTACGGTGATGTCACAGACGAGAGCCTCTCAGTTGGTTGATGAATTTTTGGAGCGTGTCGCTGGCACTTCTCACACTTGGCTGAAAACTTTATGCAATCACCGACTATAGTTGGCCAGAAATGACCATGTCTCTTGATTTTGACCGCAAGCGCTTTGCCCCCGGAATGATTGTCGCAGGATCCACTATGGACCTCTTCCATTATTCGTCTTGCTTTCTTCCCTTCTACACAGGTGAGCATAGGACCGGAGAATCCCCACCTGAAGAGGTTACCATCAAGTAGAACATAGCGAGCTGCTTGCTTCTGTAACTTGCGGGCTGCCCACTTGCCACTAGGCAGCGTGCCATCGGCAACATACTCTCGTATCTCGCCCATCCATAACTTGTCACAGCCGTATTCCAGCTCTTCGGCATCTGTGTCCATTAGGATTGCTTCGGGATGGTGAGAGCTGCTGACAGGAGAGATATCACTAACGGGGATGCCATCAATGTGTTCGTCTGCTTCGTGCATGTCAGCGTCCGGGATTTCGGGAGCTTCCGCCATTTCTATGTCTTCATTGATGTTTTCAGCAAAGGCGCCCGCTTGCTTCGCTGCTTGAGAGCGTGTTAAGATGGCGAGTGCCAGATCTTCTTGAATGCTGGGGAATTCAATGAACTCAACTGGAATGACCCGCTTCAAAGCCGGATCCTCTGGCATGGCAGTGGCAGAAGCGAGGTTGGCCAATGCGTCGGCGCTCGTGTTCTCACCTCTGGGAATTCTTGTGAGGGTGAATTCCTGAAATACAGAGGCAAGATCCTTTACCATCTTCAGATAAGCCTCCATGCGATCATCCTTCGCGATGTACTCGCCGCTGAACTGACTGGTCACCAGCTGTGAATCGGAGAATACGTGAACGTGCTCGATCTTTAGTCCTTGGGCGAGCCTCATGCCAGCGACGAGGGCCTCATACTCTGCTTCATTGTTGGAAGCTTTGAACCCAAGTCGAAACGATTGCTCAAGGACTTCTCCGGTTGGTGATACTAATCGTATCCTAACTCCAGAGCCACTCTTCGAGGATGAGCCCACCACATACAGCTGCCAGATTTCGGGTTGTACCCCCTCTGAGTCCTTGTCTTCTGGAAGTTTTATAAGGAAATCCGCCAGCACTTGTGACTTGTTGCATGTGCGCCCCTTATACTCGATGTCATACTCGCTGACCTGCCAGATTGACTAAAGCTATGTAAGACTGAGCGCAGTGGGAAAGTACTAAGGACAATAATAGAATGAGATTGAAAGTAAGGCCTTAGCTTTCTGGATGCCATGAGGACGGACAACGCCAGCTTTTCCAATTGGGGGTATCTTGTCTCAGCGTCGGTGAGCGTTTTGCTCACATAGAAGATAGGTCTCTGCTCACGTCTTTCCTCCCGCACCAGGACAGCGCTGACAGCTATTTCTGAGACAGCAATATAAAGGAAAAGAGGTTCTCCAGTTACTGGTTTAGCAAGGATGAGCGGCGTTGCCAGATACTCCTTAAGTTGCTTGAAGGCGTCCTCACACTTTTCTGACCATTCGAATTGCTTACTTCCTCGCAGGGTGTTGTAGAAGGGAAGGCATTTATCAGTGGAGCGCGAAATAAACCGATTGAGTGCAGCCACTCTCCCAGTCAATCTCTGCACTTCACGCTTATTCTTTGGTGAAGCCATCTGGATCAGTGCATCAATCTGTTTCGGGTTAGCCTCAATGCCCCGGTGAGTGACCGAGTACCCAAGGAATTTGCCTGAAGTCACGGCAAATCTGCACTTCGCTGGGTTTAGCTTCATGTTGTAGAGGTTTAGTTGGCTGAAGCATTCTTCCAGGTGGACGATGTGGTCTTCTTCCTCGAGTGACTTGACGAGCATATCGTCGATGTAGACCTCCATAGTCTTTCCCAACTGGTCCTGGAACATCTTGTTCACCAGTCTCTGATATGTTGCATCGGCGTTCTTCAGGCCAAAGGGCATCACCTTGTAGTAATAGATGTCTCGGTCCGTGATGAAAGCTGTCTTCTCACGATCTTCGGGATGCATCAGGATCTGGTTGTAGCCGGAAAAAGCATCCATGAAGCTAAGAAGCTTATTACCCGTTGTTGCCTCCACTAAGCGGTCGATGTGAGGCAAGGGGAAGCTGTCTTTCGGGCAGGCTTTGTTAAGATCCGTGAAGTCCACACAGACGGGCCACTTCCCATTCTTCTTCTTGACCACGACTGGGTTGGCGAGCCAGTCGGGATACTTGACTTCGGTTATC
Organism: Draba incana; assembly: GCA_963576765.1. NCBI lineage: Eukaryota > Viridiplantae > Streptophyta > Magnoliopsida > Brassicales > Brassicaceae > Draba > Draba incana. Next base: position 23,655,215 of record OY755212.1, on the reverse strand, counting down.
GAACCGACTCGCAGAAGCTTTTTTACTTCGTCATTAACAGCCTTTGCTTGCTCAGGACCCAGCTTCCTTCTTTTTTGCTTAACCGGCTTGAACGTAGGATCAACATTGAGCTCGTGGCTGGTGACATTGATGTCTATCCCATGCATATCTTCGGCGGCCCAGGCAAAGGTGTTGATGTTCTTTTGGTGAAAGGCCACTAGCTTTGCCTTGAGGGCTTCGTCAAGAGCTGCTCTAATCTCGACACATCTCTCTGGGTGTTGCTCGTCGATGCACACAGAGAGCACGGGTTCGCAGGTTGGCCGCTCCTCTTCAGCGTGACCATCAGTAATCTGCAATTGCTGTATGAGATTGGCCAGGTCTTTCGCCCGACTAGAATTGGTTTTTACCTTCTTTTGTAGCTCCTGCGAGGTCGGGACATTCTTTTTCTTCTTATGATTGCGCAGCTTGTGCTCTGCTAAGAAACACATGCGTGAATCTCTCTGGCTGCCAAAAATAGTCTTCACACCGTCTCTGGTCGGGAACTTTAAGCACAAGTGGTATATTGACGGAACAGCTCGCATCTGACTAAGCCAAGGTGTTCCCACGACCAAGTTGTAGATGGCGGGATGATCAGACACCGTGAAGTTCACCACCTGCTTGACGCCTCCAGCCTCCACTGGCAGACGAATCATTCCCATTGTCAAGGTCGTTTCGCCTAAAGAAGCCCGTTATAGGCTTCGGTTGCCCTGTGATGAGTGACAGGTCGATCTTCATCCTCTCGAGTGTTTCTCTGAAGATAACATCCACCAAGCTTCCGGTGTCGATGAGGACTCGAGCGACGTTGAAACCGAAGACAGTTAGATTGATCACCAAGGGGTCGCTATGCGGATGGTCGATACCTTCGGCATCTTCTTCATCGAAAGCGATAGGATCACTAGCGCGCTTTGCCTTCAGGGATGAGGCGATGTTGGTGCAGACTTCAGCACGCCTGTGGTAAGACTCGATCGCAGTTACGTTGTCAGCACAATACTACAATCCTCCCATGATCATGTTGATAGTGTTTTCCTCGTTCCAGCTCCTTCGCTGCTTACGGTACTGCTGCCTGACATCTTCGTTGGTGGTGTTGAACCCTAGCTTTCATGTGTTAGAAATTCTCTGGTCCCCTTAGTCGACGCCAAATTGTGGGGGTCGAAACCAACACAACTAAATTTGTAAGAGTTCGTGAGGGGAATTTAGAGATTTCTATGCTAACTAGGGATCACAAGAGATTCAGAAAGAGTTGTGTGTATTGCTATGTAAAAGTTGAGTACAATGCTTGTGTATGAAATTGCGGATCCCCTTAGGGTTTGTACAAAGAGGTATTTATACTATGTCTAAGGCGGCTACATTTCCTAAGCTTCTGCGGAGTCGGCAGCATCTACGTGGGCTTCGTGTTACTGGGCTGAAGATCGTATGGGACTGAGGGTGTGATCGATCGTCGTGGAGAGGCCGTGGTCGGGAGATGGGCTGAAGCCAGGCTCGGTCGGACCAGGCAAGGCCGTGGTCGCGAGATGGGCCGAAGCCAGGCTCGGTCGGACCAGGCGAGGCCGTGGTCGCGAGATAGGCCGAAGCCAGGATCGGTCGGACCAGGCGAGACCGTGGTCGCTCCTTTGGCCGAAGCCCCAGTCTCTTCGCGCTTCTCCCAGATTCTCTCTGCTGCCACATGCTTCGCTCCGCAAGAAGATCTAGGTGCTGTCATGCCTTGCCTCGTCGAGAATCTGGAGGACCATTTCTTCTACTGACTTGTCTTTAGATGTTAATGTTGAGCGGGTGAAAACCGACCCCAACAGTTAGCCCCCCAGCTTGGTAATGTTAGAGCTAATAGTGCCGAATTAAAAGATGTGTTGAGTATCAGCGTTAACGTTTGAAGTCAAAGTGTTTACCGATCCTGTAGTAGAGAGTGACTTTTTCACAAGAGGACTCGAGCGACGTTGAAACCGAAGACAGTTAGATTGATCACCAAGGGGTCGCTATGCGGATGGTCGATACCTTCGGCATCTTCTTCATCGAAAGCGATAGGATCACTAGCGCGCTTTGCCTTCAGGGATGAGGCGATGTTGGTGCAGACTTCAGCACGCCTCTGGTAAGACTCGATCGCAGTTACGTTGTCAGCACAATACTACAATCCTCCCATGATCATGTTGATAGTGTTTTCCTCGTTCCAGCTCCTTCGCTGCTTACGGTACTGCTGCCTGACATCTTCGTTGGTGGTGTTGAACCCTAGCTTTCATGTGTTAGAAATTCTCTGGTCCCCTTAGTCGACGCCAAATTGTGGGGGTCGAAACCAACACAACTAAATTTGTAAGAGTTCGTGAGGGGAATTTAGAGATTTCTATGCTAACTAGGGATCACAAGAGATTCAGAAAGAGTTGTGTGTATTGCTATGTAAAAGTTGAGTACAATGCTTATGTATGAAATTGCGGATCCCCTTAGGGTTTGTACAAAGAGGTATTTATACTATGTCTAAGGCGGCTACATTTCCTAAGCTTCTGCGGAGTCGGCAGCATCTACGTGGGCTTCGTGTTACTGGGCTGAAGATCGTATGGGACTGAGGGTGTGATCGATCGTCGTGGAGAGGCCGTGGTCGGAAGATGGGCTAAAGCCAGGCTCGGTCGGACCAGGCAAGGCCGTGGTCGCGAGATGGGCCGAAGCCAGGCTCGGTCGGACCAGGCGAGGCCGTGGTCGCGAGATAGGCCGAAGCCAGGATCGGTCGGACCAGGCGAGACCGTGGTCGCTCCTTTGGCCGAAGCCCCAGTCTCTTCGCGCTTCTCCCAGATTCTCTCTGCTGCCACATGCTTCGCTCCGCAAGAAGATCTAGGTGCTGTCATGCCTTGCCTCGTCGAGAATCTGGAGGACCATTTCTTCTACTGACTTGTCTTTAGATGTTAATGTTGAGCGGGTGAAAACCGACCCCAACAGTTAGCCCCCCAGCTTGGTAATGTTAGAGCTAATAGTGCCGAATTAAAAGATGTGTTGAGTATCAGCGTTAACGTTTGAAGTCAAAGTGTTGGGGGTCGAAACCAACACAACTAAATTTGTAAGAGTTCGTGAGGGGAATTTAGAGATTTCTATGCTAACTAGGGATCACAAGAGATTCAGAAAGAGTTGTGTGTATTGCTATGTAAAAGTTGAGTACAATGCTTGTGTATGAAATTGCGGATCCCCTTAGGGTTTGTACAAAGAGGTATTTATACTATGTCTAAGGCGGCTACGTTTCCTAAGCTTCTGCGGAGTTGGCTGCATCTACGTGGGCTTCGTGTTACTGGGCTGAAGATCGTATGGAACTGAGGATGTGATCGATCGTCGGGGAGAGGCCGTGGTCGGGAGATGGGCCGAAGCCAGGATCGGTCGGACCAGGCGAGGCCGTGGTCGCGAGATGGGCCGAAGCCAGGCTCGGTCGGACCAGGCGAGGCCGTGGTCGCGAGATGGGCCGAAGCTAGGCTTGGTCGGACCAGGCGAGGCCGTGGTCGCTCCTTTGGCCGAAGCCCCAGTCTCTTCGCGCTTCTCCCAGATTCTCTCTGCTGCCACATGCTTTGCTCCGCAAGAAGATCTAGGTGCTGTCATGCCTTGCCTCGTCGAGAATCTGGAGGACCATTTCTTCTACTGACTTGTCTTTAGATGTTAATGTTGAGCGGGTGAAAACCGACCCCAACAATCGACACAGCCACAAGACATCGATCGACACACTGTTCCTGAACCCAGAATTCGAGCATGTCCTCACTCGGCTCTTTCTCGGGATACAACAATCACATGAATCACACAACACAACACGATTCACACATAAAACAGAGACAAACAATCAATAACATGCTCAAAACATCAATCACTCCATTCATCATTCAACATATAATCAATTTCTAGCATTTCTTAAGCGATCACGCACTCACCATTAAGTTTTAGAATCGAGACTGCTAAGAACACGAAGAACGCGATCTCTACGACCTAGGAACCCCTCTGGTTCGCACCGGAATCACCCAAAAACACACCACGAACGATCCCGAGAACGAAAGAACAAAGAACCCTTGAACACACAAACGATTCTTCAAACAATCTCTCGATTATCTCAAAACTTAGCTTTCTCTGCGTTTTACTCCTCCAAAAATGCGGCCACAAGTATGCTAGAGGCTTATAAATACGAGCCCTAGGTTAACCTTTTAAACGCAATTGAACCGAGCCAAAAATTCAATTAACCCGAATTCTGCAACCCTGGTGTCGATCGACACTACCAAGGGTGTCGATCGACACCTTGACCAAAATGCACCTCTTTGGTTTCGGGATGTTACAATTATTATTATGTTGAACTTTGTGTTAAAATTTGTGAAAAAAAAATAAATTATTTTTGAAACTTGTGTCCGGACTTGTGCTCAATCTAGGTTATTCTCATGTTCAAACTTGTGTTAAAAAAAAAAAAAAAACTTTGTTTTCACTTCAATTAGAACCAAAGAGAAGGAGTTGTATCATGTAAGTATGTGTGACTAGTTAACCAGTAAGGCTATTGCAACTTATTCGTTAAATTTGACAATTCTTTTTGTATTATTATGTAGAGTTCTGCTGTAGACTTCCCTTGTTGTTTATGAACTTCCCTTGTAGACTTCTTTTAAACCTAATTCAAATTTTTACTTCTTTTAAATTGCCGCCATACTTTTTTAAAATTGCCGCCAAATTTACTTCTTTTAAATTGCCGCCATACTTTTAAAAATTATCGCCAAATTTACTTCTTTTAAATTGCTGCCAAATTTTAACCTAATTTAAAATTGAATAATTAAAAAACTTAGCTCATTTGTGGAAACTTAGCTCATTTGTGGAATAAATTGATCTTGCTTGGTTAGCACTTAGCTAATTTGTAGAAACAAGTATTTGTTTACGTTTTTTATATTACTTGCTAAGTTACTTAAGCCACTGATAATTTTTGAAACAAAAATAAAATTTGATTCAGTGTTATCAAAACTTATCATCAGAATATTTAAAAACAAATATTTGATTCGGTGTTATCAAAACTTATCATCGGAATATCAAAATTTTATATCTTTCATACAATGATACAACAAAGAAACTTTCTTTCACATCTTTAACTCTCTTTCACAATGCTGCTTTTAGTGCTTCATCCACCATGCTTCTTGCGTATTGCGGGTCGTCGCATATCAAGATATTGTCGGAGATTGAACCAACCTTCACCTGAACCAAAATAATAATACACATAAATTTAATCAAACTCCATAAACCTTAAACAAACCTAAAAGGCTAAAAATAGATAGCACATAGTGTGATAGTAGGGAGTGATGAATGAATCAAATTGAATAGTATACTTCTGTAAGTAGACTTCCCGCGTAGAGTTCCGTAAGTAGACTTCTGTAACCTGAGAAACACAAACAAAATCAAATCATCTAAAAAAGCATACAACGGACTAGATCTAGTGGAGATCGAAGAGTTTGAAGGAACAAATATAGCTTTTTAAGGTTTTGTTTTCATAATAAGCAACAAATGAGGAAAAACTCACCAAAGATCTGAGATTTGCGAATGTGTTAAGGATTGAGATTTTCTCGTTCATCGGTGTTCTTCCATTCAGTTTCACCATATTTCATATCTCTAGATCTACAAAACAAAGGAAACAAAAGTTGAGGAATCACAAACTCAACCAATAATGAAGCAACACATCCAAATTTCAAACCTTTAACATGGTTGACAAACTAAAAAAAGTGAAAATAGAGGCACATACTTTTGTTGAAACTGAAATGAGTTGCTAGAATCAGAAAGAGGACGAGATTTCGTATGGAATAGACCCAAAAATTGTTCAAATCGGTGGAGAATTGAAGAAGATAGGGCTTAGGCAAAAATTCCTCAAAAATCTCTCTAAAAACGTGAGAAGAGAGAAAAAGTAAGGAAGCTAGGGCTGAAAATAAAAATTAGGGTTTTCATTGAAAAACTTGCTATATATATGGAGACAAAAATTAGGGTTAGTAGACTTCCCGTGTAGACTTCCTATGTAGACTTCCTGTGTAGACTTCTGTAACCTAAGAAACACAAACAAAATCAAATCATCTAAAAAAGCATACAACGGACTAAATCTAGTGGAGATAGAAGAGTTTGAAAGCACATAATAAGCAACACATGAAGAAAACTCAGTAAAGATCTGAGATTTGCGAATGTGTTAAGGACTGAGATTTTCTCTTTTATCGGTGTTCTTCCATTCAGTTTCACCACCTTTCATATATCTAGATCTGCAAAACAAAGGAAGCAAAAATTTAGGAATCAGAAGTGAGAGAAGAGAAGTATGTGCAAAATCATCTTAAAATGCCTAGAAAGACACAAACTCAACCAATAATGAAGAAACACATCCAAATTTTAAATATTTATAATAGTTGACGAACTGAAAAAGTGAAAATTGAGGCACATACCTTTGTTGAAAGTGAAATTAGTTGCTTGAATCAAAAAGAGGAAGAGATTTCGTATGGATTAGACCCAAAAATTGTTAAAATCGGTGGAGAATTGAAGAAGATAGAGCTTGGGCAAAAAATCCTCAAAAATCACTCTAAAAACGTGGGAAAAGAGAAAAAGTTAGGAAACTAGGGTTCAAAAAAAAAATTAGGGTTTTCATTGAAAAGTTGCTTATATATGGAGACTAAAACATTTGGTTAGGTTAAAACAAAATTCTGGTTAAGTAGACATCCGGTTAGGTAGACTTCCATATGGATGTCTACGAAACCCTATACTCTAAAATGAAACCCTAAACGCAATTGGAAGTCTACAATGGAAGTGTACAATAGAAGTCTGCAATTCAAACACTAGATCGACTGGAAGTCTACAATAGAAGATTGCATATGTGAAATATGCTACAATGAAAGTCTACAATTCAAAACAAAAATCGACTTTTTCCTTTAGATTATTCATAACTGTTAATTAAATCTATTATTTAAACATTTGATATATTCATAATTTTATATTTTTGGCAAATTTGACATTTAAAATCTTCATATTATGAACTTTAAATGCAACCCTAAAGGTAAAAACATGTTTTTAAAATGTAATATCAATCTATTTCCCATATTTTTAACCCATAAGCCCACAAACTAATGTCCATGACTCATAATATTCAAGATTTTACATCCCCTCGTAGTAAATTCAACTCTCATAATCAAACCCTAAACTTCTTATAAGTTGTTCATTATAAACCATGAATCATGTAACACAAATCTCTAAAACGTGAATCCATGACAATCATACAATCATAAAGACTATACATACATAATTCAAAACAATAACGAATACCATGTCCCCACATTGTCACAAAACTTCTCAATGTAAAGTGATGAAATATAGTATTTCATCTATGATAGTATGTAGTTCATTCATTCATTTTCATTATAATTTCTCTTTTTTTACTTTCTGCTAATTTGGTGAACTTTTATTTTTAAAACATCACAATTGCATTAAGATTAATTATCCAAAAGATTTTATGGTCAAATTATTTTTTTTATGTACTTATAGATTTAAATTTTACTAAATAATTACGATGTAGACTTCCATATTTCGTTGCAGACTTCCAAAATGTAAACTTTTTCATTCCAATTTGTCTTTTTTTGTACTTTATGCTAATTTGGTAAACTTTTATTTTTCAAACATCACAATTGCATTTAGTTTAATTATTCAAAAGATTTTATTGTAAAATTATTTTTTATATATTTATAGATTTAAATTTACTAAATAATTACGATGTAGACTTCCATATGTCGTTGTAGACTTCCAAAATGTAGACTTTTTCGTTCCAATTAATTTTTTTTTTGTACTTTATGCTAATTTGGTGAACTTTTATTTTTCAAACATCACAATTGCATTTAGTTTAATTATCCAAAAAATTTTATGGTCAAATTATTTTTTATGTATTTATAGATTTAAATTTACTAAATAATTACGATGTAGACTTCCATATTTCGTTGCAGACTTCCAAAATGTAGACTTTTTCATTCTAATTTGTCTTTTTATTTTACTTTAGGCTAATTTGGTGAACTTTTATTTTTCAACCATCACGATTCCATTTAGTTTAATTATTCAAAAGATTTTATGGTCAAATTATTTTTTATGTATTTATAGATTTAAATTTACTAAATAATTACGATGTAGACTTCCATATTTCGCTGCAGACTTCTGGTGTAAATCTCCAACGAAGACTTCCAAAAGGATAGAACGGTCATTGCGGCTGCAGTTTTATTGTTTGTTCATTAAGGCTCTAACAGTAATTTCACTACCCCTTTAGAGTAGTTTTGCAAGTTTTCACAATAGGGGTGTAATTTTGCATTAAAAATGAAAAAATGTATATTTCATGCAATAATCCCTTAAAAGTAACATGTAAAAAGTGGCATATCTAAATAATCTTATTGTTTTGGTCTATTGAGTGAAATAATAATTTTTTAATCGTCTTAATTTTATTTTTACTACACATTATGTTAATTTTTACAAAGTCGATTTTACTACAAAAAATTCACTCCTATATTTCCTTCTTCATGTTCATGTTGGACATATTCTACTTTTATTGTGTAGAATCACGGCAAACATTGGACTCTTGTAAGTTTGCCTCCATTAAGGTGAATATTTGTTAATAAATCACATTTTATGATAATAAAATCCCAGACTTTCAGATGTAGAAGCATCAATTAACATTTGATCAACCTTAGATCAAAGAGGCTCCCACTGCTAAATAATAGTTTTGGTCTTTCTTGTTTTTTATTATTAACTAGGTGACTGGCCTGCGCTATAACATCCCGAAACAAAATGTGAATTTTGTTAAGGGGTGTCGATTGACACCAGGTATGGGTGTCGATCGACACCATTGTTTTAGGTTTGTTTCGGTTCAATTTTTGTAATCGTTCGGTTTGGCCGTTTCGGGTTATGGGAACCCTAGGTCGTGATATTTAAGCTTATTTCGATGAGAAGCTGTGTTTTTCATCAAAAAAACGTGAGAGAGATTGAGAATTGAGAGAGAAAGAGGTGATTCTCGTGTTCTTGAGAAAAAAGAGGGATTGTGAGAATGAGACAATCATGTTGCCTTGTGTAGGAGAAGCAGTTTGGATGATCAAATCGATTCTGATCATTGTCAAATTTTACGGGTAAGTTTATATCTCTCTTAGCTAGCCGTGAGGCAAATCGGTTTGTCAATTGGTTTCGTATGCAAAGAGATATACGTGTTTTCGTGAGTAAGGGCTGTGCAGAATGGAGTCTGTGATTAGACCACTTCGAGGGAGTTTTCCCGGAGTTACAAAGCGTTTTAAGGAACTATCCTTATGTCGTTGGAAAGCTCTTTGTGTCTATTTTCCGAATCATGTTTCAGATCATGATTCCGAGGTAAACTCCATCTTTAATGGTCATTCGAAGTCAGTATGTCGTTCTATTCTTTCAGAAATTCTGAGTTTGATTTAGGGAAAAATCTGTTGATGAGTTTTAGGTGATAGAGAAGGGTTAACCAGTGGCTTTTGGTCTCGTTGGGACTTTTTTTAGTGCTGGTTGTGTTGTTGATGGATTTCCTTTTCCCGGAAAGCTAAGGTGAGTGGGCGACCGTAGGGTCGTATATGCTAGGGATTGATTAACGGTTGATTTAGGAGATTACGTTATGGATTTTGTGGTTGTTTGTGTTGTGTATTGTGATGGAAATCGTGATTGAATGTGTTGATTCGTGAGTAATCATTTGTTTCGTGATTTCGGACTGTTTATCATTTTTGAGCATTGCTATGCGAACAGAGTGTCGATCGACACCCTTGTTAATGAAGCGTCGATCGACACCGTGCGATGTGTCGATTGACACCCCTATTGTTGAAGCGTCAATCGACACCGTGCGACGTGTCGATCGACACCCATGTTATTCATGCGTTTGTCGTTTTAAATGAATTGTTGTTGATGTTTAGTATATGCGTACTTAGGTTGTAGACGGGAGGACCATCTCACTAAGTATTTATTAAATACTTACGCAACTCTTTTTGCCATTTGTTGCAGGTAAAAAAAATGTGTTATTCGGGAATCAAGGCCGGTGAAGAGGATGATAGGATTTGATTTTATTTGTTTAGTTTCTAGTGAACATGGTGTTTAGGTTGCTAGAGTTTCTGTTTTCGATTATTGGATAATGGGATTGTTTTGTTAGTCTTGATAATTGGTTTAATTATGTATTGGAGTTTGATTACTGAATTGGTTTATTGAACTGATTTATGTTTATTTCCCCAGTAGCACTGTTTAGGATTATTTTTTTAAAAAAAAACGAGTGTTGGTTGTTTCACGCACCGTGTGCGGGTATGAAATATTTTAGACAATTATGTTAGTTTTAGTCTTTCTTAGAATGTTTATCAAATTATGAAACATTAAATATGCATGATTGCTTGTTTTTAAACTTATATGTAAGTAGAAAAAAGATTTCAATGTTCTTTCGAAAGTAGAGATTTTTAGATTTGTAACTTTTTTAGATTTCTTCCTAAGTGATTCATCTACGCCTTGTACATTCATGAAAAATTTATAAATTCTATAATACATAATTATCTACGCTTTGTTATCATTCATTCATATTTTTATTTTTATTTTTTTCATTTATATAAACACTTTTAATAAATGTTATAGTGATCTATGTATATGTTGTTTCTTTCGATCTTTGTTTATTTTTCTTCTCGATATTTTTTAATATTTCTTTCGGTTTTTTCTTCTTCTTTTTCTTTCATTGTCTTTGTCTTGTTTGTTTTATCTTACTTTTTCTTTATACTTTTCTTCTGGTTTTCCTTTATTTTTTTCCTCGTCTTCATGTTCTTCGTCGGTTTATCAATATTTTTCATCTTTCACCTTCCATTTTGTCTTTTATGATTTTTACTTCTTTGTTTTTTTTTCCGATATTGTCTTCATCTTCATCTTCTTTTCTTCGCTAATCTAATTTTTAATCTTCTTCTTATTTTATTTATTCATCTCGTCTTTACCCTCTCTTTGTCGTTTTCAATATCTATCAAAATCTTATTACGTAATCTTTAAGAAAACTTATATATTTGATGAATAACACATTTCTCGCGTTAAATTATTTTTATCCATTAAATATTATTTTTATTCAGCAATAATCTTTTTGTTCAATATCTATTCAAATTTTGCAATTTTTATAACAACTAATACATCACTAAACAAAATCGTAAGCTAATACATCACTAAACAAAATCGTAAGTTACAACGTACAACACCAAAATCATAAATCTTTATCAAAAAAAAAAACACCAAAATCATATATCGTAACTAACTAATATTGACTTCCAACAGTAATTTTACAATAAAGAAAACAGTATAACGTAAGCATATATTTTATTTTAGGCTTTTTTGACATATTTGATTTTAAATTTGATTTTTTTAAGTTTAGAAAGGTAAAAATGAAAAAAACCAGACAATATCACAACAATTAATCAACCGAAGCTTCACTAAAACAATTAAAGAATTGAAGCAAAATACAAAATAAAAAGTAATAGGATTTTTTAAAAATTTATTGGTTGTTACTTTTTCTTTAATCCGAAATCCATATGACAAAAAAAATCTGAAATTAGTTGTTAATTTATAAAAGGGTTGGGGAATTATTCATGGTTTTATTAGTTTTTATCAATAAGATTATAGTAATTTGTGTTAAAATATAAATTAGAGATTGAAGTTATGTCATCATTCCATGTCATAATTTTTTTAGAATTAGCCAATAAAATTAAAATACCTAATCTTTTTCAATAAAACTATTTTGCTTTTAATAGTAAGGGGATAATTGAAAATGACAAATTCTCTTGGATGCCACAAAAACAAGTTTATCTTTCTTAGATACCACTAAATCTAAAATGTTCCTTAGATACCATTAGTGTGTTGAGAAAAAGACTGTTATACCCTTATTTTAAATTGATTTCATTTCATTTTTTTATTATATAAAAATTTCTGATTTCATTTAACTTTATAATATTTCTTTTTTTCATTTTTTATTTCCTCTATTTTGTAACATCGGGAAAACCTAATACATACGATCGGAGAAGACGACTCTGACGACGGTGACGACGAATCGACGGCGATAGCGACAGCGACGGCGACGGCGACGACGGAGTGATCGGTGAAGGAGACTCTATCAACGGCGGGCGATTTGGTGGTCAACGGTGGTGATAGATCGGAGATAATTTGGTCGATTCGTCGGAGAGATTCATTCGCCGTAGAGTTTTGCGAGCACGATTCGAATTACAGTCAAGCTTATAAGACTCTGTTTTTGGATTTCAAATCGATTAGGTATGTGTGTGTTTGTGCTTCATCTTTTCTTTTGAATTTTGAATTTCCAGAATATGTGTTTAGCTTTCACTGTGAAGATTGTGATTGTGGATTGGAAATCTATAGTATTGGAAATTGATTGTGACTGTGTTTGTTCTTCATCTTTTGCTTTGAATTTTGAATTTCCAGAATCTGTGTTTAGCTCTTTTGATTTCACTGTGAAGATTGTGATTGTGGATCCCAAATATGTGTTTAGCTCTTTTGATTTCACTATTAAGGTTCACTTGATAGTAGAATTGGTTCTTCATGATGAATTACATTTAAGTTGAAACTCAAATCGATTATTCCTTTCATTGTGTAATCTGTGTGGTAATATGTGTAGTAATTTGTGTGGTAAACGATTTGGGATTGGTACATTCATGAAGAAAGTACAAGAAGATAGTGAACCAACTCGCTTGTGTGTAACGGTACGTCGCAAATGCGGGAGATGTGATAGACAAGGACACAACAAGCAAATTTGTAAAACACCTATATGATGAAGTTATATGCTTGTGACAGAGGAGCACACAATAGAGAGATATGAAGAGTGATTCATTTCTATAGTATTATTTCAAAAGAGATACATTTTATTAATACTTGCAAATGGTTACATTTTTTATGGATTATGAACTATATTTTTTATGTTGATTTAGTTCTGGACTTTACTTAAGTTCAAACCAATTATAGATCTTTGTCAAATTTATCAGGTCTCCTCTTCAATTACTTGCAAACGGTCTCTTTCTTGCTCGATTTAGGAATACCTTCCGGAATACTTAGGAAGCATTCCTAAACTTTGACAAATGCTTCCTAAATATTAATTTAGGAAGGGTTCATCTATATTTAGTAATACCTTCCTAAATTCAAAAATTGATTTTAAATTATTGTGTTTGGGTTAACTATTCCCAAATTAGGGTATAGTTATAGAGGGGTTTGGGGTTTTTTAAAAATTTAAAATTTAAAATTATTGTGTTTGGGTTAATTATTCCTAAATTAGGGTATAGTTTTAGGGAGTTTGGGGTTTAGATAAAACAAATTTTAAATTTTAAATTTTTGGATTTGGGTTAACTATTCCCAAATTAGGGTATAGTTTTAGGGGGTTTGGGGTCTTAGTGTTTGGGACTTAGAGAAAATAAATTTTAAATTTTAAATTTTTAGATTTGGGTTAACTATTCTCAAATTAGGGTATAGTTTTAGAAGGTTTGGGGTTTTCAGATAAATTTTGAATTTTCAATTAGGGTATAGTTTTAGGGGGTTTGGAGGTTGGGGTTTAGGATTATGGATTGAACTTGTATCTATTTTTGTCTAATTTCATATTTAGGAATATCTTCCTGAAGACTTAGGAAGCATTCCTAAATTGTGATAAATGCTTCCTAAATATTAATTTAGGAAGGGTTCCTCTCTGTTTAATAATACCTTCCTAAACTCAAAGATTGAATTTAAATTTTAAATTTTTGAGTTTGAGTTAACTATTCTCAAATTATGGTATAGTTTAGGGGGTTTGGGTTTAGGGTTTGGTGTTTTAGTGTTTGGGGTTTAGAGAAAATAAAATTTAAAATGTGGGTTTTTAAAAAAATTTAATAATATTTCGGAAGGCTTTTCTAAACATATAGAATTTCTTCCTAAATGTAATAAAACCAGAGTCTAACAACACAAAAATTAAAAAACGTAGCAGCCTCAAAGGAGGATATCCCACAAAGCCTTCATCCGAAGTCTAACAACATAAAAATAAAAAAGGTAGTAGTTTTTGTTTTCTTCTCTCTAGAGAAATATGGAGTGTAAAACTCATCGAAAATCTCACTCGCCAATCTTGTTCTCATGTCTTCCTCTTCGTCTACAAGTTTAGACATATCTTGGATCCCCATCGAGTGACATTCGATCATCTTCATGGTAAAAAGACCACAATGGGCGATGAACCTTGTCGTAAGAGTATGTTTTTCTTCTAGCTTCTCAACTTTGAATGGTGTATGATCAACCTTCTCTTTACGAACAAAAGCAAGTAGGAAAGAGAACATTTCTGCACAAAGACAAAAATAAGTGATTACTTTTGTTTATGAACTATTTAGGAAACCATTCCGAAATGATTAGAAATCCTTCCTAAATATGGATTTCGGAAACTATTTAGGAATCATTCCTAACTATTTAGGAAGGTGTTCCTAAACAACAGAGCTTGAAAAACGTGATTGTAAACAAAAAATTATACTTGCAAAGGGTTGCACATGACTTGGAATAAAACAAATATTCTGATTCGGGCTCTTGCATTCCAGTACTGTGATCGAGCCCTTCTTGAGGTCGATGGCCAATTTGAGTCCTCCGTTCAAACTCTCCACAAGAAGAAGAGATATGAGTCCTCCTTTCCTTCTACCATGTGCTATGTTATGTTATGCTCTACTCATGAACTAGTACACAAAAATAAAATGAAACATTTAAGAGTAAATTTAGCTCATAAACCAAACGTAACAAATTTATTTCATACAAGAAATACCCTACAAAGAAGTCATTTTCTAATGTGTTAGCTCTCTCATAAAACGTAATTATAAGATTACCAATCGAAATATATGAGTATGAATAAGCCCAGAAAGCATACCTCATCAAAGATAATGGAACAAAGCTAATTCACTAAAAACTCCTTCAATCCATCATTCTAAACCCAAATTGTGTTCATGTGACAACAATTCACTAAAAGCATATCAAACTCCATTAATTAGTTCTTCCAAACCTAGATTCCAACACTCTACTCTCAGAATCAAACTCTAACAACAACAAGAAAATGAAATAAAATGACAATTAGAAAGTAATCGAACTAATTTGAACAAAGACCTAGAAATAGTAATCAGAGATAGAGGATACAAGAACACATATACCTTGATTTTCCGACGACGAGAAAACGCGACGGAGAGGCGAGACGCGACGGAGAGATCGACGACGCGACGGAGTTATTGACGACGCGACGGAGAAGCGAGATGCGGCGGAGAGATCGACGATGCGACCGAGAGGCTCGAAGACGCGATGGAGAGACCGAGATCGGAGAAGATGAGAGATCGAGATCGGAGAAGAAGACGCGACGGAGTGCGACTTGAGATTTTAGTCATTTTTTTTTCTTTTTTTTTATCAGATAAACCTTATAAGAAAAGAATGAGATTTTAGTCATTTTACTAGTCATTAGTGGTATCTATGGAACATTTCAAAATAAGTGGTAAATTTGGAAGGAAAACTTAAATAAATGGTATCTATGAGAATTTCCCTTTGAAAATTCTAAGATATTAGTTTTGGGCTTTCTGTTTTGGTAATAATATAGTTTAAGTCATAAGAATACAGTGTTTTATCAATCCTAGAATACATACAAATACAATATGTGTTTATTGTACAGTAGGGTAATATAGCTGATGTCGGGTAGATCCGCATGTATCGGGTTATTTTGTTAATATTTACACGTGAGAGAACCCGAATCTTGAGTTGATATTTTGGGATAGTCACAAAAATGAATTTAATAATATTATTGTGTAGTATACATATAATTAGAAAATTACACGCGTTATATGCGAAATAAAATAATTGTCAAACAAAATCAATAATTTTAGTTAAAAAAACAATTATAGTGAATTATTATACGTAATCTAAGACCCATTTTATATATTTGAATTTTGCGATTATTTTGTATAAAAATGTGTTTCACACGTGAAATAATTAAACCAACAAATTTCATTAATAATTATTTTACTTGTAGGAAGGCATATTTATGAAAACTTAAAAATATCTACTTGTCAAACAAAACAACACATGTAAAAATATATATGAAAAAATTGTTTTACATGCTCATATATTTTCTAAAGATAATAAATTGTTTTTTTCTATTTTAAATCAAATTTTTTTTTGGTGTATATGTTAAATTTTTGTTCACATTTAATTATATGATTTAAATCTATAATTTTTGAAATATTTTAATTTTGGTGCATTTAAGATTTCCAAATATTTTTAATTTTGGCAAGTTTAGGAAGATTCATATGTGTTTGACAATTAGAGTTATAGTAATAAAAATAAGTATATTTGGAAATAAATGTGTTTGGTAATGAGTATAAGAGAATTAAATAAATAAATTAAAAAAAAATTGTGGAAGTGACACAAGCAAAATGCTCCCAAAATTCTTCTCCTTTGCAGATGCTTTTAATCTTGTCTGCATTCCCAATCCAAAAATCCAAAGGAAAATGGAAGCCATAACCAAATATGGATCTCATTCACAAGCTCTTGTCTTTCGTCGTTCATGTTGGCGGCCAAACTTGAACTCTTCCTACCCCAATTTCTTTCCCGGACTGTCCTTTTCTACAAACCAATCTCCCAAAAAGGTGGGTTTACTTAGAGCAACAACGAATATTACCGATGATAACTCGATTAATCGTCCGTTTACTCCGTTTCCACCAAGTGTTTGGGGTGATCACTTCCTTTCTGCTTCCGTGAATTGCACGGTATGTACGCCTAGATGAATATTTATAGATATAATATTTGAACTTTGGATTTAATGTAACTAATACATCACTTGTCATTCGTTATAGGAAATGGATGATCTTTTGAGAGAGATTGAGGCACTCAAACCTAGAGTGAGTGCGATGCTGGTTCCTAACGACGGTGCTGATGCAAAGCAAATCATTTGTTTGATCCATACGCTTGTGAGTCTTGGAGTCTCTTACCATTTTGAGGATGAGATTATTGAATTCCTTAAGGCTTCTTTCGAGAACATGGAGGCATGATCATTGATTGCAAAGAAGATGATCTATACACAGTTTCCGTCATCTTCCGTGTCTTAAGATTATATGGTCACCACATGTCTTCGGGTGAGGATCTCTATTACGTAGCTAAACTAACCATCTTTGTTAAATTTTCTAATTTATCTTAAAGTTGGTTTGAACATAATAATAATAATAATAAACGATTGTGGTTAAGTGGTAGTCAGGTCCGACTAGGGCCGTGCTTAATGGCTTAAAAAAAAGGCATTAAGTGGTAGTTGGTTTGGACATGTTTCAATCTCTTACCATCTTAGATAGTTTTCTATAGATATTAATATGTACTATATTTTTTTGTGAATGTTTTCAACGTTTTTTTAAAATTATTTTTTCGTTCGAATATATTTAAAATCTTAGATTTATAATTTACGGCATTTGGTCCGACTTTGAACCCAAGATGGACATACAATACATGCTTACGAGTTACGACCCTTATTTAGGTTAAATATATTCCGGCTTCAGTTTTGAAAGTATATGTGGTCTAGTGGAAATAAATATCTCCTCAGAAGCGGATGAGTTCAAAATAAAAATTGAAAAAAAAATTTAATCAACTTTTTTCAATATGCAAACCGGCTCATTTTTTCCTAGTTTGCGGTTTTCTAAGACTCAAAGTGAGCTCGTGGGTTTAGTTTGCTAGAGGCAAAACGTAAACTCGCACCCCTTTTAGTTTGATTTCCACTTGGAATAATTCCGTGTTGGTAGGCCAGTTGGCTTGGTGCTTCGGCTTGGCGGTTAAACATGTTATGTTCTTACTTTGTAATGTTGTCTCTGTTTGTTTGGTAGATTTTGGTCATTCTGTTTTCTAAGTTTGTTTGTACACTACAAGAAAACAAAGGTGTTTCCGACAGATTTCAGAAGGATTTCCACCATCGGTTCTATCTCGTCGGAAATTGAAGATCCGTCGGAAATCCGTCGAAATTCGATTTTCGACGGATTTATGACGGATTCCGTTACCGTATACCGGATACCGTATCCGTCGGAAATTTCCGACGGAATTGCAATTTAAAAAAAAAAAAAAAAAATTCTCCGGCAGAGAATCCTCCTCCTCCTCCTCCTCCTCCTGCGATATTCCAACGGCCTAAACCGTCTGAATTCCGTCGGAATTGACCCTTTTCCGATGGGATTGGTCCGTCGTTTCTATCTCGTCGGAAATTACAATCCGTCGGCAATCCGTCGACCAGCTGCGACGGATCTCAGACGGAAAACGGATAGCCGGATTCCGTCGACCTTTGGTCGATATAACGTCGGAAGTACAATCGGCGACGGAATTCCGACGGTTTCGAACATCCGGTGGTTTCCGACGGATTTCCGACAAACCAGGAAATCCGACGGAATAGCGAGGGACAAAGGAACCGACGGAATGCCGACGGACAAAGGCACCGACGAAATTCCGACGGGATAGGATTCCGACGGAATTCGTTATTTTTAAAAAAAAAATTAATAATAATTAAATAATTTAAAATAAATAAAATATAATAAAACATTTAACAATAAATTAAAATTTTAAAATAAAAACTGATTAAATTAAAATTGTTTTAAAAGTATTTTAAAGTTTTACATTAAATTTTAAAACTTCAAAAGGCCTATTCCGGCCTACGGGTATTGAAGAATTCGTTCATCTTCTGTTCCAACGCTCGAAATCGTTTATTGGCCTCCGCCTTATCTCTCTCTCCCTTCCTCCACTGCCCTAAGCCGCTCGGTCAGCTCTCGGTTTTCTGCCACCAAACGGCTACCACCGCCATATCGAACCGACGAAACGGACGAGCAACTATCTTCAGGGAGGCCGTATACACGGCCTCTGGTCTTGGGAGTCACCTATGATAAAAAAGAAATTAAATCTTATAACTTAATTGTATTAAAAGTTAATTTGAAATTTGTTTAAAAGTGACACGGTTACTAACCTCGTAGGTGAACTCGTTGATCTTCTCGACTGGAACTTCGGTGGACGCCGGATTTCCTTCCTCGATCGGTTGCAATTGGAGGTACTGCTCCTGCCGCCTCTCCACGCTTTCAACGGTTTCACGAGCAATCGGATCTTGAATTTCACCGGTCTTCTTGTTGGTGTGCGTAGCTTTGATCAAATCAAGATGCGAAGGAAACACACCGGTCTCGTGAAACTATTAACATATACAATTTCATTAGCGAATTTAAAAAATTATGAATTATTTAAAAATTTACCATTTTATCAGCAACTGACGCCTTGCTCGTTGCTCCGAGGTTGTGGGTTGCCGGTCCCTTCCCCTTCCGGTTGCTATTGCGGTTAGTTGAGTTTTTCTCCGAGGCCGCCCGAGTTTCCTCCCGTTCCCAATGTGCAAGAAGTCCAGCCCATAATGTTTCTTTTTGTTTCAAAACCCGAGGCACCTTCCTGTATTTGTACCACGACTCCTTCCACTCGTTCATCTTCAACAAGTACTTCCTCCCAGCCTTTTCGTCGAATTTCTTACAGACCAACGGAGTGAGCAGTGGGTCCCACGTAAATTCTTGCTGAAAAAAACCACATTCCCGCATTAGTAATTAAAATGTGAGTCATATAAGAAATATATTTTAAAATTAGAAAATAAAATCATACTGCAAATTGCCAGAACCAAGTGTCACGGTCCTCCACTGGCATATCACTGTATGTGGGATACGGTTTAGTTACAAAGCAATTCATCATTGCATTGATAGAACTCGTAATCCCGCTTCCCGAGTATTGGAACCTATTATAATATTTAGTTAAATATTTTAATAAATTAATTTAATCCAGTACATATTTAAATAAGACTTACCAGGTCGTGTTAGGTGGAATGTCTGGATCTAGACGAGTCAACCTATCACGTCCGGGTTGTGACACAAACTCCTCGATGCTCATGACCGTGGGAGCTGAGGTGGCTGTACCCGTGGGCTGAGACATGTGTGGGGTCTCTAATCTGACATTACTGTCGGGGATATGCATCTGACTCGCACTCCAACCTCCCGTACTGGAAGTCCTAGAGTGATGATATCGCGGATAGTCCCTACCATTTCCAAAATTCTAAGATTTTGAGATTTCGGGATTTATGGAATTTGGAATTTATAGGAATTTGGGATTTTCAGATTTTGGGATTTAGTTATTTGGAAATTTAGGATTTTGGATTTAAGGATATAGGGAATTTGGTTTTTTTGGAATTTTGAGATTTCAGGAATTTAGTTTTCGGAGATTTTGTTATTTAAGGACTTAGGGATTTAAGGGTTTAGGGATTGCTGGGAATTTGAGATTTTTGTAATAAATAAATTTATTGAATTTGGGATAATGTGGTTTTGGGATTTAGGGACTTAGTGATTTAGGGAAATTGGCATTTTGTAATTTAAGTAATTAAGGCTTTTTGTATATTGTATATTCAGAAATCGAAGTTTATGGATGTAGGTTTTGTTGGGAAATTGATATTTATAATTTGAAAAAAAAAATTAAAAAAGATTTTTAGAGTAGTTTTAAAATTTTAAAGGTTTAAAATGTTTTATAGATGTTATAAAATTTTTTAATTTTAAGGATTTTAAATGATTTTCTTAAAATTTTGTATTTAGGATTTTAAAAAATTAAAAATTTTACAAATTAATCATAGAATAAATTTTCAAAAATCCCTAAAAATCACAAAAACCTTATGAAAATCTTAATCTTAAAATTGGAAATATTTATAAAATTTGCATTATCTAAAAATCCATAAATTGGTAAATTCCTAAAATTATCAAAATACCTAAATCTCTTAGTCTCTAAATCCTTAAATTCCCCAAAATACCTAAATTCAAAAATTTATCTACAAACCTAATTTCTTAAATTTCTAAAATCCTCATGAACCCTAACTTGCTTAATTCCTAAATTCGTTAATTCCTAATTTACTAAAATTCTCTTAATCGAAAACGAAACCATGTTGAAAAATCTTTGCAATTCCACATTTAACCAATCCCAATTTACTAACCTACAAATTCAAGAACAATTTCGCAAAAACTCTATTAAATTATGTAAAACTTACATTGGATTTTAATTTGGTGAAAGATTGTGAGGATTGACCAACAAACATCGGATGAACGGCGATTCCGGCGGCAAATCGGCAGTTCAACGGCAAGGATTCGGCGGAGAATTGGAGGAAAATTTGAGAAAAAAATAAAACTTTTCACTTCTGTCTGCGGGGAAGACGAAGACTATGGATTTAATAGAGTGGCCGACGGAATTCAGACAGAATTCCGACGGACTCCTAAACCTCCGACGGATTTCCCGCTTTGACGATGATCACGAAGTTGTTTGGCGGTAAGTCAAATTAGGGTTTGCGTCGGTAATCCGTCGGCAATATTGACGGAATTCCGACGAAAATTATTTTAAAAGAATAAATTGTTTATTTTTTTAATATTTTTCCGCCGAAATAAATTGTTTATATCATAAATTTTTTAATAAAATTCACCAACCGTTGGAACTCCGTCGGTAATTAAAACGGAATTCCGACGGATGTTGAGTTTTATTACATATATTTAATTATTTACGCCGAAATAAATTGTCTAGTTAATAAATTTGGTAATAAAATTAAACATCCGTCGGAATTCCGTCGGAAATTAAGACGGAATTCCGACGGATGGTGAATTTTATTACATGTATTTAATTTTTCCCGCGGTAATAAATACTAGAAATAAAATTCCGTTGAGAATGTGAACGAGTTAGAGATTTATTAAAATCAAGATAACATAGATAGAACTTGTGTGCTTGACGGGCTTGGCCCTTCGATTGGCAGAACGATTGAAGGCAATTTTGATTTTGTGACTTTTAACTATATAGAACAAAATCCACAAATCAAAATTGGCTTTAATCGTCCTGCCAATCGAAGTGCCAAACCCGTGAATCCCACAAGTTCTATCTATGTTGTCTTGGTTTTCATAAATCTTACATTATACATACAATATGAATTTAAATACCAAAATAATAAATATTACACATAACAACATTATCCGGATAAACTCGTACAATAGATACTAGGAAATTATTTAACATAAAAGCAACATAAAGACGTAATCATAACATTATTCTTAATGATGGACGAGTTATATATTTATTCTTCATCAGAGTTTGGAACTGTTTCATATTCGTACCCAGTAGTTCCTTCATCTTCCTCCTTGATGGTGCATACTTCCGTTGGGTGGTATTCAGCAATCATCGAATTACCACCGATTATCTGTTTGAAAACAGAATTTAGTTAACCATTCTCAAAAAAAATTGTAAACGTATGGTGTATCTACCTTAACAATGTTCCGCTCTGTGATGTTTAGGTACTTTGGGTTCCTATCAAAACGGCAAACGGTAACATTCTTCAGGATGACCACCGCACCTACACCAGTCGTGAGTCTGTACTCGTCATTCTTGAAGATGTTATGGTGCATGGTTCCCTCGATTTTTCCTAGCGGATCTTTTAAGGTTACAAGCAGATCACCTTGGTCATTGGGGGTCAAACTAGAGACCATAGCCACAATCTGAAAATGAAATAGAATATACTTGTCAGATAAATTGTATGTCTAAATGTTAATAAAATAGGTCGAAAACGTAAACCTTTTTGACTTTCACAAATTGTGAATGCGGGGATTGAATTTCTGCAACCTGGATCCAGAATGGTGTGCTCCTACTGTTATAAGAACCTACATGTATGAATGGTAGATTTAGTAGTTGTCAGCTACAATCATTATAGTAAAAGTAAAAGCGATAATTATATATATATATATACCTTCACGGATTATGTAATCGATAGTAGAAGTCCACCGAGGACTACTAAAATCATGGTCGGCCTGTGGTGGCTCATTCATGAGCTCACGAATAAAATCTTGTGTTGGGCGTGTCTGAGAACTTTCACCTCGCAGCACCTTTGCATCATGAGACCTTTTGCGAAACAGTCCTCACCGTACGACTTGGCCAGGTCCCGGTATTACGGGCATTTGGTTCTGGGATTGCTGAGTTGGATGGAGTGAAATTATCGGTTCAGCATCAGTACATTTAAGTTATCGTAAGGAGGGCTTGAAGGAACAAGAGTTGTGTTGGAGTGTTTTGACCAGGGGCTCGGTTTTGCATATAGTAATTCCATAGATCTTTGTTAGCCATTACGCAATTGAATATTTTTGTGTTATGATTTTGTGTTCAAATTTTGTTATGAAGGAATGAGAAAATGTGGAAACGTATGTACAACGGATATCCGTCGGATTTCCGTCGGAAAACCGTCAAAACACTCCGACATAACACCCCACCAATCCCTTCGGCCACTGCAGACGATTTATTAACCACTCAAACTTTGCCGACATCGGAAACTGTCGGAATTCTGTCGGAAATCCGTTACATAATTCCGACGACATAGTTCCGTCGCAAATCCGTCAGTACAACTGACCAATCAAACTTTGCCGACATCGTGTAGTCTGAATTCCGTCGGAGTGTATATCTTCTACTATAAATACACCTGATGGAGTGTATATCTTCTACACCTCTCAATAACACAAAAAATGTCTTCTAGCTCTCCAAATGAAGACGCAAAAACAACATCCGAGGCTAATTTTTTTTATATTCCAAAATACTCGTGGGAAACCCCTGGTCATTGCGACAAATTCACTCAAGAGATTCCCACTTACTCGTGGGAATTTGATACGTGCTCACCAATCCATAAAGAAGATTCCACATCAACAATAGTGTCTGACAGCCAGTGCACGCTAAACATCCACCACATTCCAAAATTGTCCTGGGAATCGGCATCTCAGTGCGATAAATACACTAAAGATATACCCACATACTCGTGGGAAGATGATTCATGCACTCCAAAAAATAAAGATGGGTTCGGTTTTCCTAATCACAAATACGATAACCAGGCAGAATGTCCTGACCAGAAGCGGGTTGTCAAAGCCATCCAACCATATCAATTCACTGAACCGTCATATACTTACGGTGGAAGTACTTCAAATGAATGTAAGGATCAGTGCTATGATTTTGAATTCGCCCAAAGCCCAGAAAAGCCAAACTTAAATATAGATGTTGATGCAATGAAAAGTGAATTGTGCGACCGATTTTTAGATTCTCCACCAAAGAAAAAAAAAGGAAAGAAAATCACTAAATGGTTCTAACAAATGGTAAGTTTGGAGTGGATACAGACATATGGTGTGTAAATAAATATTGTCTATTATGTACTTGTATCATAATCGTTGTGTGTTTAATATTTGCAAGTCTTTACTCTACCTGTGTATTAAGTTGTTTTAAATTTTATGTTTCATTAAATGTAATGTTTAATTGGAGTTGCATTATCAAAATATATTGTTAATTAGTAACCGAAATTGATTATATACTATTAAATGTCAATGATATACAAGATTCGTCCGCAGCTTAAATGGTTATGCTTCCTTTAAATCTATATCAAACCCGAGTTCGAATCCGGGGTGGTGTGCAATTTTATTGTTTTCTTATTTGTTTGTCGTAATACTCAAATTGTCTTCCACAATCGGATATGCTAATGAGCAAAGCCAAGATATTGTAAATTTTTGTATACTATGCATTACACTATATTATAGGGAACACACAAATGTGAGAGAACAACATGAATAAGCAAACATTTATTCACAAATTATTATTCTGAATCTCCGGAGGAACCTTCACTAGGGATAGAGTCTGAATCATCGTCAAATTCTCCACGTCTTTCCTCTTCGTCCGAATGCACTAGATCATCCCCGACATGTGTGACATCAACGACAAGGTCAATGTTATCCATCTCCTCAACAGGTGACATTTGTACACTTCTCAATGGTTGTAGAGCATCATGTTCTGGAACTCCATAGATTTTTCCTCTCGGGTTTATTGGAGTTACTGTGATCCATGGATCTGTACGGTAGGCAACTCGAGGATATGGAATGTAGCAAACCTATTAATAATTAGTGGATATTGTTAATATACATGAACAAAAAACCTTAACTATGAGTACGTAGGTAAACATATTAGTGTATTGATACCTGGTCTGCTTGAGACGCAAGGATAAATGGATCGTAATACTGTAGTTTCCGGCTTGAATTTATCGAAATAACACCAAGAGGGTCAACTTTAACCCCTCGACCATTGGATGGGTCATACCAATCGCACATAAACACAATGCACCTCAAGTCCAACATTCCTGGATAGTGGATTTCCAAGATTTCTTTTAAAATCCCATAGTACATGGTATCACCGGATTGCGCCGAAATACCATAGTCCGAAGTTGACCTTTGACGTCCTTCCTCACGTATCCTGAGCGAATATCCCCTAGTGCAAAACTTGCGATATGAAGTCGCGGTGCTGCGTAAACCATGAACAAACTCCACTAACCATGTCGGGAGTGATTGACCACTTGCTATACTTTCGAAAACCTAAAAATGATATAAGTAAGATATAAGTAACATATGAACGTGAAAACATGGAAAAGTAAGAGTAAGTAATTATATTAAACTTACAAAACATTTCAACCACCCCGGAAATTCTTCATCTTTCAAGACAGCAAGTTCGGCATCTGTCTTATCAGAATGGTAATCATGTGCGAAAGACATGTAGATCCTGTAACATAACAATCGTTAGTAGATGAAGGCAAATAATTCCATAAATTTAGTATAATAACTGATATACCTTTCGTACTCCAAAATTTCGTCACAGTTTCTGAGGATATACGTATGCAAATGTGTGACCTCTTGTGGTGATAGTTTGCGTTTCTTTCCTTTTCCAGTTGCTCGACTAACTTTGGCAAACAACTCAGGAACAACCACGGCATAGACTGCTTTCTCACCTCTATCATCATGTCGGGCAGGACGTTTCGCCTTAGTACAAACTTCCGATGGAAAGTAATATTCGGCAAAGTGTGAGACTTCTTCGTTTAGGCTTTGTGCGACAATAGATCCCTCAACCTTGCTCAAATTTTTAACATTTTTCTTCAGGTGGAACATGTAACGCTCGAACGGATATATCCATCAGTATTGAACAGGGCCTCCTAAGGCTGCTTCTCGTGGGAGATGAATAGGAAGATGTTCCATAACGTCAAAAAAATACGGTGGAAATATCTTCTCAAGATTACAAAGGAGAACCGGGATATTGGCCTCCAAGTTACGTATCCCGTGGACGGTAAGCGTTCTTGAACATAAATCTCGGAAGAATGCACCAACTCCTATAAACGAAAATTAAACAAGTTAGTACATATATAGTAATATTATTGTATTAAGAAACTAATGGGAGTAAGAAATATACCTCCAATTGCTTGGTGGATTGGTTCTGGAAGAAGATATGCAAATACAAATGGAAAAAGACGCTGCATCACGACATGACAATCATGACTCTTCATTCCTATAAACTTCCCTTCCGTCGAATCCACGCAATTACGTAGATTAGATGCGTAGCCGTCTGGAAATTTTACAAATTTTTTGAACCATTCAAAAAATACTTCTTTCTGCCCAGCGTCTAACCGGTACGCAGGCATCGGTAATCTATTGTTAAAAACATGAAGAGATTCCCTTGAACAAACCAATGGCAAGTCTAATCTAGACTTCCAGTTGTCTTTTGTCTTCCCTGAAACGTTTAAGATGGTGTTCATGATGTTGTCAAAGAAGTTCTTTTCAACATGCATGACATCTAGATTATGCCGCAGTAGATGGTCTTTCCAGTAAGGCAAATCCCAAAAAATATTTTTCTTGTGCCAATTATGATATTCCCCACAACCGTCGACGGGATGATGGCCATTACCCCCACATTCAGGAGTTCGCTCTGCACCAAAATCTCGTAACTGTTCCAATATGTTGCGACCATCTATCTCAGGAGGTGGACCATGTAACACTTGTACATTTTTCCTGAAATGTCTTCTAGACCGACGGTAAAAAACACCTATGGCAATCAAACCATGAAGTCTTCCTTCCGTGCTGCAATTGGAATGCTGAAGTATTGTCTTGGCAATAAAGGCATGCCAATCTTCCATGCGTTGTCCATCCAGATAACATACTGTATGCCTGAAAATCGCTTATGGTCCACATAAGAACTGCACGCATGTTGAAATTCTGTTGGATTGAAACATCAAATGCCTCAACACCATGCTCCCACAACATCTGCAACTCATAGATCAATGGTTGGAGGAATATATCGAGTGACCGTCTTGGATGATCTGGCCCGGGAACTAGAATTGAAAGAAACAGGAACTCTTGCCGCATGCACATAGAAGGAGGCAAATTATAAGGTGTTACGATGACCGGCCACAATGAATATTTTCTTCCATGCTTTCCAAATGGGTTGAAACCATCGGTGGTTAAGCCGAGGTATACATTCCGTCGTTCATATGCAAAATCTAGATATACGGATTGGAAGTGTTTCCACGCTTCCGCGTCAGAAGGATGCGTGATATCTCCATGTTGACTATGCTCTGCATGCCATCTCATAGCCTTAGCTGTGCGGTCTGATTCGTACAACCTCTTCAACCTCTCCGTTAAGGGTAAATACCACATCCGTTTGAATGGAATCTTCACCCTGCCACTTGTGTCCTGGAACCATGGTTTGTGGCAAAATTTACATTTATTTCGGTTCTCGTCTTCTCTCCAGTATATCATACAGTTGTCGATGCACACATCTATAACCTGGTAGGGCAAACCAAGACCGGCAACAAGTTTTTGGACCTCGTAGTATGATCCGGGGGCCAGATTATCTTCTGGCAAAAGATCTTCCACGAACTCGGCGAATGCATCAACACATTCTTCGGACAAATTATAATCAGTCTTCAGGTTCATCATCCTACTAGCAGAAGATAGCAGTGAATGACCTTCCCTACAACCGTTGTGTCGTCTAACATATCAGTGATGCGTCTAACATATCGAAAAACCTTCGAGATTCTAAATTAGGTTCTTCAACCCTATCACCCTCATACCCACCCAACTGCAAATTCTCTCTAAACGCATCGTTAACCATCGCAACCGTACTTATCCCAACATCTACTTCCGGTGTAGGTTCCCTTACGCTATCCGGAAAATAAGGTTCATTGCTACTAGTACTACCATATTCATAATTGCTTTCTTCATGTAAAAACCAAACCTTATATCCCGGCCTAAAACCATATCTATATAAGTGAGTCCAAACATTATGAACCGCAACACTAATTCTATTACAGCAATTAGAACAAGGACATTTGATATCCTAACCTTTTTTGGCTGCATCGACATTACTGGGTAAATTCATGAACTCGCATATACCTTGAGCGTACTCGTTCCTTAATAAGTCCGAGCCCACATCCATCATTGGCTCGTCCATCCATGCCCAAAAATATGAACTCATCTTTATAATTTTTTTTGTTTCTCGATATTGTGTTATGATGGAATGAAGAATTCTGCAAACTTATGTAGAACGGATTTCCGTCGGGAATCCATCAGAACTCCGTCAATACCTCCGACATAACACCCCACCAATCCTATCGTCCACCGCAGACGATATGGTAACCACTCAAACTTTGCCGACATCGGAAACCATCGGAAATCCGTCACTAATTCCGAAAGCTTTAGTCCGTCGGAAATACATCCGTACACGCTGACCAATCAAACTTTGCCGACATCGGAAAGTCCAAATTTTGTCGGTAATCCGTCAGAATGTCGTCGGAATATAATGACAGATCGTAGCCGTCTGTCTTCCATCGGTGGTTTCCGACGGAATGCCGACCGTATGGATTGCCGTCGGAAAGTCGTCAAAATTGTCCGACGGAAAAAAAATTCCGTCGGATAAGTGAATGTTTTCTTGTAGTGAGGTTGCTAAGGAGGATACTTATGAATGGTTGATGTCAACACCAAAATTCATCCCAGCTCTCTTTGGAAAATGTCGGCTCAGGGATGATGTATCTACCTATAAGGTACACATAATGTTTTATATTAAAAATCAAACAAAACAAAACATATGATCCAATCTTGTACTGTCCACGTTATATTCTTTCTATTCTTGTTTCAAAAATAATCAACCCGCTGATCCAAAAATCTAATCCAAACATATGATCCAATTATGTCTTTTCCGTCATATGTGTTATTTTCAGCGATTTTAATCATTTAAAACAATCTTATTGATAAATTATATACCCTATGTTTTATAAAAAGTATATCATTTTACACATTTTCACACATATTAAGAAAGTAATTTAAAATTCTACTTTATTATTTATTAATTCACTCAATATTTTTTTAACTCTGATTAATACATTAAAATGGTGTGGTCGAAACAAAAAAAAATATTTACAATTCTGCAATGAAAAAAACAAAATGATACTATTTATGAATCAAAAATAAAGTAAATAACATTCTTTGTAAAACAGCTGGAGTAGAAAATAAAGTTAAACTAAAGATTAAAGTTACCGAAAGTAATATCAAAGTATAATAATATAAATTTATATATTTTGCAAATGATCAGGAGGAGATGAATAGAGGAGATGTTGCAAATGGGATAAATTGTTATATAAAACAATATGGAGTAACTGAAGAAGAAGCATCTCTTGAGTTTGAGAAAATGATCAATCATATGACTAAGGTCATGAACGAAGAGTTCTTAAAAACTGCCACTTTTACCGGTTCAAATTCTGAGACCATTTTTTAACTATGGACGCGTAGCGGATGTGACCTATAAGTACGGAGACGGGTTCACCAATGCTGGAGAGAAGACCAAAGATTACCTCACCTCTTTGTTTGTCGATCTCATCACTCTTTAACATTCTTCCGAGTTTGGAATTACGGATGAAAGAAACAAACTTGCTTCTGCTCTTGGTTGAAATCGGAGAAATAAAGATCGATTTGCTTAGGATCAATAATCAATCACGCTACAACGTCTTTGAGTAAACCACATATGTACTTGCAAAGAGCCATCTAATAACTCTTGCAATTTGGCTTGTACTTTATTATCCACTAGGTTAAGACCCGTGTTAATATGCGGGTAATAAGGTTAAATATTATTTAAATAAATATTTAAGTTTTAGTTAATAATCCGTTGAATTACTTAAATATATCGATATATAATAAAATACGCATCTTAAATCCTTAGATATCAATTTTTGTATACATTTTTATGTTCTAATTCATCTCATACGGATCCTAAAATATATAAGTGTAATTCAATTCATATTCTTAATAACGAAGAAGCCAAATTACTATATTCTTACCCATATAGTAATTTTGATATGTTATGGGTAATTTTGATATGATAACGAAATCAAAAGGAAGTGTTATGGCTTGTTGCGGTATGATAACAAATGGAGGAATAATTCTGAAGTAAAGAAAGTGGTGCATGATGTGTAGGGTAAAGAGTGCGATCAGGTTTCTTCATACAAGTTCACAGATACCTTGAGGAAGTATAGAGCAGCTTTGGCTGATTGGAAGAAAAAGAATAACCAGAATTCCTCTAAGATAATACATGAGCTAAAGGAAAAGTTGCATCAAGCTTATGAGTCTAGGGTGGTAGATTATCAGTATGTGGGATATCTAAAGTCTAAACTGGTTGTTGCTTATAGGCTGGAGGAGGAGTATTGGAGAACCAAAAGTAGAGTGTTATGGATGCAAGCAGGGGATAGAAGTACTCAATTTTTTCAGGCTAAAACTAAGCAAAGAAGGAGCTTCAATAGAATATTATCTATAGAGTATGAGAAGGGGCAGCCTTATGTGACTCAAGAGGATATTCAGTCTGAGATGGAGAGGTATTTTAGTAAGATGTTCACTTCTAATCAGTGTACATTATCTCCTAAAATGATGCAAGGCATTATATTCCATGTAAAATTACACAAGATATAACTGATCAACTTACTAAACCAGTTACTCAAGAAGAGGTGTACAAGTTTATTTCAATGCTTAATCAGGATGAAGCTCCAGGTCCAGATGGCATGAATGTTGGATTCTACAAGTATCATTGGAATGATATAAAGGATCAGGTATTGAGTTATGTTAAGTTGTTTTTTGAGCAGGGTTATTTAGAGAATCAAATGAACCATACTCATATATCTATGTTCCCAAAAGTGGAATCTCCAACTACCCCAAAGGATTTTGGGCCTGTTAGCTTATCTAACGTCTCATATAAAATCATTTCCAAGATTTTAGTTGAGAGACTTAAGCCTTGGTTGCATCTTTTTATTTCGGAAAATCAATCTGTGTTTATTCCAGGAAGATTAATTATGGATAATATTCTCATTGCTCATGAGCTGATGCATTCATTGCATACAAAGAAGTTGGCTCAACCTTTTATGGCTATGAAGCTGGACATCTCTGAAGCTTTTGATAAGGTTGAATGGAATTTTCTTGATATTATGATGCAGCAGATGGGTTTTAATGAGATATGGAGGAAATGGATTACGGTATGTGTTACTTCAGTGTCTTACTCGGTATTGGTGAATGGAATTCCTAGCAGAATAATCTACCCTCAAAGGGGAATTCGCCAAGGGGATCTTATATCGCCATATCTCTATTTGATATGTACTGAGGGTCTCTCTAGGTTGCTTATACTTACAACCATCAGCACTGGATTCATGGTTTTAAAGCTTCGAGAAGTGGTCCTGCAATCTCTCATCTCTTATTTGCAGATGACTCCTTATATTTTGTAGGGCTAATAGGGAGGAAGTAGAGAGGTTGATGGAGGCTTTAAGGATTTATCAAGAGGTTTCTGGTCAAGAAGTCAATTATCAAAAGTCTGTAATAACCTTTGGGAAAGGTATCTCTGTTGCATTGCAAAATGAAATCAAATGGAGGACAAGGATCACAAGAATAGGAGGATTTGGTAGATATCTTGGCCTTCCAGAGCATATTGACAGGAAAAGGTATGATACCTTCTCTTATATTGAACAAAAAATCCAGAAAAAGGTTGCAAATTGGTATACAAAGATGTTATCTCCTGCTGGAAAACATGTTCTTATTAAATCAGTGGCTCAAGCAATACCTACTTACGGTATGTCTTATTTTCTCTTGCCTAAAAAGTTGCTAAACAAAGTGACGTCCACTATTAGGAATTTCTTGTGGTCCAATGATATTCATAATAGGAAAATTCCATGGGTGGCTTGAAGAAAAATTACTCAAGCAAAGGGGAGAGAGGAGGCCTTGGATTGAGAGGTTTTAGAGCTTTCAACATAGCTTTATTGGCTAATCAAGGTTGGCGTATGATGAGGTATCCTGAATCTCTTCTTGCTCAAGTATATAAAGCCAAGTATTTTGGGAAAAAAAATTTTCTGGAAGCTCAAAGTCATAACAACTCAAGCTATGGATGGAAAAGCGTAGTACATGCTCAAGAATTATTAAGGAAAGGATTGAGATGGATTGTGAGAAATGGAAGGAAAATTAATGTTTGGAAAGAGTCATGGATTCCTACTGATCCACCAGGACCTGCAAGTGGACCAGGAAAGAACATCAATCCTTCACTCATTGTTGACCAGTTGTTAAATTCATGGAGTAGAGAATGGGATCAAAGAATTATTTGGAGTAATTTTTTGAATGAGGATGTTGATATTATTTTGAGAATTAAACCAAGTCTGACAGGCGCAAAGGATAAATTGGTTTGGACGTTTTCTAAGTCAGGGGAGTATAATGTGAGGTTTGGTTATTATGTTCAACATGATATGCATGATTTTCAAGATCAAGTTCATATTGTGGATTTGAGTGACAGTTCTTGTCCAGTAAATGTGAGAAGGCTATACAAGGCAATTTGGCACATGAATACAGTCTGCCAGTTGCAGCATCATTAATTCAAAGAGGTTGTAAATTAAATTCTACATGTGTGTGATGTGGAGAATATGAGGAAACGCTTAATCACCTGCTTTTTCAATGTAGAGTAGCAAGGGAGGTCTGGGAACTATCTCTTAATTATGCAAGGGCAGGTATCTTCATTCACTCTAATTCTTTAACTGAAACAAGCAATAAACAAATAAATAAAGAATCATTGGGAGCATTCATTAGATGGAGGATCTGGAAGATGAGGAATAGTTTGGTGTTTGAGAATAAGAAATTTTTCATTCCACATGTGATAAACAAGGCCCTCATAGATCAACAACTATGGGAGGAAGCAATGGCCTTGAATGATAGCATTAAAGTATACACTAGCATGTGTAATCAAAGGGTAGTTCCTGCTACTTTTGAGGAGTTGTTAAGCGGAGGTCATGCCTATTTCTGTTTGGTTGATGCTTCTTGGAAATCAGAGCAAGACCGAATAGGCATAGCTTGCTCTCTATATTCAAAGGATGGCTGTAGAATTTTATGTGGTCAATCGTCTGGTAAGCCAACTGCTACCCCGTTAGAAGCTGAAGCTACGACATTGCTAATGGCGGTAAAGGAGACAGTAAAATTGGAATATGAGGACGTTCTGTTCGTAGGGATAATAGGAACTTGTATGAAAGTTTGGAGAAGATGTTATCAAAGAACAGAAAGAAGGAATGGTGTTTAATGGAAATAGCTATGCTAGTAAAAGATATCTCCTCAATAGCAAGATTTAGAAGATTCTATACCTTTTGTAATGTGAGGAGAAATGTGGTTCAAGAAGTGGACACAAGGGCTAAGTTAGCAAGGGAACAAAATGCTCTGTGTATTATAAAGTGGGATCATGTGTATATGTCAAGTTTAATAGAAATGTGATTTTGAAGTAAAGAATTTTTTTTTTTCTTTTGACGTCATTTCAATAGGAAATGTTTTAATATGGAGAAGTCCAGTCTTGAACGCCATAAATATATTCTGTGATTGGTTTCCAAATACAAGTGGGACACATATCGGTAGAAAATGGAGATGGTGTGGAGAGGAGACTGTAACACACGCGCAACGTATAGCGCGTGAGTTAAAAGATGTGTACTTAGTGCCAGTATACCATTAAAAGCTGACGTGGCGTCTTCATGCTTTCCCGTCTCTGCTAAAATATCGTCGAAAAACGAATTTGGAGACGCAAATAAAATGCGAAAAACCCCAAAATCGGAAATTCGCCTTAAAAATCTGGAGACTACTTGCTCGTCTTTCTCATCGGAATCGGAATTACCTATCCTGATTTCTCTTTACCGTGATTCCTTTTGACTAAATTTCCATTGGAGTTTCCTGAGAAATTCTAGGGTTCTTATTTGACGAAGAACTTAAGTGAAAATGACCACCAGATTTTCCTTTCCTTGTACGGAATCGGAAAAGGAGACCTAACTATCGTTGAATTTTGTAAACGAGAGGTTAGATCTTTACCGAATCTGGGAACTCGAGATTTATCGTTTTGCTTGATCTTTACTGATTTGAGGCCTTCAAAGTTGTTGTTATATAAGCAAATGGTTTCACTAGTATTGTGATTCCTTGTATTATTAGGGTTTTGTATAGTTAGGGAGAAAAATGCATGCTAGGCAGCGTAATGTTGGAAATGGGTACAGATCTGGTTCGATTGGAATGGGTTCTAGAATTTCACCAGACCGTCCCATGAGAGGAAATGGGTTCTATGGTTCGGAACATCAACACCGTGGGTTTAACCGTGGATACGGACGAGGAAGGGGACGCTCTAAATCATACCAGAACCACCTGCCTCCGCCTCTGCCTCCTCCTCAGGTGCAGCAAGGTAGAAGCGCCGATGTTTTCATGGAGGCGGGTCGTTTAGCAGTAGAGTACTTGGTTTCTCAGGGTGTTCTACCACAAACTGTGCTTTCCAGTAAATGGCATAATGGTAATTTCAGGAAGGGGGAGTTTAAGAGTTCCAGGTCACCAGAAGCGGCTCGAGTGGAGGTTTCTGATTCGGGTGCGGATAAAAGGAGGTTTATTGATGGCTATAGCTCAGCTGGCTCCAGGAATAATTTGAAAGGAAGGAGGTCTCACCGTTATGAACCGGATTACGGGAGGATCGGATCGTGGTCAGAGAGAAGTAAAGGTTTTGAGGTCGAGGCTGGTGATGCCTCTGTGTCTGGGCATCGAGAAGAGCAGCCACTTGCTGAAGATATTGCTAGCTCGGTTCAACGGTCTGTCTCTGGTGAATTTATGAGGAAGCGTGAAGGTGCGGGTGATTCAGAGTCGTCTGTGTTGGACAAGTACAATCTCCAGGATGAGGCACAGTCTAAGACAGGTTCCTCGAGTGCTGGGAAAGAAATAGTACAGGATTGTGAAATCTCAAAAGTCTCTGAAGGTTCTTCTAGCTTGAGTGCTGGATCAGGAGAGATGAAAGTTAGGATCGGTGGAGAGAACGAGAACCAGACTGCTATGGAAGATGCATCTGTCCATCAACATTGTGCGGCTGATGAATCATTCACCGAGAGTGGTCTTGATTTGGCAACGCTGTGTAAATTTGAGAAGGTTCCTACGAGGACACGCTCTTCTTTGACTGCAAAAGGCCCAAAGCTTTATTTGAGTCAAAATATGAAGGAAACCTCTCATAATTCTGAACTTCTAGAAGAAGCTCAAACCGAAACTCAAGGCCAATTGTCTGGGAAGGCCGATAGTATTGGCGATGAAACTTTTAATGACCATGTCGAAGATTTGCCTCTTGTTCCATTCGTTGAGAACAGTAAATGTCATAGGTCTAATTCTTTCCCCACTAGCATCCTCAGGGACAATAATGAGAACGATTCAGGATTAAAATTGCCTAATCTGCACAGATCACATTCAGTGGGGAAAAGAGGGGAGAAGCGGGCAGGTGAAGGTAGTGACTTGGAGGAGGGAGCAAAAAGACAGAGAAATTGGGTGCCTTTGCCAGCTTCGGAAGCCAATGAACACTTCAACGTATTCAAAACAAGTGAAAGCCAATGCCATCCGGGAGAAGAAGAAAAGACGAGTTCGTTCAACATGAGATTGATTAACAATGCTGCTGGAAAGATCGTCAGCCACGGAAATCTGGTTAATAGTGTCCACAAGGGAAAATCAGGTCCCGGTTATGCAGAAGAGCATCAGCTGTTTCCTGCTTCGTTTAAAATATGTGACCTAAACCTAGGCGGAGGATCGGATGTGAATGATGGCAAAAGGGAATCTGGTCAAGCTGTTGATTTTGATCTCTCAATCAGCAATTCTAGTAAGTCTCATGAGTTCAGTACTAGTACTCGGATGAGCAACGGTAAAGAGATAGAAGTGATTGATTTGGACAACGATGATTCTCCAGAAGTGGTCAAGTCCAACAATGATCCTGGAAGGAAGTATGGCTAAGTTCCACTTTACACCTATAGACAAACATCTTTTATATATTTACTTATGAGTTCTTGACTAAAATATGTAACAGGCAAGAAGCTGCACCATATATGGGCATCGGCGGCGTTCCTGACTACAATGAAGGGCTAATGATGGTAGAGTATCTTGATTCCTTTGGAAACATTCCTCCAATAAACCCGGGAATCAGTAGTGTGCCACCGAATAATAACACAGTTGGCCTTCAAGACCGAGAGGTACTTACTCTGCTTGTCAAGTGGTAGGTCACATAGAATGTGTTTTAATGCTAACTTCCCCTGAAAACGTCTCAGGGAGCTCTTGGAAATGACCAAGTAGCAAATAATACGGATGATGATTCGATCTTCATGTCACTCGGAGAAATACCATTGAGTAAGGCTACAAATCAAACCATCAGTTAACTTTTTGAGTGTTTCTTTCACTTTTGTATTGGCTTATTAAAGAGCTTTCTTCATTCGTTTTCTCTGTTTTGCAGCATTCTTGCAAGCCTGGGACCAACCTCCGGCTCGAGGGTACGAGAAGCCGTTCTGATTCTCTTTTTCTTTTAAATTTTCTTAAAAAATCATGCCCGTCTGTGTAATGTGTAGCCAAGTTCGTTTGTGCTAATTCTCTCAGATGTAAAATAGATTGGGACTTTCGTGTTTTATGATTTGTACCCTTGTAATTTTCTGCTTATTCTCCCATGCTCTAGGTATCATCATCCCCCAACTATTTTTAACCTTTAATCCTTTTTCCATACATAATGAAGCTCTTTATCATGGTAACTCTAGAAACTTCTTCTCCATACTTCTCGAATTTTTTCACTTTTTAGATTTTCAAATACCAGTTTGTGTAAAGTTCCAAAGCATCATAATGTGGTCCTGGTTGCTGAATACATACAAATACAATCGTCTAATTAGATAATGGTCATCTGCTTCAATAACTTCTCTTACTCTTTGTTCACTCCATGTCTTTGTGCTAGGCTCCAATAACATCAGATTTGGATTAATATTTATTCACTTTATGTGGTTTAGAAGGAATGAGAGGTAACCATTCCAAGCTGATGTGAATTGTGTTTCCAGCCCCATTGTTGAATTATATCAAGTTTTTAGTATGTCTCGCCTTGCAAGCAGTGATTGCCAACTATATGAGTATGAAAAAGCATTATGGTCGGATCAATCTAGTATAACTTTTGACAATAAGATTTTCTAACACAGTCGTGAAAATGTTCAAAGCATTCTTAGTTGAACAATTCTTGGGTTCACCCCTAGAAGTGAACTTAACTCATTCACCCCCTCTTAATTAGCCTATTAAAATTTGACATGTATCTTTTAGTTAAGCAATTTAGTTTAATAATTAAAAAAATCAAAATTTAATCAAAAGTGGGGACCACCTGAATTTGCCTACCGTAACTTACTCAAAAAAATTTGTAAAAATTTAAAAATCAATAAAAGGAAAATAACTTAATAAGTTAATAAAAATCTGAATTTAAAAGTTTTTAACCCTAATTCAAACCCTAAATTCAAAACTAAAACCCTAAACTCCAAAACTATACATTAATTTGGGAATAATTAACCCAAAATAAATTCTAAACCCCAAACTCAAACTCTAAACCCCAAAACTCTACTTTAATTTGAGAAAACTTAACCCAAAATAAATCATAAACCCCAAACTTAAACCCTAAACCCAAAAACTATACCCTAATTTGGGAATAGTTAACCCAAAATAAATTCTAACCCAAACTCAAACCATAAACCCCAAAGCTATACCCTAATTTGAGAATAGTTAACCCAAAATAAATCCTAAACCCCAAACTCAAACTCTAAACCCCAAAATTATACCCTAATTTGAGAATAGTTAACTCAAACCTAAAAAATTTAAATACAAATCCGTTGAAATTATATGGGTAAGCCAGTATACTTTCCATCTCTTCCAATGTGTGTATATTCAAAATGCTTTGAACATTTGTAGATCTAACACAAGCAAATCACACTAAATCCATTAAAATCTCACTACAAATCACACAAAGAATTTTTAATTTTTAATTATTTAAAACTCAAAATCACAACAAATTTTCAAAATCTACCTAAATCCCATTAAATCAGAAATTCCACCAAATCTTTTAAAATACCATATTCAATGCACCTCTTATGAGTTTTGTCGTGATTTCGCATGGATTAAAATTCAAGTTAAATTAATACTCCCTCCGTTTCATAATATAAGATGTTTTAGCAAAAATCGCGAATATTAAGAAAATACTTTTACTCTAAAAAATAGCATTTAAAATATATATTAAAAACAGTTTAACCAATTATAAAAAAAGACTGCAAAATACTATTGGTCACACAACATTCAATAAAGTTAAAAGTACCTAGTATTGTCAAAACATTTTACATTATGAAACAAAATAAAAACCCCAAAACAGCTTACATTATGAAAAGGAGGGAGTAATATGTGAGGATGCGAATTGGACGGCCACAAATGACTATCTTATTACTGAGAGGGCAGAAGATTTGACCACGTGTTTGATCCCACCAACTCACACGTCCTTGTTTCCTCTAAATAAATATAGAAATTAATAACCGTAATTTTAATAAAAAAAGAAATTTTTTCAGTTGACAACAAAAAACAGAAAAGGAAAATTGATCGTGACGAAAAAGAAACAAAGAGAAAAAAAAACCTTTTCCCGCAGCGAAACTTTCTACATTGAACGGGTATAGATCTGCGATTTGATCATCGGATTAGGGTTTCCCATCGAATCACCTTTCCTTTACCGTCTTCTTGTTTCCTTTTGCGTACCCTAGTCCAAATTTTCAATTTTTTTTTGAGCTGATTTCGAAATTTTGGAATCATTGCATCTTGATCCTGTAGATGGTTCGTTGGTAATCGAAACCGCGAAGGAAACGATTGAAATTGTAACTTGGTGAGTTGACTTTTTGATTTGAGGTCCAATGTTGGTTTTTGTTCGTGATTTGTGATTTTGGTGGTTAAAGAATATAATTTGTGAATGTATTTGGAGAGTGAAAGCTCTGCGCTTGAGTCTGTTGATGATAATAGTGTGAACCAACAAATTGGGATGAATGATGGTACGAGTTTGGATAATGGGTCATGCTCTGATGATAGTGTCAAACTCCTTTCCACTTGTACAGATAAGATTGATGATGATGCTGCTGCTTCTTTCACTCCTATTTCAAAGGGTACTGGTTTGAGAAAATGGAGACGGATCAGGAGAGACCTTGTTAAACACACGTCCAGAGAGAATACGGACAATACCAAACTTCTCAAGAGAGACTTTTCGGGTTCTGATCAACCAATCCTGTTTCAGTCACCGGAACTCGAACACGATAGTCAGGGATCTTTTGGGTCTGTGAATACGTCAGAGAGGGAAAATACGGGTAGAGAATAGTAAGAAAATTAGAGGAGAAAGCGTTGAAATCGAAAAGGAAAACTCGCATTCTAGTTTGGAATCTGACTCAAGAAAGCAGACTGGAAGAATGATGGACTACAATGGCCATGGTGATGCGGAAGTAGAAGGTGAAGGGTCGATAAACAAGAACAGTCTCTATTCGGAGGAACTTGATCCATTAGCAGAAGCCATTAACGGTTTCCTCGCCTTGCAAGAAGCTCTTGAAAAAGGTACCCATTCTAATATTCTTGTTTTGAGTTTGCATTCTCGTGTTTGAATCAACCGATAACATAATGTGACTCTTAATGCTATTCCATTTGCAGAGGTTCATCAATTCTCTGTGATTGGCAAGGAACCGATACATCATGAAGGAAGCTCACCTTGCTCGGAGATTGTAACCCTTGTGAACAATGTTGAACAACTTGAGACAAAGCTAGAAGAAACAAGGTCAATGCTCGAGGCGAAAGAATCACATATCCGTCAGCTTGAATCCACCACGAATCATAATGAGACGGTGGTCGAAGATATCTTCAAGCAACGGATTGAGGCTGAGATTGAATATCTGATATATTCAAGATCCATCGATAACTTGAACAGTCAGATAAAGTCGGTCAAAGAAGAAGGGGCGTTGGCAGAAGAGGAAGCTCATGAGACGCTGAACAAGCTCGGAGAGGTAGAAACTAAGGCTGCAAATATAACAAACCGAGTTAAAGTCCTGCGAAAGGAGTGCAGGGAAACCAATGGAACCATCAAGAAGAGTGCATGTAAGACCATTTCATACTTTGTTATACAATTAGTATTGGTTTTGTTTTTCGTGTCTCAGTTGTTGCCGGAGTCGGATATTGTTGTTGTACCTACATGACCTTTTTGTTTTTGATGCAAACTTGAGTTTTTATGTTATGTTATACCTCTAATAATAGAATTAATCAAAGATTAGTTTCCCTATTTCTTTTGGTTTTGTTTTAATGCTACTTGTTACAACTACTTAAAGGGTATTTATAACAATGCCCTTTTATTTTATGGGGTCAAGCCAACACTGAAAAGGTCAGGACAATAGAGAGCAACAGCGAGATGAGACGAGGAGCGGTCGAATCAGCGGTTAGGTTTGGTGAACTAAGAGGTGGGGAAGGGCAAACAAGTCCAACTTTCGTATCTTTGCACTCGTTAGCGAAAAGACCAGTAGGATAGTTTCCGTAAATGTTCAAGTAGCTGAACATTGTCTTTGCGCAGTCACTGTTCAAGTTGTTGATCTGATTCGCGTAAGGACATGCAAACTCTTTAAACGCTGCGCAACATTCTCTCGCTGGAAACGCTGGACCTTTGCACCGCCTTGTCATGAACTTGTAGTCTATAAACTCAAAGTTCACTTCACATTATGTTCCCAAACCAAAACAAGAACAAAGAGTCTAGTGTCACACCACTTATATACAATCTTGATATACCAATCTGATCAGATTCGAAACCGATCCAAAGTTTCACTTTAGTTACTATTCTTATTAACCGGTAAAAAAACAAAAACACAATCCAAATTTCAGATAAAATACCTCTAACTTATCGACAAGACCAAATGTCATTATGAGTACAATTTTCCGTACGTTTCATCATAATTCTTCCCAGGCCAAGATATACAAAACCAATAACATGGACTTAATTAAATAGGAAAAACTATAATTTAAAATTATCCTTATTATCCTTAAAAATAATCTTGATATTAAGTCCATTTTCTTACAGTTTGGTTACTTGAAGATTGAATTAACAATTTGATTTATGAATTGATTTATACGTACAGCATACATGAGTCTCTCTATTCACACATTGGCATACATAAAATGATAAGAAGAAGTAAATGACCAAATCTTACCAACAAATTAGAAGGATCATGATGCTTTCGTACAACTTACTTTTCTTGGCATGAAGAAGGTTCCTTCCACTAACCGAGGTCTGAGATTCGAACACACGATCTGCAGAAAACGATACGAAATCAAATTAAAATTTCAGAGATTAACACAAATTGTAGGGGAACAAGGGACACAAAAAAACGTACTTGGGATTGAACTTGAAGAGGAGAGAGATACAAGCCCGGCCCAGAGGGCAAGCAAGAGAAACGACCGCTTAGGGCCTCAAATGTAGAGGGGCCTTTTTTAATTTAAATAA
This sequence comes from Draba incana, assembly GCA_963576765.1. Taxonomy (NCBI): domain Eukaryota; kingdom Viridiplantae; phylum Streptophyta; class Magnoliopsida; order Brassicales; family Brassicaceae; genus Draba; species Draba incana. Next base: position 23,613,497 of record OY755212.1, on the reverse strand, counting down.
TTGTTATAGATATATTTTTAAAAAAATTATTAACGTTTTTTATAATAAAAGTATTTATAAGGCCTTTTTCAAACACTTTTGTAATGTTGGTGGGCCTCCTCTTGAGTCGAGGTTTGAACAATTCGAAAAGTATGAACAAACATTTGGGTTTTTGTTTGATTTAAAGAAGCTAACATCGGCAAGTGATGATGCTTTGAAAAAATCGTGTGAGAACCTGGAGATTTCTTTGAAGCAGGTATACATTCTGATATAGTTGCTGAAGATTTGTTTATGGAACTAAAAGTTCTGCGAGGAGGATTACCAAATGAGGTTCGCAAGCCTATCGAAGTGCTTAATTTTTTAAAAAGAATGGAGGGTTGCTATCCAAATACCGCAATTGATTATCGCATATTATTGACCATTCCGGTATCGGTTGCCACCGCAGAAAGAAGTTTTTCAAAGTTGAAGCTAATAAATAATTATTTACGGTCTATCATATCACAAGAGAGGTTGAATGGGTTGGCTTTGCTATCGATTGAAACGGAGATGGTGGAAAAACTCGACTACGAGAGTTTAATGAATGATTTTGCAAACAAAAATGCAAGGAGGGCAATCTTTCAAAAATAAAGTTTTACTTGCAATCTTTCAAAAATAAAGTTTTACTTTATTGTTGTTCTTATTTTCTTACAAACTATTTGGATTTATGAATGCTTTTATGATGTTTTAAAGTGTTTTTTACTTATGTTGTTATTTTTATAATATACAAAAAATGCACTTTTTAAAAAACTTGCATAGGACACCTACAAACATTGGACCGGCATTAGAGAGATACCAACAATGCCATCAGAAGCAATAATAATTTCAGCTCCATGAAACTGTTGTTACATGAGCTTGGAACTTTTAAAGAAGAATATAATTAAGGAAAGGAGTTTGTGGCGAAACCATTTCTAGTGAGAGACAGAGAAGAGATAACAAAGTAGAGAAATTAATGTCTTCCGAGTTTAAACGGTAGTTGTTCTGAAAACGTCAAGATCAATTTTTAACAAAATAAAGAAAACGCCAAAATGAATTAAATACTTCAAAAGCAAACCCTTTAAATAATGGAGCTGAAAAAAAAACTCCATCTTCTCACTCAAAAGAAAACAGCAAAATCTGGTGATCGTTGCCCCACGTCCGACGTTGTGGCTTTGTTTAAATATTTTCATTTTCTTTTAGGTTGTAAATCTCTTTTGTCTTTTCGATTCCGATCGGATTGTTTAGTTCCGTATAGCGGATAAAATCTTCGGCTTGTCCGACTTATTTCCAGCGATCTCTTTCCGATTTCAGGTGGACTTTACCGGCTTTGTTAGGATTTATCTTTGCTTAATGATGCAATTTTCAATCCCTCATCCTATGGGTTTTAATTTTGTCGATCTCTCTGTTTTCTTCTAAAATTCTCTTAGCTTTTCCCAATTTTTTAGGAGTAATTTCTTCATCGTTACCTAATCCTCAAGACGCAGGAGCATTCAAGGGATCAAACTACATCAATATGTGGGTGTAGCAGGGGCGGCTCACTAATATATTAGACCTTGTGCAAAATAAAAAAAAATTGGTCCTTTTTTGTAAAATTTTTAAAAAATTGGGTTTTTTTGTCCAAAATTTTAAAAAATTTGGATAATTTTTACAAAGTTTTAAAAAATTTGGATCCTAAAATACAAAAAAAAAAAAAAAATTGCGAGCCCGGGGCAAAAGCTCCACCTTCTCCTGTCCATCGCCGGCTCTGGGGTGTAGTCGGGTGGAGCTTCCTAGGAATTGGAAATTGCTCGGAGAATCAAATGAAGCGTTTTTATTGTAGATCCAGTTGATTTCGACAAAACTTGTTATGGTTGGATTAGGGATTGGCAGAAGGAAGAGGATTCACATCGCTCAAAGGATGATTGACGGCGATTGATCGGAGTCCGGCGATGATCTGGCGGTTATTAATAGGTGGAGTAGGACTGCTTGACGTGTGTTCTTTTGCAGATCCATGGCTTAACGCGTGTCCTCCAGCAAACCACATCTTCACCACCACGTGTCTTAAACTAAATCTACTGCCTAAGTTGATCATTATATTTTAATAGATTTAGTTTAGCATGTTAATATCGCTAGTATTGTAATGGATCCTCTTGTTATCTTCTTTTAATGAAATCATTTGCCGGCAAAAAAAAAAAATATAATAAAATAATGGAGCCGAAATTGATAACTAAACCGAGATCAATTAAATACTTCAAAAGTAAACCCTTTAAAGTAAACCGAGATCTGAATTGATAACTAATTTTTGAAAATAGTTAATTATGTTTTTTGAAAATACAAAACAATTTGCTAGTTAGTTAATATTTCGACCGACTATTTAGTAAAATCTACTCATTTTTTTTTTGGCAATTAATCTGAAAGTCTTTCAAATATGTTGGCAAATTTAGCTATCAAATCTTTTTGTCTTCCAACATTATTTACCAATATCTTCGCAGAGTGCCAATATCTTCGCAGAGTCTGCCAATATCTTCGCAGAGTCTACGAAAGTCATCCAAACATGCTGGCAAACTTAAATGTCTGGCAAAGTCTGCGGCTTTCTAGTTGACGCTCCAAAGTCTTCCAAATAAGTTTGCAAACTTTTAAATCAATCTACTAGTTTGCGAACATTTTGGCAGACTTGGTAGAGTCTGCACTTTCTGGCAAAATATGTCAAGATCTCGGAAGACTCTACCAATATCTCGCCAGAGTCTACCAATATCTCGGTAGAGTCTATCAAATTTTTGGCAGAGTTTACGTTTTCTTGGCAAAGTCTGAGAATATCTTGGCTAACTCGGTAGAGTCTACGCTTTCTGGCAAAGTCTGCCAATGTCTCGGCATAGTCTGCATTTTCTTAGTAGAGTCTGTCAATGTCTCGGTAGAGTCCGCCAATACTTCAACAGAATCTGCCAATATCTCGCCAGAATCTGAATTTTCTCAGCAGAGTCTGCCAATATCTCAGCAGAGTCTGCGTTTTCTTAGTAGAGTCTGTCAATATCTTGGCAGAGTCTGCGTTTTTCTAGCAGACATTCTAAAAGTCTTCCAAACATATTGGCAGACTTAGATATCAATATGTTAGTCTGCCAATATCTCGGTAGAGTTTGCTAATGTTTCGGTAGAGTCTGTCGAGGATAATTTTGGTATTACGAAAAATGAAATACAAAGTAAGTTATTTTAGCAATAAAAAATTAGATAGGTTATTCTAGCTATTAAAATTCAAAAGTAGGTTATTCTAGCTAATCTCCCATACATATTTTCTAAAAATATATAAAGATACGTTGGTTCAATGTTCCACTAAGGGTTAACTAATGCTTCTACATTTGGAGGTAGGGGGTTTGATTCCTAGACAATGTAATTTATTAACAAATTTACAAGAGATATCTGCCAAAAACAAAACTCTTTCGTAGTCTTCTTCTTGTTAGTCTAAGATTGAAAGAAGAAAGAGATTCGATCCAAGATCTTGTTTTGCTTCTAAACCGATGTGGCAACAAGATTGATTATTTCCCAGGCATTTACAAGCATGGTTCTACAAATCATTTGGATCCGGTGTAGAACTAAAAACAATTAGGTGGTAATCCCCACGTAGACCTAGACAAAAATTTGGCTTGTTCAAATAACAATTAAGGCGAACCAGGTCAGGAACAATGAATATCTTTCTGATAACACAAAATAAAATAATACATCAAAAGGGCATCATCAAAAACCTTTAAACAATCACATGAATTTTAAGAAAATCATGGTAGGCAAGTGCTGTCCAACTCAATTGCTTACTTTACTACATCCGCCCCTGTTTTGAGTTGACTATATGTTTAAAGGTTATAACAATCTAACCACATTGAAACTTTCTGCTCCACATCATGTGTCCCAACAATATCGACTAATTCTCCTCGTAGTTTCCAAGTTATTCCACTACAAGAAAACTGTGAATTAGCCACAGTTCCGCCACCGATTTTTTTTCTGTAGCCGCTAAAAGGCCACCGATTTGCCACTAATTAGCCACTAAAAGTAAATTGACATTTTACTAGCTAATCAGTCGCCAAACGGTGGCTAAATAGCTACTGTTTATATCAGTAACTATTACGTAGCTATTTAGCAACCAATTTTCTACCAATAATGTAGTGGCTATCATTTTCTACAATTACTTAATTTTATAACATAATCATTGAATTTTGAATGTCTAGCTACAGGAAAATTGGGTATCAATAGCATTTGAAGATAGCGTTTTTCGTATAGGGCATGAGGTTTGGGGTTTAGAGTATAGGGTATAAGATATGTCATACTACTTTTTCAAGGTCTATTAACAATATAAATTATTGTTTCATAAATACATAAGTTTTATAGTTTTAAATATTTATGGATTAGTGAATGTTTGATTTAGGGTATAGGGTTTCACACTTGTAAGATATTTTTCCTAATATTTCAATTAAGAAAACAATATACAAAATTAGTGTTTCAAAGAATAACTTTTGATATGGGGTTTAAATTTTAGGGATCAATAAAGTGTGATTTGAGTTTAGAGTGTTAGTGGTTTAGATTTCCCAATAGTTTTGGTTTTTAGGATAAATTAGTGTTTGGTACTTTGATTTATAGTTTAAAGTTTAGGATGTTTCACTGAGTAACACTAACATTTTTTTTTGGTCGAAGAGACACTAAAATTTGATACAAGTCCAAATTATTTCATATTTAATTGAATTATTTTGTTGAATAACAACCCTAAAAAAAACCCTAAAACCACGAACAATAAAGAAAATATCAGAAAAAAAAAACTACTAATACTTTTCGTTTACCGAGACATGACAAACACTAAATTATTCAATCTATACCATCTGTTATGCCATGTCATCGATCCTAACATCTAAATCAACGGTTAAGGGATAAAGTGTATTTTTACATATTAAATTGGGCCGTCTCTTTCTCTCCCAAATTAATATTTTTGACAAATCAAGAAAATCAGATTCAATCTCCACTTTCCAAACGCTCTTCCTTTAAAACCCTAATCTTCGCCACCTCCGTCGTTGCTCTTCTCTTAGTCCTCGCCGTCGTCGCTTTAACCGCCGACTCAGTTTCTAATTCCTTTTTGACTCAGTTTCTGACTCGTCGCGGCTCCTTCTTCACCATCTCTACATCTTGAACGGATCGATGTGTAATTCAATGAAGCGAGCGGTGGATTACTGTGCGTCCTTACTAGTGATTACTCTGCATCCAAGCGACATGTGGTTTGATGGCGTCTGTATCTCTTCAAAAGGGTCGATGGGGATAGAATATTCGCCGGAAGTCGCGAACAAGCCATTAAAATTGATTTGAGTCGGGTTCGGTAGAGAAACTTGTACATGGTATGAGAAAATTACTTATCTAGCGCTTAGGATTTGGATATTAATTTCAGTCCTGGAACTAGAACAATGAAAAAGCAATTGAGATCTTCATTTATGTTTAAAAGCTTGAACTCGTATGTAAAAGATGAGTTTTGTTATTTACATTTTCACAGATTGGTGTTGCGTTTACCTTCTGATACATGGTTTGAATATGCTTCCAAGTCTGTCAATCTTTATGTGTAAGAACTGGATCTGGCATGGGGGCTCTTCATGATTTGTTTTGGCTCAAGAGAAGAGATCAAAATCAAGATTCATTCTTCGGAAAAGAGAGATCCAGGTCGAGATCCATTCTTCTCTCTTTACGGTACCTAATCCCAATTTACATTTGAATGTGTTTTCTTAATTGATTGGTTTCGGGTTAGCTCTTCCTGTGTTTACTCATAATCCGAATATGATTTGTAATTTTACTTTAAAATGTGATGATAGTGGAGATTTCATTACTGTGAGTATTAATGATTTTGTTTTCTTGCAGCATTAGCTGATTTTGATAAGGAGGTGAAGAATTGGATGAAATGCAAGCCATGATGTCTGAAGGTTTAGGAACTTCGGTTAAAATGTTTGATTAATCTGCTCGCAGTGAGAATGGATTCGTTCAAGTATGAATCCTTCAAGGTCTCTTCCAGTTCAACGCAAAGTTTATCAATCTTGATTGGAAATGTGACACGCTTCAAGCCATTAAACCAACTCATTTTGTCTAGTAGAAGAGGTTCAGGACAACATCTGAGTCAACTAGTAGAGATATGTATTTGAGCACAATGACCATTTCTAGTTGATTAATCTATTTTGTAATGGTTATGTCTCCCTAATTTTGTATTATGTGTTTTGAACATTTTGGTGATTTATTATAATTCTGGTTATGTTATTTATTTTTGGTAATTTCATTATAATTTAAAATTAGTGATTATAGAATAATTAAAATCAAAATTATATAAATATATAATAATCAAATGTGGCTACTGATATTTGTTGTTAAATCAGTGGCTACTAACCACTAATGTTGGCTACTAATATTTTGATAGCTAAATCTGTAGCAAGGTCACTGAATTTCAGTAGCTATATTAGTTGTTAAATACCACTAAATTATTGGTAGCTAATTTAGCCACCGAAATATGGCGTTACAAATTAGTGGCCGTTTAGCTACCGTTTAGCTACCATGGATCCGCAACACAAAAAATTGGTAGCTAATTTTATTTTAGCTACCTATTTTAGGATTTAACCATCAAAAAAGTGGTCCCTATTTTACAGTTTTCTTGTTTCTTGTACTGTCTGTTCCACATTTGACTTTATTTATCTATGAGTGAGAGAGAGAGATAGAGAGAGAGAGTTCAAGTAATTTTCTCTTTCTTCAACTACATCTCATCTTGATATCATGATATGTGATTTTACCTCCTTGCTTTTAAGTATTGCTAGGTTATATTCGCGGGTTTAAATTAATCTTAACAAATGCACCCTTAAGCTGCTATTTTTCGTGATCTTAAACTTGGTGTTGTTGGTCGATAATTGAGGTTATTTGTGTTAAGAGTCGTGAATTTTAGATTAGGTTATGTTGTTTAGGAGGAAGAGACACAACTCTCCACCCGTGTATGTTGTTTTCTATTTAAGCAAGTGTTGTTGTGATGTAAAACAATATTTTTGATATTAAATATAAAAAAAGTCTATTGTTCGTTTACTGAGTTCTCTAAAACACAAGAGAAAATCCTATACCACAATCGACAAGATTGTGATATACTCTCTTTACTCTATTAATGGGAATTAACTTCTCAACATGTGTGTGCAAAATTGTCTTAAATCCTTACCTTTTATTATCTTGAGTTTGTTTTTTTTCCCTTTCCAGATTAGCTCCAGAGCAATATCAATGGCGTTTAATGAAGGATTACGTGATGTACTGTTGAATTTGTCACCACACATGAGTTCTAAAAAGACCAGGACCAACACCCCCCGGTTACAAAATTCCTAACAGGTAATGTGCCGAAATACGCTGAAAGCCTGAATTCTTACCAATCCGCTTGTCAAGAAGATCCAGACCTTAAATCCTTTGATTCTTTGCTTCACGAACGAACCAGCAAATTGTTCAGCTCAATCGGCAAGACTGGAAAAAATTCATCCCTAGACTCACTCAACGAGGTCTGCGCGTTTCAGGTTGACCTAAGCCGAGATGTGGTCAAGATCATTATTGACAACAAAGAAGAATTGTCGAATAACGAAGAAATAAAGTCTTTGGTTGATCTCTATTTTGAGAGTACCACCAAGACTTTGAATTTATTCAATACCGTGGAGAAATGCTTAAAGAAAGCAAAAATCATCCAGCTTCTCATTCGCGTAGAGTTTGAAACCGAAACGTTAGAGAAGCTGAATAAGGTTAAAGCTATGGAAGATCCTTTCGGTGAAGAGTTCGAGACTCAGTACAAGTCAATGAAATAAAATAGAAAGGATGAGGAATATGTTAATGAACATTAGTTTTAGGGGGTGGTATTAGTTGATAAATTGTGAAAGAATCGATTTTATTGTATTTGGGAGGAATTAAGATTCTTATCAAATTCACACCAAAAATGATAAGAATTGGTTCTTCACATTTTTTCCCTAGGATTCTGATATGATACTGGACAAGTCATGGAGCTTGGAGCATGGAAAGGAGTCTATGGAGCAGCTTGAAGCAGATCTGGAGCATGGAAATGAGTTTATCGAGCAGCTAGAACCTGAGGAGCAGCTAGAACCTGAGCTAGGAGGAGAAGAAGCTTTGATCGTGCCTACTGGTCCAATGACTAGATCAAAGACTAAGCTATTCAATCAAGCTATTGGAGGACTTCTCAATCAGACCTTGAAGCCAAACGACCAAGACACCAAACCAGAAGGTATAACTTGTCAAAACACTTTGGTTTTGATTCAAGTTATATAGTTTTAACATTTGGGAAAAGTGTTGGGTTTATACTCTTTTTCCCTTGTCAAGTTTTGTTCCAATGGGTTTTCTTGACAAGGTTTTTAATGAGGTATTCCCAGCACTTCACAATTGCCCAAGTGTTAAAATTGAAGCCCATCTCAAGTCCAACATGAGATTTTCGTTTTTAGTCCAAAGGAGGAACATAAGTTGGCTCTCCAACTGTTTTATTTAATGTTTCTGTGTTTTTCTAGGCTCTGCATGTGTGAGCTTTTGTTTCTCTCTTTTTTTGGCTCTTTATAATTCAGTTTGAATCAAATTGTAAGACTTATCTATTTTCTTTTTTTATCAAATCCTTTTGAACTTAGATCTCTGTTTACTAGGGAGCATATCTAGCAAACAAAATCGATTTCTCTGTGTGTAATATCAGAGTTATCACCCTGCTTTACTTGAGGAAATCCGCAGCCTCTACGTAAAGCCATTCGATCCATCTTTCATTCATGTTCTTCACGTGTTCCATCCCTACAAGTTTCAATTCCCTTTTAACTTCAAGCTAGACGATTCAAGGAGGCTTATATTAAGTGGTATCAGAGCAACCAGCCTGCAAGTTAAGTTTTCTTTCTATTTTCTGTCTGTTCATTTTGAATTTCGTTTTGATCTTATTAGTTTGAGATCTGTGGTTGACGGTTTGAAATTAGATAGATCTATTGATAACTAGACTCTTTGTATTCAATTTGAAAACCAAACTAAACTCTGGTAGATCTATGTTGTTTAAATCTGACTCTTCAAATTCTGTTTTAGATCTGTTGATTTCTATTTGTGTGATCATTATATTTGGAACAAAGTACTGGTGATTTCGTTCTTGTTGTGGCAAGATGGTGTCAGAGAATGATCATGAAGAAGAAGCAAGTAACTGATATAATGCGTTTTTGGCGCATTCTAACCTTTGTTTTGTAGGTTTTTATCGAGTCTTTCTTTCTCTTTTGAGTCATTTTAGGTCTAAAGGAGGCTTGGGAACATGAATTTGAGTTATTGGGGGTCATTGGAGCAAACGGGATGAATTTGGAGAGAAAAGGCGTTTTTTCATAACCGAGCACCTGCTCGGCCTGCTCGGAGCACCTGCTCGCCTGAGGACTCGCAGATTCGGAGTCCCTGGAATCAAGACCGACCGATCCGGCACTAGGGACCAACCGGTCCCTCACCCAAAGACTCGAAGCAAATGTCCCTGGGATCGGGACCGACCGATCAGGCACTAGGGACCGACCGGTCCCCACGTGAGACTCGAGACCAAGCCCCCTGGAATCAAGACCGGCCGGTCCAAGACACAGACCGGCCGGTCCCGAGGTGAAACCCCGAAGACAAAGTCCGATTCAATCGGGACCGACTGGTCCCGTGCCCAGATCCGATTTTAACCTACTTTTTAGTATAAATAAGAGGTAGCCACCTCTGAAAAAAGGGAGTCAGAAAAACAGTTCATTTTTCTCTTTTACCCAGACACGTTACTTTTAGATTTCTTTGGAGACTTTATCAATTGTTCTACTCTTTGGTTTGCAATTTGGAGGATCATTCCACAACTTTGTTTTGAGAAGAATTCTAAACCCTATCTCTTTCAATATCATTATCATGAATTCTCCTTGCATCTTTGTTGTGTTTGATTCCATCATGCTTGAGTAGTCCATTAGCTAGATTAAGGGATTTCAATGGTGATTTAGGATTGATTAGTGACTGAGCCAAATAGGATAGATTATCATATGTCTTCATCAATTAGGATTCGTAATGCTTAGGCTAGCGTGGCCGCCTAGTCTATGATTTCAAGTTTAAATTATTCACGACAGTGCTCTAGGTTGCTAGATAAACTATTGGTGAGCAATTGGTGTGCAACCAACGACAGTTGATTGTTGCCATCAATTGTGAACAAATTGAACCTTTTCGATAATGCTTGTCAACATCTCTGAATTCAAACGACAGTTTAGGCATTTAGGTTATTTGTTGTTGCTTATTACGAAAATCACCAACCATATTTTATCTTAGCTTTGAATTAAAATCTCATAATTTCATAGTGTATTCTTGGTCTCTGTGGATTCGATACCTTTTATATTACTGCGATTGTCTGTGCACTTGCAGAACTATTTTGTGATAAACCTTAGCACATAAGTAACAGTGGTCCTAATAAGCTTTTGATAGAAGCTATTACTGCAAAGATGGAGAAAATGATGAACACCAAACTGGATGCTATACGTGATGAGTTTCAAAATCAGAGCCAAAACCAAACCAACCAACACGCTAATTCATCAGAAGAAGATCGACCAAATAGGACCAGAGAGTGAAGGAGAGCACATGGGGATGATGCAGTAGATGATTACTATAGCAATCGCAGTGGTTCTTCTCAAGGACGTAAAAGGCGACCTATACGTGCTGGTGAAGGCAGAGATCTTTTACAAGAAAACCTCGGAGGTCTTAAGATTAAAATTCCACCATTCCATGGGAAGAACGACCCTGATGCATACTTGGATTGGGAAAAGAAGATCGAACTGGTCTTTAACTATCAACACTACACAGAAATCAATAGGGTTAGAGTGGCGGCTACTGAATTCTATGACTATGCCCTTAGTTGGTGGGATCAAATTGTCACTTCTAGAAGACGCAACAAAGATTTCCTGGTGGATAGTTGGTCAGAAATGAAACTCCTCATGAGAAGACGTTTTGTCCCAAGTCATTACCACCGAGAACTCCATTCAAAGCTTAGAAGACTCACACAAGGAAATCGATCAATGGAAGATTGCTATCAAGAGCTAGAGACTTTAATGTTGAGGGCTAACATTTCTGAAGATTCAAAAGCAACCATGTCACGGTTCCTTGGAGGATTGAATAGAGAAATACAACATTATGATAATCTTGAAGAAATGCTACATAAAGCCATTCTGGTTGAACAACAAGTAAAGAGGAAAGGTTTCTCGAGATCTAGTTACAATCCAGGAGCAAATGCTAGCAAGTCTAGTTTTCACAAAGAAGAGAAACCAAGTTATTCAAGAGAAATCAAGCAGCCTACGAATTCCAGAGAAGAAAACAAGTCATATACTGCAGTTCAAGATTTCAAAAGCAAAGCTATTGTTGATACATCCAGAACTCGTGATGTAAAGTGTTTCAAGTGTCAAGGCAGAGGGCATTATGCCAATGAATGCATTAACAAGAAGGTTATGATTCTGCTTGATAATGGAGAGTTTGAATTTGAAGATGAGAAATCTGAAACTGAGATAGCTTCAGATGATTATAAAGAAGCACCAGTCAAAGGAGAATTACTAGTAACCAGAAGATCTTTGAGTTTGCAATCAAGTCAAGAGGAGCAAGAACAGAGGGAGAATCCGTTTCATACTCGTTGCAATGTTCAGGGAAAGATCTACAGCTTGATCATTGATGGAGGCAGCTGCACTAATGTAGCAAGTGATGTAATGGTCAAGAAGTTGGGGTTAATGTAGCATCCAAAGCCATACAAGCTTCAGTGGCTCAATGACAGTGGGGAAATGAAAGTAAACAGTCAAGTAATGGTTCCCTTAGCCATTGGCAAGTATGAGGATGAAGTTCTATGTGATGTTTTGCCTATGGAGGCATGACACATTCTGCTGGGTAGACCTTGGCAATCTGATCGTAAGGTAACTCATGATGGTTATACTAATCGCCATTCTTTTGAGTTCAAAGGCAGGAAGACTATATTGCTCCCAATGACACCAAGCGAAGTATATGCTGATCAGATACACCTGAAACGTAAGGAGGAGCAGGTATCAAAACGATCTAACTTCTTTGTTAAATCCAATGTTGTTAAGAAAGCTCTTTATGCAAATAAACCAATGTTGTTGTTTATGTATAAGGAAGCTCTTATGAGCATAACTGACCTTGCACCGGTGCTACCGAGTGAGATAATCTCTCTTTTTCAGGACTATAAGGACGTGTTCCCTGAAGATAATCCAGTGGGATTGCCACTAATAAGAGGCATTGAACATCAAATCAATTTTGTCCCTAGAGCTTCCCTTCCAAACCGTTTAGCATATAGAACTAATCATGTGGAGACAAAAGAGTTGCAAAAACAAGTAGATGAACTTATGGAAAAAGAACATATCAGAGAAAGCATGAGTCCATGTGTTGTACCTGTTCTGCTTGTGCCTAAGAAGGATGGTAGCTGGCGCATGTGTGTGGACTGCAGAGCCATCAATAATATCACGGTGAAGTATCGACATCCTATACCTAGATTAGACGACATGCTTGATGAATTACATGGTTCCTGCATCTTTTCTAAGATTGATTTAAAAAGTGGATACCACCAGATTAGAATGAAAGAAGGTGATGAGTGGAAGACAACCTTTAAAACTAAGCATGGGCTGTATGAATGGTTAGTTATGCCATTTGGGCTAACAAATGCACCTAGTACTTTCATGAGACTAATGAATCATGTTCTTAGAGCATTCATAGGCGTGTTTGTTGTTGTTTACTTTGATGACATCCTAGTTTATAGTAAAAGCCTAAATGAGCATGTTGAGCATTTGCATTCTGTTTTAACTGTGCTTAGGAAGGAAAAGCTTTATGCTAATCTTAAGAAATGCACATTCTGCACAGATAACCTTGTGTTTCTTGGCTTTGTTGTAAGTGCAGATGGAGTTAAAGTAGATGAAGAAAAAGTTAAAGCGATCAGCGAATGGCCAAGTCCAAAGACAGTAGGCGAAGTGAGAATGGCCTTGCTGGGTTTTACAGGAGGTTTGTAAAAGACTTTAGCACGCTGGGAGCTCCCCTCACTGAGGTTATAAAGAAGGATGTGGGTTTTAAGTGGGAACAAGCACATGAAGATGCATTCCAATCCCTTAAAGAGAAGCTTACTCATGCCCCTGTTCTAACTTTACCAGATTTTCTTAAAACTTTTGAGATAGAATGTGATGCTTCTGGTATAGGCATTGGAGCTGTTTTGATGCAGGATAAGAAGCCCATAGCATTTTTCAGTTAGAAGCTTGGAGGAGCAATGCTAAACTACCCCACTTATGACAAAGAGCTATATGCTTTGGTGAGAGCATTACAAACGTGGCAACACTATCTCTGGCCTAAGGAGTTTGTTATACACACTGATCATGAATCCCTTAAGCATCTCAAAGGTCAGCAAAAACTCAACAAGAGACATGCCAGGTGGGTTGAATTCATCGAAACATTTCCCTCTGTCATCAAGTACAAACAAGGTAAGGACAATGTAGTTGCCGATGCATTGTCTCGCAGGTATGCTTTAATCTCTACTCTTGATGCCAAACTATTGGGTTTTGAACAACTTAAGCATTTATATGAGACTGATTCTGATTTTAAAGAAGTTTATAAGTCTTGTGAAAAGTTTGCTTCAGGAAATTACTTTAGGCAAGATGGTTTTCTTTTCTTTGATAACCGCTTGTGTGTGCCTAACTGTTCTGTTAGAGACTTGTTCATCAGGGAAGCTCACGGTGGAGGCTTGATGGGGAACTTTGGTATTGCTAAAACACTTAATGTGATGCAGGATCACTTCTATTGGCCTCGCATGAAAAGAGATGTAGAGAGAATCTGTGGCAGGTGCGCAACATGTAAACAAGCTAAGTCTAAGGTTCAACCTCACGGTTTGTACACTCCTCTACCTATTCCTTCTCATCCCTGGACTGACATATCTATGGACTTTGTGCTTTGATTGCCTAGAACTAGGACTGGAAAAGACTTTATTTTTGTGGTAGTTGATAGGTTCTCTAAGATGGCACATTTCATTGCTTGTCATAAAACTGATAATGCATCTCATGTAGCAGACTTGTTCTTTAAAGAAATCATCTGTTTACATGGAATGCCTAGAACCATTGTTTCTGATAGAGATAGCAAGTTCCTTAGTTATTTCTGGAAAACATTGTGGTCTAAGCTAGGAACTAAACTGTTATTTTCCACTACTTGTCATCCCCAAACTGATGGGCAAACAAAAGTTGTTAATAGAACTTTGGGAACTCTATTGCGTGCTTTAATTAAAAAGAACCTGAAAACTTTGGAAGATTGCTTGCCTCATATAGAATTTGCATATAACCATGCTATGCATTCTGCTTCTAAGTTTTCTCCATTTCAGATTGTTTATGGCTTTAACCCATTATCACCTTTGGATCTAATGCCTTTACCTTTGAGTGAAATAGCTAGCATAGATGGGAAAAAAAAGCTGATTTGGTGAAACAGATTCATGAGAAAGCCAAGAAGAACATAAAAGAGAAGACAAAGCAGTATGTCAAACAAGCAAACAAAGGCAGGCGTGGCATGATCTTTGAAGTTGGCGACCAAGTATGGGTTCATTTGAGGAAGGAACGTTTTCCTGCTGAAAGGAAGTCTAAGCTAATGCGAAGGATCGATAGTCCTTTCACAGTCACAAGGAGAATAAACGACAATGCTTATCAGCTGGATCTCCAAGGTAAGTATAATGTAAGCTCTAGTTTCAATGTTTCTGACTTGGTACCGTTTATTGCAGATGAAACGGATTTGAGGTCAAATCCTTTTCAAGTGGGAGAGGATGATATGATACTGGACAAGTCATGGAGCTTGGACCATGGAAAGAAGTCTATGGAGCAGCTTGAAGCAGATCTGGAGCATGGAAATGAGTCTATCGAGCAGCTAGAACCTGAGGAGCAGCTAGAACCTGAGCTAGGTGGAGAAGAAGCTTTGATCGTGCCTACTGGTCCAATGACTAGATCAAAGACTAAGCTATTCAATCAAGCTATTGGAGGACTTCTCAATCAGACCTTGAAGCCAAACGACCAAGACACTAAACCAGAAGGTATAACTTGTCAAAACACTTTGGTTTTGATTCAAGTTATATAGTTTTAACATTTGGGAAAAGTGTTGGGTTTATACTCTTTTTCCATTGCCAAGTTTTGTCCCAATGGGTTTTCTTGGCAAGGTTTTTAATGAGGTATTCCCAACATTTCACAATTGCCCAAGTGTTAAAATTGAAGCCCATCTCAAGTCCAACATGAGATTTTCGTTTTTAGTCCAAAGGAGGAACATAAGTTGGCTCTCCAACTGTTTTATTTAATGTTTCTGTGTTTTTCTAGGCTCGGCATGTTTGAGCTTTTGTTTCTCTCTTTTTTTTGCTCTTTATAATTCCCTTTGAATCAGATTGTAATACTTATCTATTTTCTTTTTTTATCAAATCCTTTTGAACTTAGATCTCTGTTTACTAGTGTGTCATATCTAGCAAACAAAATCGATTTCTCTGTGTGTAATATCAGAGTTATCACCCTGGTTTACTTGAGGAAATCCGCAGCCTCTACGTAAAGCCATTCGATCCATCTTTCATTCATGTTCTTCACGTGTTCCATCCCTACAAGTTTCAGTTCCCTTTTAACTTCAAGCTAGACGATTCAAGGAGGGTTATATTAGATTCTTTTAAATTCTTTTGAAATTTTGAAAAATAAAAGTTGCAGAAAATTTGAATAACACATGAATCTAAAAGAATTAAGATTCTAATCAATTGAATAACACATGAATTTAAAAAAATTCATAACATACAAAATTGAATAACACTAGAATTCTCTAGAAAGTCTAATTTTCTCAAAATCAACTAAAATCTTCAATTGAATATAGAGAAGAGAGGTGTATATATAGAGGATTCATGTTAGTAAAAGGGTTATAAAGATGACGAGGAATAAAGGCTTTGAATGGTGATCTCGTTTGGACGTATGTGCGTTTGCAACCGCCCCAATTATCAAACGGACGTTTGTATTTTTGTTAAAAATAAAATATTTTATTTTTTATATTTGAAAAATATAGGTACACACTTAATTTTAATATAAATATATAAAAATGAAACTAAAATTTAAAAATTATTATTTCTATTTTAAATAATATATAATATTTTTTATCAAAAATTATTTACTATTTAACCGTTCAGTTTAAACGGAGTGACCAATCTGACCCAAAAACTTTATATGGGTTGTGAGTCAGTAATATCCCGTTTGATTTTGTAGATAAGATTTGTTCATTAACTTTTTAAAAAAACTCAAAATGGCAACTCATAGCGTTGGTGAGTTGTTTATGACAACATATGAACTAATTGTGATTCCATCGTCATGCTCAAGTCACTCGAATAATGTTTGGTAGCACTTTTTTTGTGTGCTAAATTGTAAAAAATATTTATGAAATGAATTTAGGGTTATAATTGTTCGATAAAATGTATTAATACCTATGGTTTTGATTTCATAACAAAAAAAAGATTGAAAATATACAAAGACAAAAACAATCGACACACATTCAATGCTGAGAACAATCTTGAGGAAGTATCGACTAACATCTTTTAATCTCCGTGCGAGAAAGTAATATGGAAACCCGAGAAAGAGAGGTAACAAAAGAGATAAAAAAAGATCAAATTGTTAAATTATGATGATTATTCATCACTTATACACTAAACTTAGCCCATTGGTTGACAAATGGTATAGTCCTAAGCTAAACATTCTTAATACCACTAATCAAATTGTTAAGTGTAATCCATGTATCATTATTTTACGCAGTCTACTCTACTATATCCCCTATATATTATTAGAAAAGTGATTCTTCTAAAGAATCCAACATGTCATCATCACATTTACTCTCACAATTTAAATGTGACATGACAATCTCTAAAATAAACATGGGAAAACACTTTCTAAAATTTTCTTATTTAGCTCACTAATTAGCATAATTACAAATTAATATTTTTAGATATGACAATCACCCTTAAAATAATATTTATTTTTTAGTTTTAAAAGTCTTGATTGTCACAACAAAATCTTTGCAAATATTTGTTTTCAGATTCTTCTAAACATTTGAATCAATTAAACTTAATACTATATAAAAAAAAATTCCAAACAATAAAACGTAAAGCCCTAATATGCCTCCATATATATTCCTTCCCAAGCTTTAGAACGTGAATTGGAACAATAATTATCATCAAACTGGTTTTTCTCTTTCACTTAGTCCTCCAATTTTAACAAATGGTTTTTCTCTATCACTTAGTCCTCCAATTTTAACAAATAGTTTTCCTCTATAAAAAAATATATAGTCATCTATAATAATTTATTTCATACCAAATACACAAACGTAGGCAATGTCGATCATAAAAAAAAAACCAACCTCTTCTTTTAATCTTTAGGGCAATATTAAACATGAGCAAGTAAAATGTCAACCGTAACAAGGTACTAAGAAAAAAAAATTCTTACTGTCAAAATTAAAATTAAATTAAAAATTGCATATCCACGCAAGGCGTGGGCGAGTCACTCAGTATATGTAATATCCTAAGAATGTAATGTGTGAGAAATAATAAGAAATAGTTAAACATTTCTTCCTCTTGTTACTCTCACGTCCCACCACTTCTTCTTGTTATTATAATCTTTGGTTTCTTTTAGTCTAATCACAAATCAAATATATAGTTTTTGTTTGGTTTGTTTGGTTGTTATTCACAACACATTATCAGCATGAACGTCTCTTAATTTGAACCGTTAATCAATCCGTTCCGGTCATACGTACGTGAGGTAATATCTAAACTTATCTCATATCTAGATTTTACTATATATTAGTTTTGTTTAAAATAATATATCGTATACATAGTGGGAGGTTATGCCCTCTCCTTACTTTAATAATATACTGTTATTACGCTTAATTTTATGTTAGTTAGTTATTTAAAAGTAAAAATATAAGCAAGGTGATCAATAAATTAGTAAAATTTATAATTTGATTTATTGAAATTATAGAGATCATGCCAACCCTAGCAAAGCTCGAGATTGCCGCCTTAGATATCACTGGAAATAATTATATGACATGGGCTTTAGATGCAAAAATGCATTTGAAAGGCAACGGGCTTCTTAATACTATCGATCGGTCAATAGCAAAATCCGAAGAGTTAAAAGCTAAGGCTATGATTTTCTTGCATCACCGCCTCCATGATCATTTAAAAATGGAATATATCACGAAAGAAAACCTGGCAGACCTTTGGCAGTCACATAAAGAAAGGTTTGATCACCAGAATTATGTGATCTTCCCAAAGGCTAATGTTATGTGGAGAAAAGGTAAGTGATCATGATATGACTGAGAAAACATTTAAAACATTTCATCCTGGAAATGTAGTCCTGCAACAGTAATACGGGCTAAAGGTCTCACTCGGTACTCGGAGTTGATGCAAATCCTCTTTGTAGCTGAGCAAAATAATGAACTCGTGGTAATGAATCATCAAGCTCGTCCAACTGGTTCGACTCCATTCCCAGAAGCGAATGTGGTAGCGTCCAGTACAAACGATTCACAAGGACGAGAATGCAGACGCGGAAGAGGCCGTAGACGCGGTCGAGGAAGAGGTGGTGGACAAGGATGTGGAAGAGGATTCTAGTCCAATAATTCAAACGCAGAGAATATCAATGAAGTTGGTCGCGTTGTGAAAAATAAAAATGAGCACACTTGTTACATATGCGACATGAAAAGGCATTGGTTGCGTACGTGTCTTACACCAAAACATTTGGCCGATATGTATCAAGAATCACTTAAGGCAAAAGGCAAGGATGTAGAAACAAACTTCATTTCCGATGAAGTGGGACTTTCCTTTAATGGCCTAAGTGAAAATGCTCATTACGATGTTGTTGATTTCCTCGTTGATCCAAAAGCATCAACGAGAAACAAAAGGACCAAGATCGATGATGCATGATTATGAACTTAGTATAGTTTTTAAGGCTTTTTGTTATATGTTTATATTTTGTGTTTATATAACTTTTGTTTAATAGGCTATCAATCTTTTTGTTGTAAAATAAAGTAAGGATTTTATAACATCAGTTTTAGTCTATTAATACAACTTTTGTTATAAAGTGACACCAGAAATTGTCACGACTTGAGATCATGGATGGAGATATATGTCTAGCACAGTGCAACAACGCACACGATACTTAAGGATAAAAAGTATTTCTCTGATCTCAAATCAAATAATTCTGTCGAAAGCGTGGTACCATAAGTGGTAATGCAAAAATTATTAAAGGCCATGGAATGGCTAGTTTTTTAATACCAATGGGAACGAGATTTGAAATAAGTGATGCATTATATTCCTTTGATTCATACAGAAACTTGGTCAGTTTCAAGGTGATGTATCATGGTTTTTACCCGTTTTAGGCCATGATATAAGTATGTATTTTAGAGTCTTTTAGCGTTTTCCAGTTGGTTTTAGAGTCTTTACAGGTACCTAGACGATTGGAGCTTAAAAGATGTTTACTGGAAGTTTTGGAGCATTGCGGAAGAAAGAGTCAAAGATGCGAAACTCGGATTGGAATTTCAAAGGCAGTGTCGAGCGACACTATAGGGAGCATCGCTCGACACGAACGTTTTCAAGACACTATAGGGAGCATCGCTCGACACGAAGGTTTTCAAGAGGTGTCGATCGACACCACTATCAGTGTCGATCGACACCCTGTTCGCTGAAGCACAAATCCAAGTTCGAAGCCCAGAAGTTCCAGATGTTTACTTTTAAGTTTCTAGCCGACTTTGTACTTGTATATATACGTTTTTACAGTCATTGTTTAGACTTATGCTTTCTTTTACTGATTTCTTAGACATATCTTTTAATAAAACCATGTTTTCTTCTATGATCATGTCTGAGAAGTTCTTTTGTTAGGTTTAGGGATTTTCAAAGGTGTTTGATGAGTTGCTAGATCTGATTTCTTGTTAGGATAATATCTTTAGAATGTTCTTCATCTTGACTTGTGTTTATTGCTGATTTTAGCCTCGCAAACTGAAATTTGATCTTAGGTTAATTAATAGAAACGACAGTTTTATTAATTGCTTGAACTAGTCTTTGATGAGCAAAATTCCTTTTCGCAAAGAAATTTGGTTTAGGGTTTTGTGAACAATTGAACCTGAAGTTAATGCTTGTTTAGGTTGTTAGAATTTGCAACTACAGTTGGCTTTCTAGGTTTTAGACATAGATAATCTTTGCAGCGACAGCTGATTGATTTTATATTCGTGTTCATGTTAAGGAACTGTGCTTTATATTCCTAACTATTGATTTGTCTGCATATCTGATTCACCTGCGATTTCCCTGTGCCTAGCTCCTTTTGAAGTAATTTTCACAACCGTTTCATATATTGCTTTATTTACTTGCATTCTTATTATTTCGCTTAGCATAATCTGAACCTTTAAATCTATTGTGCAATCTAATTTCCTGTGGATTTCGATACCTAAAGTACTGCATTGATCTCTTAACTTGAGAGAGTAGCTCTATGTCTAATTTGAGCATATCACAAGGATATCAGAAAGAATGGATATCATATTGAAAGTATGAATAAAGATGACTTAGAATATCTTTGCATTACATCGGAGTGGAAACATACATTGGAAGAATTGCCAATGACGTCCTCTAGATTATATTGCACAAAAATAAATATGATTGAGAATGACGCACGCTGTTGGGTTTCGAATGCGGAGGAATCAGAGACGTTAGCAATTGAGTATTACACAGCCGGATGATGTTCCTCAACAAGTTGAGAAATTACCACCCCATGGGTTTGTACAACTCTCATCTCATGAGCACGCTAGTCTCAAAAGAAAATTTAGAGCTTTGGAAGTGGAGAAAGCTGTTTGAAGCATGGGGAAATACAAATCACCCGGACCAAATGGGTACCAACCGGTTTTCTATCAAGATTGTTGGGAGATTGTGGGCGAATCTGTTTGTCGATTTGTACTTGAGTTTTTTGAATCAGGGTGTTTTACCGTTGGGTATGAATGATGCTTTAGTTGTACTAATTGCGAAAGTGACGAAACCGAAGAGAATCACGCAGTTTGGGCCTATTACCAAGAAGTGGAAGGCTATTAGATTTTGTCGTACATTTGTTTTGTGGACGATATGATTTTATTTGCGGAAGCTTCCGTAGCTCAAGTTAGAGTGATTCGAAGTGTGCTCGAGAGGTTTTGTACTACGTCGGGGCAGAAAGTGAGTCTCGAAAAATCTAAGATCTTTTTCTCAAGTAATGTCTCGAGAGATTTGGAGCGTTCGATTAGTGATGCAAGTGGCATAAAATCGACACAGGAATTGGGCAAATATCTTGGTATGCCTGTGTTACAAAAAAAAGAATAAATAAAGAGACGTTTCGAGAAGTTCTAGAACGAGTGTCTACTCGGTTGGTACGTTGGAAGAGTCTGCACGACGATTAACGTAAAGAGGTCATCTCTTCTATACCTGTTTACTCCATGAGTTCGATCAAGCTTCGTCAAGCTACCTTGGATAGTTTGGATCAACTTGCATGAAATTTCCTTTGGGGTAGTACTTTGGAAAAGAAAAAACAGCACCTTGTTGCTTAGAAAAGAGTTTGCTCACCCAAAACAATAACGCAGGCTTGGAGTTCGAGCTTTTACACATAAGATTAACGTTAATTAAGCTTGTGTTATTAATGAGCACGCTAGTCTTTGGGCGCGGGTTGTTCGAAGTAAATACAAGGTTGGTCCGATTCAAGATCACGGTTAAGAGCACTTGGTCGTCTACTTGGCGCAACATTGGTATTGGAGTGCGGGAGGTGGTTAGGCGAGGGTGTAGATGGGTGATTGGAGACGGGACTGGAGTGAGATTTTGGATTGACAAATGGCTTGATGGAGTACCTCTCATCGAAGGTTTAGTGGCTGATTTACATGAGGGTTTTGAGGATTTGCGGGTGAGTGACTTGTGGATTGATGAAGTTGGTTCGGATATGAGTCGAACTGAACTTTTTTTATCGGAGAGTAGGAGATTAGACTTGCTGGTTGTGGTGGTTGATAACATCACAAGAGCCCGTGATAGGTTATCTTGGGCTGAAACTGCGGATGGAGTGTTTACAGTAGCTTCGGCTCACAACATGCTCACGCGAGATACCACACCGAGACCAAACATGGAGAGCATGTTCAAACGAGTTTGGCGTGTTGTAGTTCCGGAAAGAGTGAAGATTTTTTTTATGGCTAGTTATGAATGAGGTCATCATGACAAATAAGGATCGCAAACGACGACACATTTGTGATGATGATATGTGTGAGGTTTGCAAGGGAGGAATTGAGGAAATTATGTATGTGTTGAGGGATTACCCGGCTATGAAAGGAATTTGGGATCGTCTTGTCACATCGAGGAATGGACAAGCTTTTTTGCTAAATCGATTTTTGAATGGTTCTATGAGAATATTAGACAGGGAGATGAAACGGAGGATGGTGTTTGGGATGGCGATTTGGTGGGCCTGGAAATGGCGATGCGGGAATGTTTTTGGTGAGAACCGAAGATGTCGGGATAGAGTCCGGTTTATATCATCGTCTCTGCTAATAATAGTTTGGGGGGAATAATTCGAATAAACTTTGAACTCATACTTTCAGCTTTGGTTCAATTTCTTCTCATGGATCAAGGTATCCCAAAGGAAGTGGAATCGCAAGGAAGCATTTGACGTCTTGGTCTGGTGTAGGATATTATGAAGAAAAGACACACTTGTGGAAGGACTACAAGGTCTTATGTAATTTGTATTTGAAATTGCTGATCTCTTGTTTCATTCATACTCATTTTGTAGCACTCAACTTGTAGAATAATTAGTAATCTTGTTAACCGCTGACCGAATAACAACAATACATGTCATCCATGTCACAAAATCAAAATCTCCGGCTGGTGCAGCTACGATATACGGTATGGGAGGCAGCATCAAGTCTAAGACTCTCAACCGAGAAATCTTGGTCAAGAGAGATTTTGTTTGGGTTGAAGTAATCGATACAATCCTCTCAGTAGTGGTGAGCTGCCAAATTGTTTTCAAATGTTCTCTTGTCTTAGGCCTGCTTGACCCCAAAACAAATAATAAAGAATACGAAAAATGTTTCAGTTAATTGTTTGTCGGCTCTATATTTTTTTTTTTAAGAGGAGGAAATTGGTCAGAAAAAATGGCTGTGGTATCAACCAGTTTAGCTTTCGATTGTATGAATTAAGGATTATGAGAACGATAAGGAGACTAAAGACATTAACATGACAAAGATTTCTCAAAATCACATATAACATAGCAGGTTTTTTTATTTATTTTCGGCATCAAACATAACAGGTTTTTAAAGTCATAAAGCAGCACCGGAAATTGAAGTTAGAAAACATTTTCCGGGGAATAAGATAAAAGAGCAGAACTTGAGTGACTTTAAGTGGCTTTGAGCTTGATCATGACGGGATTCTACTTCTTTTTTAAAGCTTTGCTGCGCCTGTAGTGGAGGAACCGCATCTTTGAACTTTGATTGGAGCTGAAAACATTCAACATCATGTATATATAATGAGTAACAACAAGCATCACCAATCGCTACACAAAAGTGATCAAAATAAATGGACACCTACAGAGGCGTGGAGGTAGCAACACCGTCATCAGGCTTGGACACCAATTCCTGTTATTAATATTTTGTAATTTAAGAAAAATCAAATCAATCAGAAAATTATCTTCTCAATTGCAAAAAGGTAATATATATATATATATATATGAAAATAAAATTTGACCTGAGAATCAAATTCAGCAGAACAAGCTGGCAGGGAAGCTTCATGACCTAGTCTTTTCGAGGCCAATCTGTATACGAACAACAACAACAACAACAACCATCACCATCCATAAAGCCATTGCTAATTAATTGATACACAATAGTATAGAGATAGATCATCAAAATAAATGGACACCTACCGAGGCTCGAAGGTAGTAACATCAACAGGCTTGGACAACTCTCGAATTATCGAATCTCCCTGTTTGTTACAAAGAATTATCAAATTAGAAGCCTAAAACGACAGGAATTCTTTTGATTGCAAAGGTCATCTATATGAACAGAGTGTAGATTATATAACCTGAATCTCCTCGACTTTACCAGATCCCAATAGATTTCTACGAACAAGGCGACGACGTTTCACTATATCAACACAAGGCGGACGTTTTTTAACCGGAAAGGGACGACGTTTCACTATGTCAAGAACACCAGCCGGAATTTGTTTAAACGGATAGGGACGACGTTTCTCATAGCTAATCGTCTTCTCCCCCCTGACACTCGACATGCCCTTCCCCATGATTCTTGACTTGTGGCGACCCCGAAAGCCCTAGCTAATATATCTATATATATACTCAAGTAATTTGGGCCATACTATTTATGAAATACATGAAGATACGGGATGGTTTGTACTGAGTCTGTGAGATATATTATAATCCTTATAAACAAGTTCTGTGAGATGCAAGTAATGCTTGAGAAGAAGCGTAAGAATGTAAAGAAATTGAGGACATTGGTGAATATTGTTTTCGCGACTACGTTACTCTCTCTTATCGCCTTATCAATATGTTTAACAGTAGCTTCACTTCCGGTGGTGGCTACGGTGGTGGCCTCGGTGGTGGCTCCGGTGGTGGCTCCGTGGTGGCTCTGGTGGCTCCGGTGGTGGCTCACGGGGTTCACACTACAGGGACATGGGTCATTAAGATGTTGAAGGACTATGAGAAGTCTGTGAAGTCGCAAGAAGATTTGTTTATGTTGACGGAAAACAGTACAAAAGTCAACATCGGAGCGATGAAGACTATGGAGGTTGCTTTGGAGATGAGAGAAGAGGAGGCTTTCAAACTTGTGATGCAAGAAATCATTATGGAAGTTGAAGTGTTCGATGAGAGAATCAAGCAAGTTGATGCACATGTGGCTGAGTGTAGCGAATCGGTCTTTTTGGGGAGAGTTCTTGTTCTTAAACACAGCCAATTCAGCTTCATTGAAAGGAAAGCGGTAAGTGGTAAACTATTAATGTATTTATCATACTTTTATGGGAAAGTTACTTAAACAACATTGGAAAGTTGGTTTTGAACTAAAATAACCTTCCCCTTAGAAAGCTGTGTTTCGAGAATTTTCACCCGTTTTACCCTTATTTGCTTTGATAAAAAAAACGTATTTACGAAACAACCATTAATGAATCGGCAGGAAAAGTTCCCGCCAAAAAAAATAAATCTACCATAATGTGATGGTAGATTTATTTGAAGTCTGTAGACTTATTTTTTGAGCGGTAGATTTATATAGGAACGGTAGACTTATTGTGTACCCTTGATGGTAGAGATGTTTCCGAGTGGTAGACTTATTAGAGTGATTGGTAGAGTTGTTATTTTCAATGGTAGATTTATTTTGGAGCAGTAGACTTATTTGATGATTGGTAGATTTATTTTCGAAGATTGGTAGATTTGATTTCTTTAACGGTAGAGTTAAATTGGCGTGGTAGAGTTATTTTTATGATTGGTAGACTTATTATATATAGTGATGGTAGATTTATAATAGTGGACTATAGTGGTAGACTTATTATAGAGGTGGTAGATTTATAATGAGTGGTAGATTTAATATTTTCGACGGTAGACTTATGCAATCTTTTTCTTGTTTACTAGAACAACTTCCCGAAAAACATCGGTAGAGTTGTTTTTTCTGTTTACCTTATGGTAGATATGTTTTTCGGATGATAGACTTGTTATCCGAAGGAGCTTGTTCAATTTTTATGTTAGACTTATTATCCGAAGATGGTTGTCATAAAGTTGTGGTAGACTTGTTATCTGACCTAGGTTATTCATACAACGATGTTGTGGTAGACTTGTTATCTGACCTAGGTTATTCAAACAACCCTGTGGTGGTAGACTTGTTATGTGACTTAGGTTCTTCAAACAACAATGTTGTGGTAGACTTGTTATGTGACTTAGGTTTTTCAAACAACAATGTTGTGGTAGACTTGTTATCTGACTTAGGTTCTTTAAACAATAATGCGGTGGTAGACTTGTTATCTGATTTTGGCTCTTTAAACAATGTAGTGGTAGATTTGTTATTTGATTTTGGCTCTTTAAACAATGTAGTGGTAGATTTGTTATCTGACTTTGGCTCTTTAAACAATGTAGTGGTAAATTTGTTATCTGACTAAGCTTCTTTAAACACTGTTGTTGTAGACTTGTTATCTGACTTAGGTTCTTTAAACAATGTGGCGGTAGACTTATTATTTGACTTAAGTTCTTTGAATAATACGATCATAATCATACCATTAGTGAAGCTTAAATATGTGTTTATTATTATGTGTGTCTTTTCAGTTTTAACTTGTTTTTCCTGTTTTAATGTTATAGTAATTGATGCTAAAGGCATTTAGAAAGAGATTATATAGCTAGCAAATTTATAGAGTACATAAATTCTGCCAATTCATTACATTGAACAGAGAATAAATCTACCATCAAAGAAAAAAAAATCTACCATACCATTGAACAGAGAATAAATCTACCATCAAACATAAATTTGTAAGTTATCCACGACCTTTGCCTCTTCCGCCACCACCTCTGAAGCCTCTTTGTCCACCAAATGAACCACCATCAGCGGCGGTTCCTTGAATCGGAGTACCATCTGATCTAGTGTGGTCTGTCTCGACATTGTTAAATGTCAAAATAAATCTACCATTATAGAACTATAAATCTAGCAATACAGAACAAGAAATCTACCATGACAGAACAAACTTCCTACCAAATTAAACTACAATTACCAATGCTGAGTCCAACAGATGCACGACCTCCGCCTCTTCCGCCACCACCTCCGAAGCCTCCACGTCTACCAGAATAAATCTACCAACAAAGGAAAACAAATCTACCATCAAACTAGAATAAATCTACCATCAAAGAAAAACTACCATACCATTGAACACAAAATAAATCTACCATGACAGAACAAACTTCCTACCAAATTAAACTACCATTACTACCACCGAATCCAACAGATCCATGACCTCCGCCTCTTCCGCCACCACCTCCGAAGCCTCCACGTCTACCAGAATTAATCTTCCAACAAAGGAAAACAAATCTACCATCAAACTAGAATAAATCTACCATCAAATAAAAACTACCATACCATTGAACATAGAATAAATTTACCATGACAGAACAAACTTTCTACCAAATTAAACTATCACCACCGCCGAATCCAACAGATCCATGACCTCCGCTTCTTTCGCCACCACCTCTAAAAACCTCCACGTCCACCAGAATAAATCTACCATCAAATAAAAATAAATCTATCAACACTGAAGGCTTTTGCTCACACGGCGATTCAGTTCTACGATGTTTAAGGTCGGCTTGGTTTCGACCGACCAAGTAAAGCTGTTGATTGGCTTATCAAAAAGGCTAAAACTTCCATTGACGAGCTCGCCGAGCTTCCTCCGTGGAATCCCGCCGATGCAATCCGACTTGCCGCAACAAATGCTAAACCCAGAAGAACCGCCTTTAAACCCCAAGTCTCTCCACCGCCGCCTCTGCCACAACAACCGAAAAATCATCAGTTCAACAAAAAAACTTGAATGTCGAATAAAAGAGAAACGAAGGGAAGAAAAGACGAAACAAAGAGAAGAGAAGTTGAGAGAAGCCCGAAACTTAACTTTGGAGTCGTCGGAGACGAGGAAATCGCCGGAGAAGACGAAGAGATGCGGTTGTTTTCGAGTCACCGACGTTCTTTTTTTTTTGTCGTCGAAATTTATGAAAAAAACAAGAAGAAAAAATGTTTATTAGGGTTTTATGTAAAAAGTTACAAAAACCTAGTTTTTTTTTCAATGGCAGTTTCGTAATAAAAAGAACTTCACAAGGTTTATAAGACTTTTCATGTGTTCACATCTCTACAAGGTTGTTTGAGTTATTATCTCTACTTTTATTATAATTGAATGTTTCTTTTTGTGCAAGACCTTTATTTTGAATATTTGAATAATGAGTTACTTTGCACTTGTCTGATCACTGCATTGGATTCAAATCCGGTTATTCTATATGTGACTATAAAAGTTAATCGAAACTGACTGGTGGAACCTGAGTTGCGTAAGCAGCCTCGGCCTCCTCCAAACAATTGGGATTCTAGATTTATAAGCAAAATACGATCGGAAAGCTTAAGAACAATGAAATGTTTCCAGTGATGTGTATTATTATTGAGAGTTGCGGATCCCTTTAAAAGCAAAATGTGTTACATATTTATATACTCGGTCGAATAAACCCTAAAATGCATGAAAAGTATTATAACTAAGAAGATTTACTCAATATTCTCGACTTATCCTCCAAACCTCTTCATGTCGGCGGCCTGAGCTGGCTTCGGCTTTTAATCCTTTCAATGGGCCTAAAAGAGCTTCATATGGCCCATCTCGTTGTCTTTGGATGGTTAATCAGGTTGGTTTGATCTTGGGTCGGGTCATTGTAACGGGTGCTAAACCCGATACCACCACTGACCGTTGTTGGAACTATTTTAATAAACAAATGGGCCATTGGTTTGGTCATTTGGTTTATAAAAAATTGAGTTAAAAGTTAGAATGAGAAATTGATTTGGGCCGTATTGGAAAAGCCTCAAATGGTGAAGTGTGCATGTAAAAAGTCTCACATCCCTGAGAGGAAACTTTTTCATGTGGTATATAAGGAGCTTAATTTATACATATGTTCAAAACATAATACCCACACATGGAGAGACACAAGAACACCACGCACGCATCACCACCACCATCGAACCGGGCAGGACGCGTTGGCGGTTGGCAGAATTCTCGTCTCGTCTGAGTAATTTTTTGGACCATTATTTTTGTCAAAATTTACTCAATGAATTTTCTCGAAATTTTTCATTTCTAATTTTGAAAATTTTACATTTCTGAATCTAGAAGTTTTCTTTTATTCGTAGCCGACTTAGTAAGAATTGAGAATTATTACAAATATTTTACTGATTCGAAACTTGCGGAACACTCCAGAATATTCAACCTGAGACTACAAATAAAGGGTCTCTTCTCTCATAATTCGCTCTCAAACACAGAAAACTCACAGTTCTAATTTTTTCTATCTCTCTCGTCTTCATAGCTTTAGAAAGTATGTCTTTTAGTTTTTAGATTCGAGAGTATATCGTAGATCTAGTTCGTTGAGTTCTATACCTCGGGTGCTCGAGTTATAGTTCGGATTGGTTGTATCATGGGATTCAAAAATCAAATGTTACTACGAGCACAAATACAGTCGATTTATTGAATTAAGGAAAAAGATATCATATCTTGCCTCCGTGATTTTGCTTATTTAAATACAGTCTTTAAATATAGTTGTTGCAATTCGTTTTTGTTATCGTTATTTGAATAAAATTTGCTTGTTTATCTTAATTCGGTTTTTGCGGTCGTACAACCGTTTTATTACTACAACAATTGAACTTAAAAGACCGTTTTAATACAATTGAAAAAGTTGTTTCTTCTTCTTCTTCTTCTTCTTCTTCTTTTTCATCTTTTACTGCTCTAAGATTGAAAGAAGAAATTATGATCTTGTTTTGCTTCTAAAATTGAAGATCATGTTGCCTAAAAAACCAACTGATTGCTTTGACGAAGCTCGATGGGTCATCAATGTCCGAAAATCTCTCGAAGAGGAACACGATCTCGAATAAGTCACAGTAAGCATTTTCAATGTCCCGTATCACTCTCTAAAACCCGAGCTTCACGAAATGGAGAGGTATAAACTCATGATCGCCAGAAAATTCCGAAACCAATCAAAATCTTTCAGGTTCCATGATCTTGTAGCAAAATCACAACCATTGGAGATCAAGATTCGAGCTTGTTAATGGTGAGACTCTGTTGTGGATAATGGCGGTAGATTCGTCCTTCTTGATCGAGTTTTAAAAGTTTTACAATTTCAGAAAGGTTGAGACTTTGATTAACAGAGTTGGTCATAACGAGATTCTTAGAGATATAATGATGATCGAGAACTACATCCCTCTTTTTGTTATGCAGAAAACACTCGAGTTTCACCTCGAATCTGACTACGGAATCAGCCGATGATCTGTTGATCTCTCTTCTCACCGGATTATGCAGAGATCAAATTCGATGATGATGAGATTTTGAAGACTCGGTTAGACGAGTATAAGACTACACATAACGTATACAGAACATCTTCGTGTGTCATTTCTCACTCTCTCGTGGCCCTGCCTCAGCTACACGCTCTCTCCGTTGCATTTGCTGCCACCACATTCTTGACAATTGGTTTGAACGGCAGGTTCTTCTACTATTGCCTCATACTCTACGCATCCTTTTGGTCTGGATTCTCTTTTGGTCTTATCCCCAATGTCGTGATAAGTTATGTTGTCACTATTGTCTATTTTTGTTTATATCAATGTTTTGAGTTTAAGATGCATGCATATTAGAATCTGAATAGTTGTCTGGTTTATGAATGTGATTTCGTGAGAATTCCCTATTGCCTAACGCTTTTATTTATCTGAATTTTAATCGTTTTTACTTGCAATTTTGTCTTTCAATTTGATAACAATCACCCATCTTTGTTTCCTGCTTAGTTTAGTTCAATTATCTATAGTTTGTTGTGTAACACTTGGTCCTTGTGGATTTGATCCTTGAATATACTACTTCGTGTCTGTGCACTTGCAGTGATTTATTTCGGGTAAAACCTGAGCATATCAAGTTTTTTAGCTCCGTTGCCAGGGACCAATTGTGGTTACCATCAGATTTTATTTGCGAATTTCGTCTAAGTACTTTACTAATTTATTTTTGTTTTTGTTTTTGTCTTTGGTTGTGCTTTCAGGTGTATGCAGAGGAGAAGTAATCGCACTGAACCTCTGACATCGCTCTCAAACGAAGAACTATCCAGAGTATAAAGGGCTAACAGAGCTAAGAAGAACCTCTTGCCAGTTATGGAGGTAGTAGAACAAGCTGATAATGAGGGTCTTCAAGCTGCCTTGTTTGACCAGATAGAGCAGATTCGAGCTGCAACTACTGCCAACGCGTAACTGGCGCAACAGCAGATGCAAGAGCAGTTTGCTAGGATGATGGCACAACAGATGCCACCAGCAGGACAGAATCCTCCGCCGCAGCGAGGAATCGGAGAAGGGGACAATGTCCACACTTACTACCAGAACAGATCAGCCATTTGTGTCCCTGAGATTCAGAGGAATGACTTCGAGATTAAGGCACAACTGATTAATATGGTAGAGAGACGCGTGTTCCATGGGTTGGCTTCTGAGAATCTCATGGATCATATTGAGAACTTTGAAGAAGTCTGCGAGACGACCAAGGCTAATGGGGTACCATCTGACTACCTCAAGTGCAAGCTGTTCAAGCACTCTCTCGCTGACAAAGCTTTAAGGTGGCTCAAGTCACTTCCTCCACATTCTCTGAATGGCTGGGATGAAGCTAGAGCCGCCTTCCTGGACTACTTCTACACTAAGTCCAAGACAGCTCAGCTTAGAGGTAAGATCAGCAACTTTGCGCAGAAAGGTGGAGAGTCATTCGCTGAATCCTGGGACAGGTTTAAGGAGTACCGCAGAGAGTACCCTCACCATCGGTTTACTGAGGAGCAGATGCTTAGGACGTTCTATGATGGAGTCTCCTGGGAATACAGGAGCAGTCTTAATGCCTCCAGTAATGGTGACTTCATGACACAGAGCAGAGAAGGGGCCTACAGGTTGATTGACAACATGGCGCAAAGCTCCAGCAATCATTGTGCTGAATATGATAGATCAAAGAGAGTCTGCAGTGTTGAGACACCTTCTGCAGTAGAGATAGCAGAGCTGACAGCTACTAAGATCAGGGACTTTATGCAAGGTAGCCATCAGGGCATTAGTATGGTTCAGAACACTTCAGATGCGATCTGCTATTCAGAGCTAGTTGCATTGGTTTCAAAGGATACTCAGGAGGTCAACTTTGTAGGTGGTCAAGGATTTACAGGTTACAATGCTGGCTATCAGAGGCAGTATAGACAGAGTTCAGGCTCCGGGTATAAAAATCAGAATCAATTCCAGCCTAGACAACAAGCTCCTTAACCTCCACCCTCTAACCCCAACGATGAGCTCAAGGCTATGATGCAGCTTATGTTAGCTAATCAGCAACAGAGTTCCAGCACCATTTCAGACATCAATGGGCGACTAGAAGATGTGACCACTCATCTAAAGATGCTTGACACTCAAGTGGCACAGCAAGCAAAAGCTGTCAAGTGACAGCAAGGAACCCTTCCAGCTAAAGGAGAACAAAATCAAAAGAAAAGCTGTTTTGCCATTTCTGTTTCTGGAGTAGAACAAGTCTACAAGCCGCCACTGCCATATCCGATAGTTTCTGTTGAATCCATAGGCATAACTCCAGAGTCAACAACAGTCGAGAAGCTAAACGTGTACGTCATATCTCATGATAATTGGAAGAAGCTACCCAAGCTTAATAATCTGTGGCAGTTCATTGTTCCATGTTCAATTAATGGAATGGAATTGGAAGGCACACTTTTAGATACAGGAGCAAACGTGAACGTCATATCTCATGATGTTGTAAAGAAGCTGGCTATCTCGAATATTCAACCTTCAGATGCTTTCGTTTATTTGGTTGACTCTTCTTTAGTAGCTCCTGCAGGATTCATTTCGAATCTACACATTCGAATAGGAGATTGTCTAGTGCCAGCTGATTTCTACATTATTGAGACTACTAAGCCAATGGTTCTCGGCTCGTCTTTCCTTGCTACTGTGGGCGCAATCTTGGATTTCCCTAATCAGAGAATATCCTTCACCAAGTTTGACAAAGAGATCTTCTATCCAGCGATCCTTCTTGAGGACATTGCTTGTTGGATAGTGCATAAAGCAAAGAAGCTGGCTTTAGATTCTGGAGATTACAAGAGGAAGTTTCAGAATGCTCCTGCTGTGATACCTGCGATAGTTGTTCTTGAAGCAAGCAAACCGCATTTTTCAGTTCTTAAAGAAGAGGCGAATCACATCAAGGTTAAGCGCAAGAAAGCTTCCAAACCATTCTCCGAGTTCAGGATCATCATCCCTTCAGATGTACAGGAGAAAGGAGAAGCTGTTATTCAACAGATGCTGAAGAATACGATGAGACTTTTTCCTGGGATTGTTTCTGATAAGTCTAGGGGAGCTGAAAAGTCTAGTGTTATGATAAGAGCTACAAGTTTCCTGAAGGATAAGGGAGGAGCAAAACCTCCAGAAGATCCACCAGATGCCTAAAGGGCACACACGTCAAGCTAACGACGTTAAACAAAGCGCTTGGTGGGAGGCAACCCACTTGTAAGTGTAAATACATGCTTTCATCTTTCATTCTTTTTCAGCTTTACCTTTGTTTTTGTTTTTTTTTCTTTGGTTTTTATTAAGAACTTTCATCACATAACTTTGGACAGAACCCCAGACATTCGGATCGGTCGGTCCAGAAGTGGACCGGTCGGTCCAGTGGGTCACAAGGTACGGCCAAGTCCCCAGGAATCAGGACCGGTTGGTCCCCAATTCCGACCGGTCGGTTCCATGCATCACGCAGAACGACCGGTCCTAAAGTGAGAATGGCCGGTCCCGAGTGTAACCATCTGTGACCGCCCTTTCCCAGAGCCGAGGCCGGTCAGTCCTTTACTGGACCGGTCGGTCCCCAACCCCAGTCATCGTCCCATGCGTCACCCACCCGCTCATTCCCTCTGAACTAGTCTTATGTTGCGCAATTCACTCCTGCCCTTTCATCACACGATGACGACATCGATCCCGCTGAGTTTCCAGAGTTATGATGACGAGTTAGATTTTCTTTTCTTCTTTTTCAATTTCATTTTATTTTCTTTCTTTTGATAGTTCTTTCCTTTTGATTTATTTTCACACCGGGTCGGTGTGAAGTAAGTCTGGAGGGAAGTACTATTAGTACTAATTATGTTTTAGTTTTCTTATTTAAGTTTATAATAAACCTTTGTGATATGCGTGCAATTCTAGGACCACATGATGTTTGCTAACATTTTTTTAGATTAACAGTGATTAACCAAAGCAATGGGAAGATTAAAAACGCCCTAGGCGGATCACTGTTACCAGAAGGCTCCCGTCTCCTTGAAAGCTAACGCTGACACTCTTTGCTTTGGTCTGTTTTCTTAGCTCAGGGAATTCGAAATTGCAGAAGAAGTATCAACCACGTTAGGAGTCCTATACTTTTTCAAACACTATCCTCTCTTCAGGACTCCTAATGGCCAGACTCACTTTTAGTCTGGTACCACACCCTTACCTTAACCTTTCTTTCAAACCTCATGCATTCTATTGAAGACATTGACATGCACTCAAGCGCAAAAACTCTGGAGACGTAGTCCGGCCAGCCTGTCATTCTAAAGACCTTTTGGTACCACTTCAAAACTTTATGCTTAGGATTTTTATTTTTCATTTCTATAACTATTTTTCGTTTTTCATCACTTGTGCTTAGGAAAAGGTTAGAACTAATCCCCAACTAAAAAAAAAAAAAAAAAAAAAAAACGAAAAAAAAGGTTGAAAGGGATTAGAATAAAACCTCAGATTTTACATGTATATTTATAAGCACATTTCTATTTCTTATTCTTAGCATTAGTTCTTTAGATAAGCAGAAAGTTTTCGTCTAAATAAAAATAAAGGTCTTGAGTTTGAAAAGTTGTGCATCATCTTTGGATTTAGTTCTCTTGGGATTTTGTGCCATGACTTGCATTCGGCCGCGACTGAGGTTAGCCTAAACACTTAACCCTTATGCGACGGACATTTTCCCTTGAGATAAGATTTCTGGACCTTAGTGAAGAGTCGCTGAGATATAGGAACTTGAGTATGGTAACATTGCTATGTATTTGGCAAAGTACATGAAGTACCATCTTGGTTTTTGATATGTTTATGAGTTTTCAGGGTTGTTAGCATTACATCTGTGGGGTCCTAAAAGATTGCATTCAGCTCACGAAGGTTAGTTTGGTTTTTATAGCTCCCTTGAATCTATTTCTAGTTTGTCTTCACTTGAGGACAAGCAAAGATTTAAGTCTGGGGGAGTTGATATAACGTGAATTTGGACGTTCCTTACCACGAGTTTTCGGAGTCTTTTGAGTTGTTTTGAGTTGATATTTAGATCCATACTCGAAGATTTGGAACCGCACGCGTTTGGGAAGGAGATTTGAGCAATTGAGCGAAAATTGGAGTTTTTTGGAAACTGGTCCCTATTTGAAGATTTGCAGATTTTTGGCCTCTGGAAACTGGACCGACCAGTCCAGTTTCAGACTGACCGGTCCAGATAGACCGACCATTCCCGATTCAGACCGACCGGTCCACTTGAAGACGTGAAGAGGACTTTACATTCTGGAAACTGGACCGACCGGTCCAGTCCCCAGATATTTAGAAAATTTTCCAGATTTTGTTTTATCCTATAAATACCCGTAGGGTTTTGTTATTTGAGACATCCACGTTTTTATTACTTTTGTTCAGACTTTTTTCAGAGCTTAGACCTCTTTTATTAGTTTGATTCAGACATTTTGTGAGCAAGGGAGAAGATCTCATCGCCCTTTGGAGAAGATTTCTGAACCCTTATTGATTTCTTATTTATATGATTATGCTATTCTCATCCATGGTTTTTGCTTGTTCTTTAATTATGTCTGAGTAGTTCTCTAGTTAGGTTTTAGGGTTTTCAATGGATTTCACAGATTAAATCAGACACAGATAGATTACTTATTCTTTACCATCTTCTTCACTGTTAGGCATAATGCTAGGATTGAACTGGCCATTTAATCACTAGATCTTAGGTTGATACATATTCCAAAAGCTTGTGTATTGCTAGAACTACTGTTGATGAGTAATGCGTTATAACAATTCGAAAGGTTAGTTATAGAGTATTATGAACTAATCAAACCTGAACTATAATGCTTGTCTATGATAGCCGTGACCATTCCAAAAGTTTAGGCACTCGGATCTCTAGGGAAAGTAATTGTTATCACGAAAGTAGAGCAATTTATATCAGTGTTTTGAGTTTAAGATGCATGCATATTAGAATCTGAATAGTTGTCTGGTTTATGAATGTGATTTCGTGAGAATTCCCTATTGCCTAACGCTTTTATTTATCTGAATTTTAATCGTTTTTACTTGCAATCTTGTCTTTCAATTTGATAACAATCATCCATCTTTGTTTCGTGCTTAGTTTAGTTCAATTATCTATAGTTTGTTGTGTAACACTTGGTCCTTGTGGATTCGATCCTTGAATATACTACTGCGTGCCTGTGCACTTGCAGTGATTTATTTCGGGTAAAACCTGAGCATATCAACTCGGAAAAGTACCACACAAAGGAACCATCAACAGTTCCGGCAGAAACCACTCATGTGTATGTGCTTGCTGGTGTTGATAACTGGGTTAAAGGGAACTTTGCTGCGAAGGTCAGATTGTGAACCGTTTGGTCAACGATTAGTACGACCTCTACAGCAAGTACAAGACTTCAAAAGTATTCTGGTTGGCTTTGGAGGACAAGTACAAGAGTGATAACTTTGGGCTGCAGAGATTCTCAACTGCGAAGTTTCTAAACTTCAAGATGGTGGACTCCAAACCAATAATGGAGCAAGTGGAGGCTCTCTAATGTATCTGTCAGAATATGGAGTTGGAAAGGATGTCGCTATGCAATATCTTTAAGACCAATAACTTAATTGAAAAGTTACCACCAGGTTGGCCAGATTTCAAGAATTACCTTAACTTCAAGCGTAAGGCAATGACTCATGATGATCTTGTCCGAAGGTTGAGAATTGAAGACAACAATCGTTGGACTCATACTGGGGTTCAGAATCAGGGGCATCATATCAATGTCGCTGAGCACAAGGCTAAGCTGAAAGGCAAGGGAAAGTCCTGCAAGGTGTCATCTACACCGAACTTCAAGAAGAACATTCCTGAGGAAAAATTCAAGGGAAAGTGCCATCATTGTGGAAAGATTGGGCACAAAGCTAAAGTTTGCTAGAGCAAAGCAAAGGAAATTTAGGACCAGGGAAACCAAACTGAAGAGGACATGGTTGCGGTGGACACTGAATGCAACATTACGGAAGATAATCCAGTGGAGTGGTACTACGACATCGGTGCAACCACACACATATGCTCTGAGAAGACCATGTTTTCCACCTATGTGAAGAACCATGAAAACGAGCAACTTTTCATGGGTAACACGGCGGTGTCCAAGATTGAAGGTAAAGGAAAGGTAATTCTGAAGCTGACTTTTGGTCGGGAGCTCTCCCTTTTGAACGTGAAGCATGTACCTGACATGCGCAAGAATCTCATCTCTTGAACAGTGCTCAACAAGAATTCGCGATTAATTTTGAGTCTGATAAGCTAGTTCTTAGGAAAAACAAGGTTTATTTGGGAAAGGGTTTTGTTAAGGGTGGACTGGTCAAGATGTCTATAATGACAGCCCAGCCGAATAATGTAGCTTCTGCTTTAATTTCTTAAATGAAAACCCTTTTGCTTACTTGGTTAAGTCATTTACTATTTGGCATGAACGTTTAGGACATGTTAATTATAAAACAATGCAAAAATTGCAAAATATGAATTTAATTCCAAAATTCAAAACTAACAAAGAAAAATGTGAAGTGTGCGTACATGTCAAACTCACTAAAACTCCCTCCCCAATAGTTCAAAGAACAACTGAATCCCTAGGTTTAATTCACACAGACTTGTGTGATCTAAATTATGTGCAAATTAGAGGCGGTAAGAAATTATTTGGTACCTTAATAGATGATTGCACAATGATATATCGTGGTTTTTAGCCATTTAAGACCACGATATAAGTCTGTGTTTTAGAGTCTTTTGGTGTTTTTGGTATTGTTTTAGAGTCTTTACAGGTACTAGGACGATTAGAGTTTAAAAGATGTTTACTGGAGATTTCAGAGCATTTCGGAATGAAGTGGCGAAGATGCAAGTTTGGATTAAAGTTTCAGAAGCTGTGTCGAGCGACGTGACCAAGTGTGTCGCTCGACCCGATGAGTTCAGAAGCAAAAGGAACCGATTTGAAGATTGGTGTCAATCGACACCATCTATGGGTGTCGATCGACACCCTGTTCTGTCAAGCCCAGATTCTTATCAGAAAAGTCCATTCGAAGCCCAAAGTTTCCAGATGTTTACTTTTAAGTTTCTAGCCGACTTTGTACCTTATAAATACGTTTTTACAGCCATTGTTTAGGCTATGCTTTATTTTCTATTAGATATTTTATACTAAGGAATTATCATTCATGTCTATGTCTGAGTAATTCTCTAGTTAGGTTTTAGGGATATTTCAATGGTTTAATGAAGAGTTGTAGAGTTTGATTACTTATGGGATTTTGCATTCATATTTATATTCTTCACCTTGATTGCTTTGAATTCTGATTTAGGCCTGAATTAGATATCTTAGGTTGTTTAATATATGAGACATCATTATTGAATTTCCTGAATTGAATCATAGGTGAGCAAAGATCTAATTCGCAATGACAGTTAGCTTTGGATCTTTGTGAACAAATCGAACCTGAATTTAAATGCTTGTTTAGATCAACTTGATTTCGCAACGACAGTTGGTTGTCTAGGGTTTAAACATAGATAGTATTTGCAACGACAGTTGATTTACTTTACAACAGTGTTTCGAGTTCTAGAATTTGCACATCATCAATCCCAATAGTAATCTTATTCTGCAACTTAGATTTATTCTTGCAAATTCCCTAAAGCTTAGCGTTTGTTTCTTATTGATTTAAAGTTTCTGTAATCATCCTGATTTATTTTCCTGCAATTTATTTACAACCTTATTTGCTTGGTTTAATCAAAAAGTATTAATCTATTGTGCAATCTGATTCCATGTGGATTCGATAACCCTAAGTATTGCACACAATCTCTTGTTTGAGAGAGTGGTTCAAAGGGAAATTTGACCGTATCAAATTTTGGCGCCGTTGCCGGGGAATCACGCCATTAGATTTTTATTAATAGGATTTTGTCTAAGTACTTTTATTTTTTTTTGTTTTTACTTCACTAACTAGTTTTATTTTTTGTTTTTATTTGTTTTGAGTTTCAGGCGTAAGCAAAGATGGTTGCGAATACAGTTGGGTTCCAGAGAGATGGCGGGTTTTTCGATAGAGAAGAAAACCCATACAACGAGCTTGGTCAGAAGCTCAACGCTGATGGGAATGTGATCGTTGAGTAGATCGACGAGGAGTAGCAGAGACGCGACAAATAAATTCGTCTTGCTCGCGAAGAACAGGGTCGTGTCGAGCGACACAGGGAAGGCATCGCTCGACACGACGGAAACAGAGGCGTCGAGCGACATTGTCTAGTTATCGCTCGACACCCTGCTCAGATTAGGACACTCGCAGATTTCAACCATCCTGAGCAGTTTTAAGCGAATCGAGCCGCGATTCGACCTCCAGCCTTCCAGCGAAACAACTTCGAGTTGAAGCCAGCGTACTTCTCCCTAGTTGCTCAAGATCCTTTTTGCGGTTTACCACATGAACATCCAATGGATCACATCGAGAAATTCGAGGACTTGGCATCTAGCATCAAGGCTAATGGAGTCTCTGAAGATTATCTGTTCTGCAAACTCTTCCCGTACTCTCTGCATAGAGAAGCCAAACATTGGCTAAGGATACTTCCTCCGGGCTCACTGACGAATTGGGAAGATACGAAGAACGCTTTCTTAAGCAATTTCTTCAATGATTCGAAGTCCGAGGATCTCAGGTACAAGATAACCACCTTCAAACAAGGTGATTACGAAGCGTTCAAGGCTGCCTGGAATAGATTCAAGGGCTACCAGAGGGATTGTCCCCATCATGGCTTCAATGAGGTTCAGTTATTGAGCATATTCTTTCGAGGGATTGCAATGCAATACGCTGTGAGTCTGGATGCTGCGAGCAGAGGAGACTTCAACACGAACTCTCTTGAGGCTGCTTTGAGGTTGATCGAGAATCTCGCGAACAGCAATAGGACGAAGAACCTCGATTTTGAAAGGAGCCAGGTTGGGAAGAACGTCAATGGAAACTAACTCGCAGAGGTTTCAAAGAAGCTGGACACAATGACTAGTCTCCTAACTGGAAAGAAGACTGTTCAATTTGCTAAGGAAGTTCTGACATTCGAGCCTGAAGATGTGAACTACGTCAATGGTTCAGGATATCAGAGATTCAACAGTCAAGGGTACGGTCCTTCAGCCTATCAGAAGCCATTCCAGAGCAACTATCAGAGAGACTACGGATCCTCATCCTATCAGAAACCTCCACCGCCATCTGCAGAGAGTAAAATGGAGTCTATGATGGAGCAAATGCTGGAAGGACAGCAGAAGTTGATTGTCGACTTAAATGGAAAGTTGGATTCCATCTACATGGACTTGAATGGAAAGATCCAGTCTTTGAACATTCATGCGAAGAAGCTGGACATTCAAGTACAGCAAACTAGTGAATCGGTGAAGAAGCACCACTCAAATATGCTCAGTTTGAGGTCTGGAACAGAGAAGCACCGTGCTACAAAGCGAAATAACCAGTTTACGGAAGATGAAGAAGCTGCGATTTTTGGGAATGAATCCCTGTCGATCGACACTGCTATCGTGTCGATCGACACGAAGAGAAAGGGAGTGTCAAGCGACGAGAAAATTTGTGTCGATCGACGGAATTTAGAAGCAAGTGTCGAGCGACAGGCTGACAATGTTGCTCGACACCAGTCCCAGATTTGTCAAAACTCCGTGAAAGCTTCTGTTTGCACGCTCGAACACGTTTACAAGCTCTCTCTTCCATTCCCCAGAGCCCCTGTGAAGCCTTGCGAGTCAGCTAGCATTCAGAGCAGTAAGGAAGAGCCAACAGTAATCGAGAAACCGGTCCTGAGAGAGTTAACCAAGATAGAGAATCCATGGCAATTCATCATTCCTTGTTCGATTAATGGAAAGGAATTGTAAGGTACTCTTCTAGACACTGGAGCGAACGTGAACGTCATATCAAATGATGTTGTGAAGAAGCTGGAAATCTCGAGTATTCAACCTTCAAATGCTCTAGTTGGTCTGGTTAATTCTTCTTCGGTAGTTGCTGTGGGTTTCATTCTTGACTTAAAGATTCGAATAGGAGACTGTCTCGTACCCGCTGATTTCCATATCATCGAGACAATAAAGCCGATGGTCCTTGGAGCCTCTTTCCTCACTTCTATTGGTGCGATCTTGGATTATACGAATCAGAGAATATCCTTCACCAAGATCAACAAAGAGGTCTTCTACCCAGCTATTCTGATGGATAACTTCTCATGCTGGACGGTCGTTAAAGGGGAAAAGCTAGACCCTCCAAGTCTCCCAACCCCCAAGCCTCCCTTAGAACAAAGGTATGCAATTTCTGTTCTTAATTCCGAACCTCTTCCTCAGGATTTAATAGTTGAAAACGCGGTTACGCGCTCATGCAAGCAACGAGTTTCTCGTAGAATGCTTGGTTTTTCTTCTGATGAATGTACAGGAATTCCTAAGGAGTGAAAAGACGCGGAGAAAGGAGACCGGAGACGGAAGAAAGCTTCAAAGCAATTTTTCAAGTTTCGGATCATCATACCTTCAGATTTGAAGGAGAAGGGAGAAGAAGTCCTTTACGAAATGCTCCAGAATACGATGAAACTTTTCCCTGGAATAGTTTCTGATAAGTCTGGGGGAGTTCGAAAGAGGAGTCCTAAGTAAAGCAATGATGCAACTGTCCTACAGGATAAGGGAGATACCAATCTCCTTGCAGATCCACCTGACGCCTGAAGTCCTAACAACGTCAAGCTAAGGACTTAAAACAAGCGCATAGTAGGAGGCAACCCACTTGTGAGTCTTCTAACCTTTTCTTTTGTTTTATTTTTATTTTTTTTTCAATTTTATGTTTGGTTTTCGTTTTTGTGTTGATTTTCAGGAGAATAAGCGTTTGAATGCAAAGGAGAATGAGTGACAGACCATTGTGTCGAGCGATGCCATAAGCAGTGTTGCTCGACACCAAGAACTTCACGTGTCGATCGACGGCAGTAACCAAGTCGCTCGACGTGACCATATTATCAGTGTCAATCGACACTAGGGTTGTGTCGCTCGACACGACCCCCTGGTACCACTTTCTCCTTCGATTTTTCATTCGTTTCGTTTCCCGTTTATCTTGTTTCGCCAATCTTAGGCTTAATAACACTGGGGACCGTGTTGTTTAAGTATGGGGGAGGCAGTCGCTGACTTTTGTGTTTGCTTTTGGATTTTTTTTTTTTTTGAGTCATTTTTCAAATTTTTAGAGTCAAAACCTCCTTTAGACTTGCTTTAAACAGCACTCAAGGACCATTTCCGATGCAGGTTGGCTTGTTTTACTGAGGTGGGTAACTGGAGGTGGATCAGTTTAACGGGGCAAGTTCAAATTTCTAGAGAACGCCAGAAAAACGTTGCAGACCCCGCCCTAATGAATCTCTAATCTCTTGTCTTGGGCGTTGGTAATCGCAAGACTTGATTCAGCTTCCAAACACTTGAAAGTGAGGATGGACCGCTCTTGAAACTTCTTCCCGAATGACGAATACAACTGTCCTAGATCAAAAAG
The DNA here is from genome assembly GCA_963576765.1 of Draba incana. Taxonomy (NCBI): domain Eukaryota; kingdom Viridiplantae; phylum Streptophyta; class Magnoliopsida; order Brassicales; family Brassicaceae; genus Draba; species Draba incana. The sequence continues at coordinate 23,571,008 of OY755212.1, read as the reverse complement.
AAAAAAGTCTCATGACCCTGTCTCCCACCATAGAACAATAGTAGTGAGCGCTGATCTAGTGATTATAGAGATGCCAAGGATCTAATAAAAAATCTACAGAAAAGTGCAAGTCCGAAAATCAGAAAAATCTTGAAGAAAAAGTTCAACAAAGGGCATTGCATCTTTATGATATCCTTAATTGGATACAATTTCAGAGAGAAAAGAGAGGGTGAAACGCAAGAAAGTGTTCAAGGAAGTGAAAGAATCTAGAAGGTCCAGCGATCGATATTCTCTCGATGAGACCGCACCTAAATAAATGAAAGGGGTTTGCGACTGAAAGTCTGAGATTCTCTAAGGGGTTTGGATTTAATCTAGAGGACTGCTATACTTTTAGGGAAACATCAAAGTATCACCGGCTTAACTTTGCAAAGGTATGTGGTTCCTAAAGGAGTCAAAACACTGTTTTGCATAGGGACAAGCAAAAAGCTAAGTCTGGGGGAGTTGATATATCGTGGTTTTTACCCATTTAAGACCACGATATAAATCCGTGTTTTAGAGTCTTTTGGCGTTTTTGGTGTTGTTTTAGAGTCTTTACAGGTACTAGGATGATTAGAGCTTAAAAGATGTTTACTGGAGATTTCAGAGCATTTCAGAATGAAGTGGCGAAGATGCAAGTTCGGATTGAAGTTTCAGAAGTTGTGTCGAGCAACGTGACCAAGTGTGTCGCTCGACACGATGAGTTCCGAAGCAAAAGGAGCCGATTTGAAGATTGGTGTCGATCGACACCATCTATGGGTGTCGATCAACACCATGTTCTGTCAAGCCCATATTCTTATCAGAAAAGTCCGTTCGAAGCTCGAAGTTTCCAGATGTTTACTTTTAAGTTTCTAGCCGACTTTGTACCTTATAAATACATTTTTACAGCCATTGTTTAGGCTATGCTTTATTTTCTATTAGATATTTTATATTAAGGAATTATCTTTCATGTCTATGTCTGAGTAATTCCCTAGTTAGGTTTTAGGGATTTTTAAATGGCTTAATGAAGAGTTGTAGAGTTTGATTACTTATGGGATTTTGCATTCATATTTATATTCTTCACCTTGATTGCTTTGAATTCTGAATTAGATATCTTAGGTTTTTTAATAGATGAGACATCATTATTGAATTTCCTAAATTGAATCATAGGTGAGCAAAGATCTGATTCGCAACGACAGTTGGCTTTGGATCTTTGTGAACAAATCGAACCTGAATTTAAATGCTTGTTTAGATCAACTTGATTTTGCAACGACAGTTGGTTGTCTAGGGTTTAAACATAGATAGTATTTGCAACGACAGTTGATTTACTTTACAACAGTGTTTCGGGTTCTAGAATTTCCACTTCATCAATCCCAATAGTAATCTTATTCTGCAACTTAGATTTATTTCTGCGAATTCCCTAAAGCTTAGCTTTTGTTTCTTATTGATTTAAAGTTTCTGCAATCATCCTGATTTATTTTCCTGCAATTTATTTACAACATTATACATCAGTCGACCACTCCCTACTCACCTGAATCTAATGGAATTGCAGAACGAAAGAATCGAACTCTGAAAAAGATGATGAATGTGTTGTTGCAAGAATCTGGGTTAGCCCAGAACATGTGGGGGGAAGCCTTGCTTACCACGAACTACATCCTCAATAGAATACCGCATAAGGTTACTAGTCAGTCACCATATGAACTTTGGAAAGGTACAATACCTTCGTACCAACACCTCTAAGTGTGGGGGTGCCTAGCAAAAGTGGTTGTACCACCTCCTAAAAAAGGTCTCTATAGAGCCAAAGACCATAGACTGTATATTCATTGGATATGCGTATAACAGTACTGCTTATCGATTTATGGTTCAAAAATCAGATATTTCAGATATCCATGTAAATACAGTTATGGAATAAAGGAACGCATCACTTTTTTTAACACATCTTCCCTTGTAGGAAAACTAAAAAATGAACTCGTGAAAAACGAGATGCAGCGACCTCAGAATTTGAGGACGAGACTTCTGGTATCATTACTGTTGAAGAACAAAAACCAGAACCTAAACCCGAAGCAGAACCTAGGCGGAGCAAAAGAGCTCGCAAAGATAAAACATTCGATGATGATTTCTTGATGGCGTTTTTAACTGAAGACGTACCAAGAACTTATGCAGAAGCCATGTCTACACCTGATGCTCCTTATTGGAAGGAAGCAGTCAATACTGAAATGGACTCTGTCTTGCAACATCACACTTACGAGGTAGAAGATCTACCCCAAGGCTCTGAACCGTTGGGAAATAAGTGGATTTTCACAATCAAATGAAACACTTATGGTGATATTGACATGTACAAGGCTAGACTTGTGGCACAAGGATTTCGATAAAAAGAAGGCTTGGATTTCTTTAATACCTACTCTCCGATAACAAGAATAACTTCAATCAGAATGCTCATTATCATTGCGGCCTTACCAGATCTTCAAATTCATCAGATGGATGTAAAAACTGCTTTTCTAAATGGAGATTTAGAAGAGGAGATCTACATGAAACAACCTGAAGGGTTTGTTATACCGGGACAAGAACATAAAGTGTGTAAACTTGTGAAGTCTTTATATGGACTCAAACAGGCTCTTAAGCAGTGGCATGAGAAGTTTGACAGTGTGATGATGTCTAATGACTTTAGCATTAATCAATGTGACAAATGCATATACTACAAAATTACTTCAATAGAGTATATTTTGTTGTGTTTATATGTGGATGATATGCTTATTATTGGAAGCAACAAATAATTCATAAATCAAACGAAAAGCATACTCTAGAGACACTTTGACATGAAGGACTTGGGTCTAGAGGATGTCATTTTGGGGATAAAATTATCAGAATTGATGAGGGCCTCACATTGTCTCAAACCCATTATGATGAATAGATACTTGATCGATTCAAGCAGTATTCAAATTGGACTGCAAAAACTCAAGTAGATCCTCAACTTCACTTGACCAAAAATTCAGGTGAACATGTGAAACAGGTGGAGTATGCAAGAGTAATTGGCAGTTTAATGTACTTGACAAACTGTATAAGACCGGATTCAGCGTACTTTCTAAACGTATTTAGTCGCTACACAAGTAATCCAGAACATAAGCATTAGAAGGCTATAACTCGAGTTTTGAACTATCTACGTTATACCAAAGATCATGGCCTGCACTATGGTAAAAAACCAACAGTTTTACAAGGATACAGTGATGCTAGTTAGATCACTGACTTAGCCATTTTCTTCTGATGATCTTCAAGGGGTGGATTTTGACCCCTACAATACATGTTGTCTAAATTTACATAAAACTTCTGATGGTTCAAGACATCATGTTCACCAGCTCACCGAGTAAACTCGGCCGTATTAACAATGAATGGTTCAAAGCTGAAAAATGCCACCATCTCAGATACAGTTAGTCTTTCGCATATACTCTCGAAGGTCTGTCTAGCCTAGCTAGTTAAACAGTCCATAAGGATAGTTGATTCGTCATATGTTTAGAGTTATTTCTATTCATGTGGGGGATTGTTGGAACTATTTTAATAAACAAATGGGCAATTGGTTTGGTCATTTAGTTTATGAAAAATTGAGTTAAAAGTTTGGATGAGAAATTGATTTGGGTCATATTGGAAAAGCCCCAAATGGTGAAGTGTGCATGTAAAAAGTCTCACATCCCATAGGGAAAACTTTTTCATGTGGTATATAAGGAGCTTAAGATATATCGATGTTCAAAGGGTCAATGAAGAATGGGAGGAAGAAGATGAAGAATATATGGAAGAGCTCCTCAAAGACGATGACTTACTCGGGTACGATCTGCTCTATGAGGAACATCAGGAACCGATTCCGACCAATCCCGTACCGGAAAACCCGAGTCCGGTGATGGAGAATGACAACATAACTCAACCAGGAGATGAAATCACCAATGAAACTCTGATCCCTCAATCTCAGATGGATCAAGAAATAACCAGAAGCCCAGTGGTGTCCCCATTGCTGTGATCCCTGATCGACAAATCCCGGATGTTCTTACCGAATCCGGCAAAAAAGAAAGCACAGCCGCAGATTCCGTTGATCGGATTTGGGGTTAAGAATAAAGTGTTACGTAACCGATCATCACCAAAAGCCAAAACAAAAACAAAAAGAAGTTTGGGCCGAAACGAAGCCCACAAGGAAAGAACAAGGCCTCGAGTTCACTTGAGGAACCAAATCCAATTGGTGTTTCTAGCCCACGGGGGTTGGAGAAAACATCGGGTTTAACTCTATGAATGTACTTGCTTAAAATTGTCAGGGCGCGGGAGCCGACTTGACAAAAGATCCACTACAAGAAAAATGGACATTTTTAGCCCACGATAAGCGCTATTATATGTGTTTAATAGCGTTTTCGTAAACGCTGTGACATCGACAACTATCTTAGGTCACCACTATACGATAGCAGTTTTTTCACGCTATTATATATCGTTCTATCGTAGCGTTAATACAATGCTTTAATATATTTTTTTATAGCTCACTAGAAATGCTCTAATATATTATGTTGTATCATTTTTTTGTTGATGTATTAAATTTAGTTATAGCATTTGTTTTTTTTGGTAGTGAAATTTAGTTATAGCATTTGATATACGCTGTGATCTGTTGTTTTCCAATATTGTATATATACATATTTTCTAATTTATATGAACCCTCTTTGCAAAATATATTTAACCAGATATATAATTTTCATAATTCATAAATAATCCAAAAGATACAAAAATCTTATATAACATCAAATCCAAGTCTTAAACAAACATCACAAATCAAAATAGCTAATCGACAAGTTTGTGAACTATTGCTTGTTGTCATTGACGTCAATACTTTATCCACCTCTTCATCGATCTCTTCTTCCATATCCTTTGAATCTTGCATACATGAGAGAAGGAAATAATAACGGTACCTTAGTCAATTCTTTGTTAAAGACCTGCATTATAGTCATTTGTGGGGCTTTTATGAGATTATTGACTAGCTTCATATATAAAGAGCGAGATCAGTGAAGGAACTTCCAAACATGGTGGCTCCAGTCTTCCTCCTCTTTCTTGGAATCTCACTTGTCTCTTTTCAATCTCTTTCTTCCTCCTCTTATCAATGTGAATTGTTGCAAATGGATTAGGAAGAAGCTTACTTTGAGCTCATGTTTCAGTCTTCGAATTCTGCAAACATATCACAAGATCAACAAAGAAATTAGACAAGTATTACAAAAATCACAAACATCCAGAATAAGCAGTAGAGAACATTTTGTTCTATAACCAAAACGCGATAACACAAACTTATCAGCTAAAGAGATTGTATTATACACATAATCGAATGGAATTGCTAAAGAGATCGATACACATAATCAAGAGGAATTCGACATGCTACCTAAACTAAGCAAGTGCTGCTAAAATCTCAAACATACAAACAAAGGCCTAGCCAGAAATCGAAACTATAATACATATAGTCTTCGATTCAGAACACAAAACCAATATGTGTAAAGCACTTAGCACACTAACGGATTGAATCAAATAATCGAGAGAAAATTAAGATGGAAACTGGAAAAATCAAACAAGAAAATGAAGAAGATTACCTTGACGAAGAAGAACGTAGAGAGAGAGAGAGGAGTAGAGTTCATGCATGAGATTGGAGGCTAAAGATTGCCGCTTGATCCTTTTCCTTTTCCTTATTCTTCTTCTTCTTCTTCGCCGTAAGCTTTTGGAGATTACTGTTGAGAAGTGGCAGATTCGAGGCCGGATCTATCTTCTTCTCCGGTGGCTCTTCACCTTCGTGCGGCGAACGATTGTGACTACTTTACCAAAAAACTTAGGGATTTTGTTGAGAGATGGTGAAACTAGATCTAACGGTTCACATTTCGTGTTAATTATATGATCTGACGGTCTATTATACACCATTGCAAAGAATGCCTTGGATCGATGACGTGGCAGTTGAATAATTTTGAACCAATTAAAATCATTCTTTTTCTGCGCCTACTTCTAATTTTTTTAGTATTTTGGCCAAAGTTTAACTGTAATTGTCACATATTAAATATGGAATCACCGACAAAAAAAAAAAATCTGGAATCAAACATTTATAAATCTCTAAAATGCCAAAAATCTATATCAAAACTCATTAAACAATATTTCTTAATTTACTTTTTACTTGTAATTGAGAAATAGAAAACAAAATATTTCAAATCTAAAACCCAAAACCCTATACCAAAATTATGTTTAGTATAAAGTGAGAGGATTAGAGTTCATAAACGATTATACTTAAAACAATTTACAAAATTCTATACCCTAAATCAAAAACACATTAATCCATTTAAAATTATTATATTTCTATTGTTAATAACACTAAAGAATCATATTTCAAACCCTAGTGTTGAAAAAAAACCATATTTCAAACCCTATACCTCACATCCTTATATTTCAAACCCTATACTCTATATCCTTATACCCTAAACCCAAATTGTTAATAACATTAATTTTTTTTTCAAACCTTATATTTATACCCTAAACCCCAAATCTTGTGCCTGAATTTTAAATGAATTATCATGATCATGACTTTTACCTTTTTATTTTATAAATCTAAACCTTATAAGTTGTGTGTTGGTAATGTTTATGTAATTGATTTTGAATAACAATAATAACCTAGACAGAGATTGATAAGACAAAAAAAAACTATGTTTTCATTAGTGAATTATGAGAATGTTGCTTGTAGAATATGTTTCATTAGATTAATTCTTAAATTACATAACAAGTCTTAGATAGTTACATAACCTCAATCTAAGTCTTAAACTATACAAGTTCAGTTCATCTTGAAGAAGTCTCTAATCGCTTCTCCCTTTAACATGTCTTCATTGGGTAAGCATTCCAATTCTCTTAAATCACACAAACTTTAGAATATATTAGAAGATTGAGACTTTATCCCTGAACAAAGCTTGATGCTGCAACTGCAAAAACAAAATTTTAGTGATCAAATCAAAAGGAACCCAAATTGTTATATTCAAGATCATACTTTAAAAGATACCATATCAATAACATGTAGAACAATAGCTTGTACAGGCAATGGAGAAACACAACACCATAAACATTAGACTCAGGAAAATGTGAATGGAATTTTTGATATCAAATCAAAAGGAACCCAAATTGTTCTATGAATTAAACAAAAAGCAATTGCAGCAAATCTCCAGAGAAACAATATACAAAGCACAAAACTATTCTCCTAAACACATAAAAGTCATAGAAATCTAACAGAAATCCCTAAATCCCATATGCTTCTTTTTCAAATACAACACAATACAGTTAACAATAACTCCGGATCGAAGAAACTCACTTTAAGAGCGTTAACAAGAGCTGCTCGATCCTAATCTTAAGAGCTGCAAATCAATAAAACAAAAAGCTATCTCTGACTAAGACAACACAAAAGGCGCATAAACCAGAACAAATTGAAGAAGTAAATTAACAGCAGTGAGATCGCAGACGTTAAAATTGTCCTTACCATTGCTCATTTTTGAAAGATTTGCAGAGAAAAGAGGAATCGGAGACAGAGGTTTGAGAAATGGTGAAGAGGTAGAGGAACAAAAATTGAAAGGCGGTGGAGAGATAGAAGAAGACGAAATTGGTGATCGACAAAGGCAAGAGAAAGTATGGGTTACGATTCCGATTTGGAAATGAAGAAAATCGAGAGGAGAATGATGGAGAGATTTTTTGTCGAGAGAATGATGGAGAGTAGAGAGGATTTAGGGTTGTAAGTTGGAAATAATTTATTTTTGTTCTTTATTAAAATTGAAAATTTTGTTTATTTTTTGGGTTGGTTAACCAGGGTAAGGCGCAAAATCTCAAAATTTTCGCCAAGTGTTGGCGGTAGTAATGATTTTAGGCTCGCACAAAAAAATTTACCTTCCCGCTTCGTCATTTTGGTGCTTAGCATTTTTTAAATGCTATTATATAGGAGTTCAATCCATCAAATGATCATTAATAGCAGTTACGAAAATCGAGCTATCCTAATGTGCTATCAATGCTCATATTTCTTGTAGTGATCATCTCCAAGAACTTTACCGTTGTTTTTTACCAAGCTTTTTATTTCTTTCGGTAACTAAAAACAATAGGCATTTTTTGCAAGATTTGCAAGTTGAATTTGGTTATGATCATATTTTTACCGTTGAGCCGCGAGGCAAAAGCGTTGGGCTTGCCCTTTTTTATATGAATGATCCTACGGTTATTATTGCCTATTCGGATGATCGCATGATAGATGTGGAATCTACCTTTGATGGACATAAAATTTTTATGACCTTTGTCTATGGTGATCCGGTAGTTGAATACCGAGAACATGTGTGGGAACGCCTCACGAGAATGAGTATAAATCGGCATTGGCTTATGATTCCACCTTAGAGGATGTGGAAGAAATTCGAAGAAAAATCCTCCACGCCTTTCGAGAAGAAGAAGTATATTGGCACTCAAAAAGTAGAGTCACTTGGCACTGCTACGGGGATATAAATACAAGCTTTTTCCATGCTACCACTAAACAAAGAAGAGCCTGAAACTGTATAATCTGGCTAAAGGATAACCACGGTCATTGGGTTGAGAGTAAAAAGGCGTTACAAAAGTCGCAACTAATTATTTTGAGGCATTGTTTACCACTTCAAAACCTCAAAATTTGGACGATTCACTCTGATATGTTGTCGAGAAGGTTTCAGAGACTGACAATGAATGACTCACTGTCGATCCAACAATAGCTGAAATAAAAGAAGCTTTGTTCAACATTAATCCAGATAAGACCCCGGGACCCGACGGTATGACAAGTCGATTTTATCAAAGATTCTGGCATATGGTGGGCCAAGACATAATTAAACTAGTGGAAGACTTCTTCAACGCTGGTTCCTTTGATCCTCGACTAAATCAAACAAACATCTGCCTTATTCCAAAAATAAACAGACCGCGGGCGATGACAAAATTTAGGCTAATCAGTTTGTGTAACATCAGCTACAAGATTATATCAAAGATTCTATGTAGTCGGTTAAAAAAGACCCTCTTGAACCTTATTTCGGAGACGCAATCAGCCTTTATGGCCAAACGTCAAATAACGGATAATATTTTACTCGCTCAAGAGAACTTTCATGCCTTAAGGACCAACAAGAGTTGCAGATACACGTTCATGGCTCTGAAAACCGACATGAGTAAAGCCTCCGATCGGGTAGAATGGACTTTCCTAGAAGCTGTTATGCTAAAACTGGGGGTTTCAGAAAAAATGGGTTAAATGGCTTATGTTCTGTATATCATCAGTATCGTATGAAGTTTTGATAAATAGAGTGCCAAAAGGAATAATTAAACCGTCCCGGGGAATTAGACAAAGAGATCCCCTATCTCCTTTTCTATTCATACTATGCACGGAAAATCTCATCTCCCTGCTCAAAGGTGTAGAGGAAGAATCTCTTATTACAAGATTAAAAATTGCTCAAGCAAGCCCGAGAGTCCCACCTCCTCTTTGCTGACGATAACCTCTTTTTCTGCAAAGCAGACGTCCTGCAATGTGCAGAAATCTTAAAAATTATCAAAACCTATGACAACGTATCTGGTCAACAACTAAATCCCAACAAATCCTCTATATTTTTCGGGAATAGAGTTGATCAGCAGATTAAAAGAGAAATCAAGAGGGCCATCGGCATAACAAGCGAAGGAGGTATGGGCATGTACTTAGGATTACCAGAACAAATATGTGGCTCTAAGAAAAAAGTATTCGCCTATGTTCAAGATCGCCTTAATAACCGTATTAACACTTGGTCTGCAAAATTCATTTCAAAGGAGCGAAAGAGGTTCTAGTAAAATCAGTTGCACAAACCCTTCCGACATATGTTATGTCGTGTTTTCTACTCCCTCAGGGTATCACAGATAATCTCAGGAGCGCTATATCCAACTTTTGGTGGAGTTCCCGTCAAAATAGTAGAGGACTACATTGGATCGCCTGGGATAAAATCTGTACCTCTCGAGACTCAGGCTGTTTAGGATTAAGAGATCTTCACGAGTTCAACCTAGCCCTCCTTTCAAAACAGTTGTGGAGGTTGATACACTTCCCAACATCTCTCCTTGTTAGAGTATTATGTGGATGATACTACCACCATTCAACCCCGATGGTAGATAGTAAGGCTAGATCCCCCTCGTATTGTTAGATTAGCATTATGGCGGCTAAACCCCTGCTCAAACTAGGCCTTCAGAAGACTATACGCTCTGGGTATAATACCAAGACTTGGAGTGAAACTTGGATTCCAGATGCTCGCTTACCAAGACGCCTAGATAGACATATCCGGCGAGATCCCCATCTTCCGGTGAAATACCTCATGCTACTCAACTCACCAGAATGAAATCATACAAGAATCCGGGAATTATTCCACCCCGAGGATGTCGCCCTAATTCTGGGGTTGAAATCTAGTAGAACTTTCAAACTAGACGGTTATGCGTGGATTTATACAAAATCAAAAATATATTTGGTTAAATCTGGATACGAATTACTATATAACACAAACCAAAATAGACTACAACCCCAACAGATATTTGAGCCGATGTAGGGGTCAACTCTCCCCTAGAAGAATCGATAAGCCTAAATCGACTAAGTGTACGTTAAACGGCCCAACGGTCAAGCCCAGAAAACAGAGGCCCATTATAAGCCTAACACTGTTTGTCCAAACCGATTTGTATTCTCTATAAATAAGCATGTACCCCCTCATTTGAGAGGATCCGAAATTCTGAGCTATAATAAGACAAAAACAGCTTTTTCAGCTAATTAATAAGAACAACTCAAGAACCCTAATTCTATTTCTTTCTAAGTGTTTGGAAACCTAAAGAAGCCCTATTTCGAAGAATCTTCACAAATTCTATTGTGTGAAAATCCAGCACACACAATTTGGCGCTAGAAGGAGGGGGGCACTCGCACACTAGCTTCATACACAAAACAAACGCTTAGACGAATTCGCCAAAATGTCAATAACGAACCCGCAATCTCCAGTAACCAAAGGTGGTTTAGATCCAAGGGAGCTCGCCGAGAGTAGGCAGGCAAACAGCCAGTCCGCGTTGGAGGTAGATCTGTTCCTACAGGAAACCAGACGACCGCCAATACCAACTCGGCCGACGCGGCAACACCGGCAGCTTTCGATCAGCTCAAAGCAATGCTCGAGCAGTTGCTCAAGCAATCGAAGAACCAGTAAACCATCAACAGCAACCTGACCGCCGAGATCAAAGCGTTGTCGACAGCCCGTCAGTCTCAAGGCCTACCTCACGGTGCTACACGTCGCGTCACCACGATCACTCTTAACTTCTCTCCAGCGGCCTCACCTTCAGCTCGCGGGGCTCGCGAAGATCATACGCCAACGCCTCTCAGAGACGGGGCCGTCCTCGTCACAGATGCAACTGGAGGTATAGTTGCAATCGCAGATGATCTGGAAAGACGCGAATTCAGAACCACTCGACCCAGTCGGCCGACCAGTCTTGTCCAAAGTCGGGATGAGGGCGAAATCACAGAGAATACGCGATGGATGGAGCAGGCCGAAGCCCCGACCAATCGCGGAGATATCGCTTCGCAGCGAAGGGAGATGGACGAGCTTAAAGACATCATGCAGCAAACAGCTCGCGATCTCAAGGATATGCGATCACAAGTCCATCGCGTTACCAGCAAGGCGCCAGAGATCGACCGTGTCCTTAAAGAAGCTCGCACTACTCCTTTCTCCACGCGAATAACAAAGGCACGTCTATCCGATCCGGGGAAGCTCAGGCTTCCAATTCATGATGGAAAGGGCGACCCCACAGAGCACATCATGGCTTTCTCAATCGCTATGGGGCGAGCTAATTTCTGTCTCGAAGAAATTGACGTTGGCTGCTGCCTCCTCTTCGTGGAGCATCTCAAGGGGGCAGCTCTCTATTGGTTCACGGGAATGAAGAAGAATTCGATCGACAGCTTCGCGCAGCTCTCCGAAGCGTTCCTAAAGCAATACGCAATCTTAATTAAGCGCATGACGTCCGAGGCTGACCTTTACACCATTGCGCAAGCGGCTAGCGAACCCTTGGGAGTTTTCATCGAATGCTTTAAGGCGATGCTTACTCAAGTGAAGGGGATTGACGACCAGTCCGCACTGAGCGCGCTTCGAAAAGCCCTGTAGTACAACTCGGATTTCTGAAAGGAGATGACGATCAACGAGCCCTCGTCTATTCAAGATGCGCTTCATCGCGCCAACGGCTTCACAAAGAGCGAGGATGAAACCAAAATTCTGGACCAGAAATATGGGAAGGCCAAAGTTCCTAATCCGCGGGAAGCCCCAACTACAGCAAAAAAGAAGTCGGGCAACTTTGTGCAGCACGAGGGAGGTTTTAAGGGTGTCCATAACTACCAGGAGGACTCGCCCGGCTTTGGTCGAGGAAGAGGGCAAAGTCGCAGAATTGGCACTCCGGGTCGTATTAACAGCAATACATGGATAAGGAACTCGCATTACGACGAATCCGCGTATTGCGACTTGCACAAAATGGGTGGACACTCGACGGCTAGCTGCAGAGTGCTCGGTATCCGACTCGCAACAAAGCTAGCCGCCGGAGAGCTCAGTGGAAATATAAGTGTTGACGATTTTTAGCTCGAGCAATTCGACGATGCAAGAGAAGGAGACGGTCCGTCCGGGGACAATAGCAAGAATAACAAACGGGACAGGCGGAATAACGATGAGGTCCACCTCGGCCGGTAAAACAATAGTGACGGACGAAGCGGCTCGAAACAAAAAATCTGCAACATGATCATGGGCAGCTCGCGTTATTGCTCAAACACTGTCTCGTCAATCAAAGCTTGTCAAAGACGAGCTGAGGTAGGAGCGAACAAACCCATACCGTCAAAGTTTCCAAACGATGTAATCCAGTTCGAAGAAAATGAGATCGATGACATTGACAAACCTCACGATGACCCGCTTGTCATCCGACTCACCGTCGCAGGATGGGACACGGGTCGTGTTTTGATCGATATTGGAAGTACAGTCGACATCATTTTTAGTGACGTTCTTAAGCGCATGGAAATCGACCTCGCTCAAGTCGAATCCTATCCTAAGCATTTGACCGGATTCAATGGCGAGACGATAATGACACTTGGAACGATCGAACTTTCAGTATGTGCGGAAGGAGTAACAAAAATAGTGGAGTTCGCGGTATCGGACAACCCGGTGATTTACAATGTGATAATGGGAACCCCTTGGCTCAATTCGATGCGTACCGTCGCCTCAATGTACCATCTCTGCCTTAAGTTTCCAATGAAAATCGGGATCAAAACAATCAGAGGGAGTCAGTCGGCGTCGCGGTCTTGCTTCATGACCGCGCACAAACTGAGGAGTCAGGCGACAGTGCTCATTCCGAGCGAGCCGCGAAAAAAGTTCAAAACAGACAGGGAACCCGTCAAGGAAATCTCGGACGTTTTGTAGCAACTACAGATCGCGGAATCTGTCGAAGAGGAAGGAGCGGGTCCGACATGCGAACCCGTCATATCAATTTGCATTGACGACGAGTTCCCGGAGAAGCGTGTGGAGATTGGCGCAACGCTAGATGAAGCCGTCTGGCTCGAACTTGTCAAATTCCTTAAAAGGAACGTTAGCACTTTCGCGTGGGCCGCAGAGGATATGCCTGGGATCGATATCGACATCATCAGTCACGAGTTGAATGTCGATACGACCTTCAAACCCATAAAACAGAAGCGAAGGCGACTCGGACCGGACAGATCTCAAGCGGTGAACGACGAAGTAGAAAGACTCTTGCGAGCCAGTTCGATTGCTGAGGTCAGATATCCAGATTGGCTCGCTAATCCAGTCGTCGTGAAGAAGAAGAATGGCAAGTGGCGAGTCTGTGTGGACTTCACGGATTTGAACAAGGCATGCCCAAAAGACAGTTTCCCTCTCCCTCATATCGACCGCCTCGTCGAGGCGACATCTGTGAACAGGCTGTTATCGTTTATGGATGCTTTCTCCGGCTACAATCAAATTTTTATGCACCCCGGCGATCGCGATAAAACATCTTTCATTACAGATCGCAGGATCTATTGCTACAAGGTCTTAAGAACACTGGGGCTACTTATCAACGATTGGTGAACAGGATGTTCGAAGGCCTCCTCGGCAAGACAATGGAGGTCTGGTTTTTTCCCACCGGCTTTCCTAGACAAGGTTTTTACTGAGGCTTGTTCACACACCTATACGTCTTCGTCTCGCCGCCTCGCATCTTAGAGCAGTGCAGATTCGGATCATTTTAAACTTGTCGCCTCGCATCTTCGAACGATTCGCGGGTTATGAGCTCGTCAGTTCGCAAGTTCGAAACCGACCATCAGATGGCATCGCGTCGATCAGCTCGCCGAATTGGGTACAACCATGTCACTTGGGCTCGGCAAAATCGGTCAACACGTTAGCAGTCTAACGGAAATCAATTCTTCACTTGGACACCCTTACTTCAACACTTTTATTTATAAAACTGTTAAACTGGGGGGCTAACTGTAGGGGTCAAATCTCCCCTAGAAGAATCGATAAGCCTAAATCGATTAAGTGTACGTTAAACGGCCCAACGGTCAAGCCCAGAAAACAGAGGCCCATTATAAGCCCAACACTGTTTGTCCAAACCGATTTGTATTCTCTATAAATAAGCATGTACCCCCCTCATTTGAGAGGATCCAAAATTCTGAGCTATAATAAGACAAAAACAGCTTTTTCAGCTAATTAATAAGAACAACTCAAGAACCCTAATTCTATTTCTTTCTAAGTGTTTGGAAACCTAAAGAAGCCCTATTTCGAAGAATCTTCACAAATTCTATTATGTGAAAATCCAGCACACACAGCCGAGCATCACGAGCCTGCTTAGCCATGTGTGGAGAATCAAGACCCCCGGATAGCTTCGACGCTTTATGTGGCAAGCCTTAACGGGGTGTAAAGCCACTTATCAACGATTGACTTACCGACATCTTGGAAACGATAAGAGTTGTCCCAGATGTGGTGCACCAGAGGAAACAATTAATCATATGATTTTTGAGTGCCCCCCGGCCTTGCAGGTGTGAGCCTTATTGGACTATCCGTCCCTTTCGGGTTATTTCCCGAGTACATCCCTATACCAAAATATGGATTTCCTATTTTAGAGGGCAAAAGAAAGGGGTCTCCCCAAACCATAAAAGGGATACATTCCCGTGGATCAATTGGTTCATTTGGAAGGCCAGAAATGATAAGCTTTTTAATGGAAAGAATATATCAGCAAAAACTACACTTCAAGTTGCCTAGTTAGAGGAAAAAAGTTGGAGAAGCGCGAATTTGGTTAAAGAAGACAAAGAAGAGGACGGAAATCCGACCCCAACTGAAGATAGCATTCAACCGGCGCATCCGCTTATCCCGATCTGTCAAGTAGACGCTTCTTGGACAGATCATGGGACCACTAGCGGTCTCAGATGGTGTCTCACCGATTCATCAGGAAAGACGATCACCGGCAAGCAAGGATGTCGCAGAAGCCTTTCAGCCCTACATGCAGAATTCGAGGGACTTCTCTGGGCAATGGAGTGCTTAATTCAGAGGCAAGTACCTACGGCCCGACTCGAGACCGACTGCTCAGATTTTTCAGACTGAGTTAGACCACTTTACCGAACTTAGAGCTGGATTTACTACTTTTTATTTATCCCACATATCTCGAACTTGTAATGTTCGTGCTGATGCCCTTGCAAAAGCGGCACGAGCACTTAACAATATATTTTCCCATGTAGATACTGTTGTGTTGGTACAAAGTACCCGTTCTGGGATGACTTCTACCAACCAAATGTGATTTAATATATGGAACTAGTTGACAAAAAAAAAGATATATCTATGTTCAAAATATAACACCCACACATAGAGAGACACAAGGATACCACACGCGCACCACCACCACCACCGAACCGGGCCGGACGCGTTGGCGGTTGGTGGTTAGCGGAATTCTCGCCTCGTCCGAGTAATTTTTTGGACCATTGATTTGTCAAAATTTACTCAATGAATTTTCTGGAAATTTTCCATTTCTGATTTTTGAAATTTTACATTTCTGAATCTAGAAGTTTTCCTTTATTCGTAGCTGACTTAGTAAGAATTGAGAATTATTTCAAATCTTTTATTGATTCGAAACTTGCAGAATACTCCAGAATATTCAACCTTAGACTATAAATAAAGGGTCACATCTCTCATAATTTCCCACGCAATCAAACACAGAAAACTCACAGTTTTAAATTATTCTATCTCTCTCGTCTTCATAGCTTTAGAAAGAAAGTCTTTTATATTTTAGATTTGAGAGTATATCGTAGATCTAGTTCGTTGAGTTCTATACCTGCTCGAGTTATAGTTTGGATCGGTTGTATCCTGGAATTCAAAAATCAAACGTTACTGCGAGCACAAATGCAGTCGATTTATTGAATTAAGAAAAAAGATATCATATCTTGCCTCCGTGATTTTGCTTATTTAAATACAGTATTTAAATATGTTTGTTGCAATTTGTTTTTGTTATCGTTATTTGAATAAAATTTGCTTGTTTTTCTTAATTCGGTTTTTGCGGTCCTACAACCGTTTTATTACTACAAAGAAAATAAAACTTACCGTTTTAATACAATTGAAACAGAGTAAAGTAATAACTGCTAAAAAAAGTTGTTTCTTTTTCTTCTTCTTCTTCTTCACCTCTTACTGCTCTAATATTGAAAGAAGAAGAAATTAAGATCTTGTTTTGCTTCTAAAATTGAAGATCATGTTGCCTAAAAAACCAACTGATTGCTTTGACGAAGCTCGATGGGTCAACAATTTCCGAAAATCTCTCGAAGAGGAACACGATCTCGAACAAGTCACAGTAAGCATTTTCAATGTCCCGTACACTACAAGAAAACTGCGAGAATCCTACGGAAATATCCGTCAAAAGTCTGTCGGAAAACGCATATTCCGACAGATTTCCGACGGATTTGTCAGTCGTTTCTATCTTGTTGGAAATGGTAATTCTGTCAGAAATCCGTCAAAAATTTCCGACAGATTTCCGACGGCTTTATTTCCGACGGAATTCCGAAATCCTGCCGGAGTCCCGCGACACGTCGGAATTCCGTCGGAAATGTCACTGTCGGAAATCTGTCGGTTTTGTTTCCGACTGATTTCCGATGAGTTCCGATTACATGTAAACCGACGACTTTCCGACAGACTTCCGACGTATTTATTTCCGACAGATTTCCGACGGTGTTATTTCCGACAGCTTTCCGACGGATCCATTTCCGACAGATTTCCGACGTATTAGTAGAAATTATTAAAAATTATAATAAATTAAATAATAATTAATTTAATATAAATTTAAAATTTAAAATTTGAATTATTTAAATTAAAATATAATTAAAAGTAGAAATTAAAATAAAATTAAAAGTAATATTGTTTTACAGAAACGTTGAAAATAAAAATCTAAATGGTGGGCCCCCGCGGAAAATCCGGGTTGCGGCCCAAGTACTCCATCATCCGTTGCACCATCTCCCTGTCCTTGTCCCGCTCGGCTCTCTCCTTCTCCCGCTCGGCTTCTTGGGCGGCTTGTGCTTCTCGTATCTGTTGGACCGTCGTCTTCAAACCTTCAATTTCGACGTCCTTTTCCTGCATCTTGGCTCTCTGGTCGGATGTCTCGCTGTTGTAACAAGAAGACCCCGATGATCCTGCATCGTCGGGAAGACCATAAAGCCGCCATTTGCTCTGCGGAGCAACCTGCGGAACAAATTAAATTGTAAATGAAAAAGACATGAAAACTATTTTAAATTTTACATACCTTTAAGACGAATTCGTTGATGATGTCGTCCGGGGCTTGGGTGAGGGGAGGGGTTCCTTCCACGGATGGCTGAGACAGAATGTACTCCTCTTCCATTCTTAGGACGCTCTCCTGAATCTCCCGAGCTACCTGATCCTGGACGACACCATTCTTGTCGGTGTGTGTTGCTAGCAGAAGTTCCAAGTTGTTGGGATCCCGACCCAACTTCTTAACCTGCAGTTGTTAGAAATTTATTTGATAATATAAATGTATAAAACAAAAAAAAAATTAAAAATCAAGACGTACATAAAAAACTTACCATATCCCTAGCCTTTGTCTTCTTGCTGGTAGCTCCAAGGTTGTGGGTGGAAGGTCCCTTGCCGTTGCGCTGGCTGTTCCGGTTGCTAGAGTGATATGTAGAGCTCTCCTTGGTAGCCTCTAGTTGCCAATAGGCGATGAACCCGTTCCACAAGTCCGGCTTCTCAACCATCTCCTTTGGCACCTCACCGTGTAGCCACTTATCCTTCCACTCGAACACCTTCTTCGAGTAGTGCAGTGCTGCATAAGAGTCGAATTTCCTCCTATCCAGAGCGGTCATGTGTGGGTCCCACCTAAATTCTTGCTGCAAAAACAAAAATTAAATATAAATAATAATAATTTAAATGAAAGTAAAAATTGTGAAAACAGATGACTTACCGAAAATTGGCGAAACCACATTTCTTGATCCTCCAGTGGCATGGTGGTGTACGTCGCATAAGGACGGCTGAGCATAGAGTTTTCCATCTTGTTGAGGGACTTCGAAATCCCGCTGCGAGAATCACCAAACCTACGGGAAAAAATGTAACATTAGTCGCAAATAAATTAAATTTGTTAAAAAAAAAAAACAGAAATGGAACAAAAAAACTTACCATCTGTCTCTACCGAGCTGGTATGGATGGAGTCTAGTCAACCTCTCTCGTCCAGGAAGACCTACGAAGTCCTCGACGCTAATCTGCGACGGTGCTGTGGTGGCAGCTGGTGTCACTGGCGTCTGTAGAGGTGTAGACGACGGTGTAGGTGTAGACGTCGAAGTCGAATGAGCTCTACTCACACGACGACGACGATGTTGGCTGCTGCCAGATGCAGTGGCGAAACCACCGTAATCCCTAGATTTATATGATAATATATTTTAAATATATGAAAAATCAATTTTTTGCAAATAATGGTAAAATTATTAAGAAATTCTAAAGTTATAAGGTTTTTAAAAGTTTTAGTAAAACTATTAAAAACCTTATAAAACTATTTAAATACCGTGTAAAACTGTTTATAAGGTTTTTTGTAAAGTTTTATAATTATAAAAATTATAAAAATTTCGAAATTGGTTAAATATATAATTATAAAAATATAATGATTTAAAAAAACATTTCTTTAAATTTCCAAAATTATAAAATTAAAATTCTAAAATTTAAATTTCCAAAATTGTAAAATTTAAAATTCTGAGGTGGAATTAAAATTTAAATTTCCAAAATTCTAAAATTTAAAATTTAAAGTTTTATAAGGTTTTTAAATAGTGTTATAAGGTTTTTGTAAAGTTTTATAAGGTTTTTAAATTGTTTTATAAGGTTCTTAAATATTTTTATAAGGTTTTGTAAACAATCTTATAAACCTAATTGTTTAAAATTCTTTAAAATATAGATATAAATTCAAAAATATTAAAATTCTAAATTGTTAGATATAAATTGTTAGATATCTTTATAAAATAGATATAAATTGTTACATAATTTAAAATTATAAAATATTAAAATTCTAAAATTTTAAATTAATCGTTATAATTGTTTAAAAATTAGTAAAACATGCTAACAATTTTCTAAAAATTTATGGAAAAAATAATTTCCTAAATCTAAATTCATAATTTTTCCTAATCATAAATCTAATTTTTCCAAATCATAAATCTAATTTTTCATAAAAATTTAAAAACCCTAACAATTTAGTAAAAATTAGTAAAAATACTAACAATTTAGTAACAATTTCATAAAATTTCTAACAATTTCCAAATTTCATAATATAACTTCCCAAACCCTAAATCTAACCCTAATCTTAATCCTAAATCTAGCAAAAATCAATTCACAAACTAATTTATATTAAATCTAACCAAAATCAACATGAAATTTGAGGATACTTACAAATGGGATGGAATTTCCGCCATTTGTACGTAATCCGACGAAGAAGAGGCGATTTCCGGCGAGGAGGAGGAGGCTCGTGGGCGATTTCCGGCGAAGACAAGGCGAGGAGGAGGTGGCTCGTGGGAGATTAGGGCTCGTGGGGGATTTCCGGCGAAGAAACCGGCGTGAATAGACAGATCGGAAGGGCTAGAGGCGGAGGAGGCGATTTGTGAGTTTTTTGAGGCTTGAGGAAGTGTCCTTCGAGGAAGACGAGTGGTCTGGAAATAACCCAGATTTCCGACGGATTTCAAGCAGTCGGAAATCCGTCGGAAATCGAAATAAATTAAATGGGCCGCGTGTTTTGGACCGACTGATTTCGCGGTGTTTATTTTTCATTTCGCGGGTAAAAATTGGCAAATCCGTCGGAAATCTGTCGGAAATCTGGGTTATTTCCGACGGATTTCCGACAGATATGGGGTTTTAGGGTATGGGAAATTTAAAAAATGTTTTCTTGTTGGCTTAGGGTTAAGGAATTGAAGAAATTTAAGAAATGTTTATTAAATTTAAGAAATGTTTTTTTTGGAAATTAATGAATTAGCATTTTGGAAAAAATTGGTAATTTTTAAATAATATTTAGCTTTGTTAACATTTTTTTCCAAAATTCTTATTCATTAATTTCCAAAAAAAAAACATTTCTTAAATTTAATAAACATTTCTTAAATTTCTTCAATTCCTTAAATTTAATAAACAATATTTAGCATTGTTAACATTTTTTTCCAAAATGCTTATTTTGGAAAAATTGTTAGCATTTTGTACATATTTTTACCTGAAATCTCCAATTCCGTCGGAAATCTGTCTGAAAAATATACATTTTTCCGACAGATTTCCGACAGATATGGGGTTTTAGGGTATGGGAAATTTAAAAAAAAAATTTTGTTGGTTTAGGGTTAAGGAATTGAAGAAATTTAAGAAATGTTTATTAAATTTAAGAAATGTTTTTTTTGGAAATTAATGAATTAGCATTTTGGAAAAAATTGGTAATTTTTAAACAATATTTAGCATTGTTAGCATTTTGTACATATTTTTACCTGAAATCTCCTATTCCGTCGGAAATCTGTCGGAAAAATATACATTTTTCCGACAGATTTCCGACAGATATGGGGTTTTAAGCTTGTTTATGATCCGTTTACGTAGTTACAAGTGAATAGCATGGTTGAACCAATATTTGGAAGATAAAATACTTGATAATGGTCATTGTTACTTTCAAATTTTAAACATTTAGTATTTTCCGTAAACATCTATTGTTTTGTATATATAACTGTATGAAACGCTTTTGGTTGAAACATGACAAAATCGCAAAACATGTTTTGTATAACATCGAGAAGGTTATTTACTCAATTATCTTTCACTTTAGTTGTCAGAATTGTATTTCCGACAGATTTCCGACGGAACATTATTTTTTTTTTAAAAAAAAATAGAAAATATCTGAATTCTTGGTTATGTTAACAAATACAAACATATCAAAATCCTAAATCTGAGTCTGAGTCTAATCCTTCCGAAGGAATTGTGTCTTTGTCTTCATCAAATTCTCCAACTTCTTCTTCTGATTCTGAATGTACTATATTATCCCCAAATTCAGTGAAATCAACAAAAAGGTCCACCGCTGAAGAATGACCAACTGGAGCCATCGGAGTAATTCTAGTTGGTTGCATAGCATCTTGCTCAGCAACTCCATATAGTCTCCCTCTTGGATTAATTGGAGTCACTGTAATCCAAGGATCTCCTCGATGTGTTACCCTAGGGTAAGAAATGTAGCATACTTGAAACAAACATATTTAGTTTAGGCAATTACAATATCATTATTTATCTATAACGCACGTATTATAAAATTTTAAAATCAAACCTGGTCTGCCTGTGATGCTAGGATGAATGGGTCATACTTTTGCAGTCTCCTAGAAGAATTTACTGAAGTGACGCCAAATTGGCTCACCTGAACACCTTCTGGATATGACGGATCATACCACTCACACAAGAAAACAATGCACCTCATGCCCAACATTCCTGGATAGCTCACTTTCAATATTTCTTTGAGAATCCCGTAGTAGACTACATCACCACTTGTAGCTGAAATACCGTAATCTTCAGTTGGCCTCGACCTTTCTTCATGAATCATAAATGCAAATCCCCTAGTGCAATACTGAACGTATGAAGTTGCTTCGAAGCTTGGGCCAGAAACTATCTCTTGTAACCATGTCGGAAACCTTTCTCCATTCTTCATTCCTTCAGAAACCTGAGATAATAATTTAGACAAATTAATAAACAAACATTTTATTCAGTCCCATAATTAATTCACTAATTTTAAGATATATAAGCGTTTTTTAAAAATTTACGTAATATTGCAGCCAATTTGGAAACTCGGTTTCCTTAGATTCTCCAAGTTCGTCTTCTGTCATATCCGGATAATAGCGACGTATTAATGCAATGTAAATCTTGAAAGCAAACAACAATATATAACATATGAAACCTATATATTACTTAGGTATAAAAAAAAAAAGTATTTAAATAAGTTCTGTTTTTACCTTTCGTACTCCGCCATCTCCTCACAATTCGTGAGGATATACATATGTAAGTGACTCCACTCATCTTGTGATAGGTAACGTCTCTTCCCTCTCCCAATCACTCGGCCAACTTGCGAAAACAACTCAGGGACGAGCGCGGCATACGTGACTCTCTCACCTCTATCATCATGACGAGCAGGACGTCTACTCTTCGTACGAACTCCCCGTGGAAAGTAATATTCCGCAAACTGTGATGATTCTTCATTGATACTCTGTGCGACAATAAAACCTTCAACTCGAGCCAAATTTTTGACCTTCTTCTTTAGATGGAACATGTACCGCTCGAAAGGATACATCCAACGAAATTGAACGGGACCACCTAGTTCGGCTTCGCGGGGCAGGTGTAGGGGAAGATGTTCCATAACATCAAAAAAAGACGGCGGAAAGATCCTCTCAAGATTGCAAAGGATCACTGGTATATTGGCATCTAAGTTGCGGATCCCCTCAACTGTAAGTGTCCTCGTGCATAAATCCCTAAAGAAAGCACCAACTGCTGCAATAACTTCGTGGACAGTTTGAGGAAGGAGATGGGTAAAAGCAAATGGAAGAAGCCTCTGCATCAGTACATGACAATCATGACTCTTCAGTCCCATAAACTTTAGGTATCGCGAGTCTACGCAGTTACCCAAATTAGCTGCATATCCATCAGTGAATTTAACTTCATCTTTAATCCACCGGAAAAATTCTCTTATCTTTTGTATTTGCAATCGGTACGGAGGAAAAGGATATGTACCATCGGGAAGACGATCAAGATAATGACGGTAGCAAATCTTTGAAACATCCATCCTAGACTTCACATTGTCTTTTGTCTTTCCCGGGATGTTTAACACCGTATTCATGATGTTGTCAAAGAAGTTCTTTTCAATATGCATCACATCGAGGTTGTGCCTTAATAAATGATCCTTCCAATACGGCAAATCCCAAAATATACTCTTCTTGTGCCAGTTGTGAGCTTCCCCTACACCACAAACCGGTTCATGCCCATTACCCCCACAATCAGGAGTCCTCTCAGCACCAAAATCTCTCAACTGCTCCAATATAGTACGACCGTATATCTCATCAATTGGAGCATCAACCACTTGTGTATTTTTCTTAAATAATCTTTTAGACCGACGATAGGGATGGCCGTTCGGTAGAAACCTTCTATGGCAATCAAACCAACATGGCTTTCTTCCATTCCTCAATTGGAAAGCGTCAGTGTTGTCTTGGCAAAACGGGCACGATAATCTTCCATGAGTAGTCCATCCAGATAGTATACCGTATGCTGGGAAATCGCTAATAGTCCACATAAGGACCGCACGCATCAGAAAATTCTGCTTCCGTGAAACATCAAACGCTTCGACACCGTGACTCCATAGCATTTGTAACTCATAAATCAATGGCTGGAGGAATACATCAAGTGATCTCTTCGGATGCTCAGGGCCGGGAATAAGAACGGAGAGGAATAAAAACTCTCGACGCATGCACATACCAGGGGGCAAATTGTACGGTGTTACGATTACGGGCCACAAAGAATACTGCCTTCCATGCTTCCCAAATGGGTTGAAACCATCCGTACTTAACCCGAGGTACACATTTCTTGACTCGTATACAAAATCCGGATACAACATTTGAAAATGTTTCCACGCTTTTGCATCTGAAGGATGTGTAATCTCTCCATCTTGACGATGCTCTGCATGCCATCTCATTTGTTCTGCCGTTCACGCAGATTGATATAACCTCTTTAACCTCGCTGTCAATGGTAAGTACCACATACGTTTATATGGAATTGGAACTCTCCCACCAGTTTCCTGATATCGTGGTTTACGACAAAATTTACATCTTCTCCGGTCTTCGTCTTCTCTCCAATATAGCATACAGTTGTCGATGCATACATCTATCACCTGATACGGCATACCAAGACCAGCTACAAGTTTCTGTATCTCGTAGTATGATGCAGGTGCCTGATTATCTTCAGGCAAAATATCTTTCACAAAATATGCTATCGCATCAACACAGTCTTCCGCCAAATTGAAGTCCGTCTTAATGGTCATCAGTCTACTAGCAGTTGATAAAGGTGAATGTCCATTTTGACACCCATCATATAAGGGCTGCTTCCCTGCGTCTAACATATCAAAAAATCTTCTATATTCTTCATTTGGTTCTTCTACCCTATCCTCCCCTATTACGATCGATGG
The DNA here is from genome assembly GCA_963576765.1 of Draba incana. Classification (NCBI taxonomy): domain Eukaryota; kingdom Viridiplantae; phylum Streptophyta; class Magnoliopsida; order Brassicales; family Brassicaceae; genus Draba; species Draba incana. The sequence continues at coordinate 23,546,306 of OY755212.1, read as the reverse complement.
CAAATTCTCTCTAAACGCATCATGAACCATCTCAGCAGTACCTACACCAAAATCTACTTCCGTTCTATGTTCGCCTAAGCTATCCGTTCTATGTTCACCTAAGTTATCCGTTCTATGTTCGCCTAAGCTATCCGCAACATATGGTGCACTGCTATTACTAGCACCATCATTATTAGTTTCTCCATGAAAAAACCAAATTTTGTATCCCGGCATAAAACCATTGGTATACAAGTGATGCCAAACTTGTTCTACATTAACATTACTCGAATTGCAACAATTTCAACATGGACATTTTATCACCTTTCGATTCCCGACAACCGCCATGAACTCGCATATACCTCGTGCATAACTTGCATTTAATGTGTTCGACTCCGGATCATACATCTCTTCATCCATCCACGATCTATAATATCTACAAGATGACATCTCACTCTCTTGACGATTTTTTCTAAGAAATGTTTGGTTGGAAGTTGTTGTTGTTGTGAGTAAATGAAGATGTGTGGAATCATATATATAAATACGCTGACCGTTGGAAATCTGTCGGAAAAGCGTCGAAAATCAAACTGATATAATAACGGCTATATAACGGCTATTTTTTCCGACAGATTTCCGACAGCTAGTTATGTGTCTGTCGGAAATCCGTCGGAACATATTAACGGTGCATAATTTCCGACGGATTTCCGACAGCAAACCGGAATCACCGCCGGTGTCGGCACCGGCTAGTTATACGGTCCAATAATCCGACCGATTTCCGACAGTCTTTTTGTCCGTCGGAAATAATTCCGTCAGATTTCCGACGGAATTGAAAAATTTCAGTTCCGTTGGAAATCGGTCGGATTACCGTCGGAAAATTTCCGGCGGAATTCTTTCCGTCGGAAATTCCGTCGGATTTGCGGCTGTTTTCTTGTAGTGCCATAAAAATGTAATATTACAAGTAAATTTATTATTTGTTGCATAACTATTTGATATATATATATATATATATATAATATTGTATATGAAAAATGATTATATTTTTTTATATATTTTGTTTGGGGCCCCAAAAATCTCAGGACCGACTTGAACATTTCATGGATTTTTCGGTTGTTGATTTTAGAACCACATGATTACAGATACCGAGGCTTTTAACCACTGCATCTAAATGTTGTTGACGCTCCAACATTTTTTTAACTAAGGTATATATTATTTTTGTGAAACGTACATATACCACAAATATTCATTTTATAATTTATCATGTTTATTTTGTTGGGAATGTCCTGAAATCACACTTGTATTCACTCTAATGATAGTTGTATTGTCGAGATTAGACAGTCATATGATACTAGGTGATCATTATGTTTTGCTAGAAGCCGCTGATGATCTATGAGTTATGAACTCATTGCTAGTATTATATGATCCTACAGGGTCACACACCTAAGCAAACTTGATTTACTTTATATGGGAATGATCATTAATGTAATGATCAAATGATGTGTATTTGATACACATGAGAAACGTGTTTAAGAGGTTGTGTCGATCGACACAATAGTGTGGTGTCGATCGACATGTGTATATGATACACATTAGAAACGTGGTTTTAAAGAAGGTGTCGATCGACACCACTGAGTAGTGTCGATCGACACGGGCCAATAATCGAAATAGGGATTTCGGTTTAATGACTTAATTTGAGCCAGTTTATTTACTGGTCAATTAGGTTTTTGGCTCGTGCCTATATATAGGATATGAGGCACGAAAACCAGATAAACCAGAAGTTCACAGCTGCCTCTGAAAACGTAGAATCCCAGAGAGATCCGATTCCAGGCACTAGCATCCCTGCGGATTCCAGTTTGTGTGCGTGTGGACTATCAGTAGAGGCCCAACACTTGGGGCGCTCATAGATCTCGATTCCTGTTCTAATTCCGCTGCATAAACTCCAGGTATATTCGAGATTTGTTCTTATTGATTCATTGTTTACAAACCCTAGATCCTAGGTAAAGGAACTTTCGTTAGGTTGTTTAATAGAGATTAAACTCGTGAAAACCTGAGTAAATTCCTACAGTGGTATCAGAGCCTTAGGGTTTAACATGTAATCTGCTGGAACGTAATTGAATTAGAGAATTCAGTTTGATAGATCAGTTTTCTGTAAAATTGATCAGAGCTGATCGTGTCGATCGACACAATGGTTGTGTCGATCGACACGACTTTGCTAAAGTTTTAGGGTTTTCGATCGTAAGATCAAAGTCCCAGAAACCCAGGTGTCGATCGACACAAATGGTTGTATCGATCGACACGACCTTGAGAAGTGGTTAACCCGTTCAATTGGATTGAATCGATTATCTCACTTGGTTCGATGCGATTTGGTTGGCGTTGATCGACACAAATGTTGTGTTGATCGACACCGACCGATTATCGACCCGGTTCAATTAGATTGACCGGTTATCGATCCGGTTCAATTGGATTGACCGGTTATCGAAAATTGAATTTGGTTTAGTCTATGTCGATCGACACAAATGTTGTGTCGATCAACACGGAACGGTTATTGAATTGGTTCTGTTGGTTATCGAAATCGGTTCAATTGGATTGATCGGTTTTCGAAGAACTGTGACAGAGAGGTAAGTGTCGATCGACACTAAGGTAGTGTCGATCGACAGCCTACAAAGATTATGGTTAGTGAACCTAAAATCTAATAACCGAACCAGATTTAATAAGATTAGGTTCCTGAATGCATATATGATATGTATTAAGGATTGAAAGTTCAATTCCTCAACTTAATATCAAGTGTTCTGGATGTCTTTCCGATCTTGTCAGCTGTCAAAACTTGTTTCATTGCGTGATGGGCTTGCAGTGCAAGGTGTCCGCAGTTACATGAGTAAGGCAGTAAGTAATTGTGTTGATGGGCTTGCAGTGCATGACATCAACTATTACATGACTGAAGAGATTGGTTTGCTTGAATGGGCTATCAGAAGTTCTGGGCCCAGAGACATCAGGTGGATAAAACATAAGATGTCTTATCCACAACCAAGAGTCATATTGGATATGATTAGCAAAGTGTTGCTTACCTATATAACTAAGATTTAAGTGACAGCCAGTGGCTCGCTCGAGTTTTGGTAAAATATGGATCTTGGATCATTATATTCATTTGAGGAAATATTGTTTTGAATATAATGCGAGTTTTCTTAATTGTTAAGATTTCTCATTTCCTAAATATCATAACTGATTTTTCTTTTTCTTATTACAGTTATGTCTAATCAGAACTCTTTCTCGTTGAGATCTGTCCTTGAGAAGGACAAGTTAAATGGATCCAACTTCCTTGATTGGTATCGGAACTTGAGAATCGTTCTCAAGCAGGAGAGAAAGGACTATGTCCTTGAGAAAGCTCTCCCCGAGAAACTAAGGTCCAATGCCTCACATGCAATACATGATGCTTGGAATAAGCATTATTATGATGTGGTCGATGTGAGCCGTCTGATGAGGGATACCATGAACTCTGAATTGCAGGGGCAATATGAGAACGTGGAATCGCCTATCGAGATAGTCACTAGCCTGAAAGCTATGTTTCAGGAGCAGACTCGAACTGAGAGATACCAGTCAGTTAAATCTCTGTTTGAGTGCAAGCTACCAAAGGAAGCTCCAGTAAGTCCTCATGTCATGAAGATGATGGGTTATATTGATAACCTGAGGAGACTGGATTGTCCTATTAGCCAAGAGTTGGCTACTGACATCTGCAGTCACTGCCGACGAGCTATGATGAGTTCATCAAGTACGACATCAAGAATGTCTTGATGAAGACGTTGACTGAACTGCATGATATGCTCAAGACAGCTGAGCTCAATATCAAGAAGGGCAAAAGGTTTGTGAAACCCAGTAAAGACAAGGGTGAGAGAAAGGCCGTCCAGATTGTGAATCAGGATAAGCCCGAGTTTCTCACTAAACCCAAGTCTGGCCCATCTGATGATGATACTTGCAGCTACTGTGGGGAGCCAAGGCATTGGAGGAGAAAATGCAAGAAATACATGGAAGATTCTATGGAAATAATGGAGATGTATGACACTCCTTATTCAGGTATTTGTGTTATTTCAAGTTCTATCTTATGGGTATTAGATACCGGTTGTGGTGCTCATGTTTGGTTAAATATGCAGGGCCTAAGCAATAGTAGAACGTTGAAGAAGGGACAAGTGGAGATGCTCAACAGGAATGAAGCAAGAGTTGCTGCATTAGCTGTAGGAAGTTTCCATTTGTAGTCGCCTTCGGGCTTGGTTTTAGAAACTATATTATTGCTATTGTGTATCTGCTATGAGCAGAAATGTCATTTCATTTTCTTGTAAGGATATGAGTGATTTTATTTTGATAAAAGACAAATGTTGCTCTTTTGATCTTAATGAAAAGTTATATGATAGCACCCCATTAGAGAATGGGTTTTATGTCTTAAACCAATTTATGCATGTATATAACATAAATACCAAACTGTTCGAGTAAAATGACTAAGAACCCAATTTTCTCTAGCATTGTCGTTTTGGGCTTCAGCAGATTCAAAAGTTCCATGGTGATGGGATTTTGGGCTCATTTGATTGTGAATCATGTGAGAAATGTGAATCCTGCTCATTGGGCAAAATGACAATGGGCCCTTTATCAAACCATATGAAAGGGCCAATGACTTATTGGGCTTTATACATACAGATGTGTGCGACCCGATGAGCACAAGTGCTAGAGGAAACTTTTAGTACCTCATTACCTCTACTGATGAATTAAGTAAGTATGGATATGTCCATATAATGAGACACAAGTCGGAATCCTTTGAAAGGTTCAAGGAGTTCCAGAATGAAGTACTGAATTAAATGGGCAAAAGTATTAGAGCTCTTCGATTAGATCGCGGAGGAGAATACTTAAGTCAAAAGTTAAGTGATCATCTGAGAGAGTGTGGAATTGTTTCACAGCTCACTCCTCCTGGAACGCCCCTTTGGAATGGGTTTTCCAAGAGGTGGAATCGGACCTTATTGGATAAGATTAGATCAATGATGAGTCACACAGATCTTCCATAATTCTTTTAGGAATACACTCTAGAAATGTCTGAGTTTACACTTAATAGGGTTCAAACAAAATCGATTGCAAAGACACCACATGGGATGTGGATTGGAAATGTTCCAAGTTTGTCTTTACTAAAATTTGGTGCTGTGAGGCTTATGTAAAACGTTTAACAAGCTCGCACCCAAATCCGATAAGTTCTGCTTCGTAGGTTTTCCAAAGGAAACCAAGACTTACTACTTCTACAATCGCTCTGAGAACAAAGTGTTTGTTGCTAAGAAATGTATTTTCTTGAGAGAGATTGTCTTTCCAAGAAAAACAGTGGGAGTGAAGTACAACTCGAAGATGTTCGAGAATCACAGGAGATTACTCGACCTGTTAAGGAAGAGTAGTAGCTGGATCTGCAAAGAGTTGTAGAACCTACACCTGTGGTGCCTAAAGTTCGCAGATCCGAAAGGATTCGTAACGATCACGAGAGATATGGATTTCTTGTGACCGATTGTCATGACTTGTTAATCATTGACAATGACGAGCCTGCGAATTTTAAAGAAGCAGTGTTGGGCCCAGACTCCGAAAAGTGGCTAGGAGCCGCTAGATCTGAAATGGGAATATCCAGATATTCAAAGCTTGGCTGGTGGCTAAAGGTTTCAAGCAAATCATGGTATAGACTATGATGAGACCAGTTCCCATTCGCTATGCTTAAATCCATTCGGATTAGACTAGCAACTGCCATTTATCATGGTGATGAGATTTGGCAGATGGATGTGAAAAACAGTTTTTCCTTAATGGAATTCTGGAAGAGGATGTGTATGTGACACAATCTAAGGCTTCACATATCCAAATAATGTTGGGAAAGAATGCAAGCTTCATCGATCCATGTATGGATTGAAGCAAGCATGACGGAGTTGAGATCTTCGTTTTGATAAAGTTGTCAAAAGGTTTGACTTCATCAGGAACGAAGAGGAAACGTGTGTTTACAAGAAGACTAGTGGGAGTGTAGTTGCATTTCTCATTATGTATATAGATGACATACTTATTCTCGGAAATGACGTTCCGTTGCTTTAGTCTTAGAGACTTGGCTCGTAAGTTATTTTTCAATGTAAGACATGGGAGAAGCCGCGTACATTCTTGGAATAGGAATCTATAGAGATAGATTGGGTAGGCTAATTGGATCGTGTCAAGATTCTTATGGTGATAAGGTCTTGGACAGACTCAGTATGCATGATTCCAAGAAGGGCTTCATACCAATGTCTCATGGTATTTATCTTGGCAAGACGCAGTGTTCCTAGACACTAGCTGAGCAAGAAAGTTTTTGAGTAGGATTCCTAGGCGTATGCAGTGGAACCTATCATGGATGCCATGACCTGCACTCGTCCAGATATTGCTTGTGTTTTAAGCATGACGAGTAGATACCAATATGATCCATGTGAAAGTCACTGGACAGTTACCAAGAATATTCTCAAGTATTTGAGAAATACTAAGGATAGGAGCTTGGTGAACTTAGGAAGTAATGTTTTCTGTTGAGAGTGGTTAGACGGACAAAGACAATTTATGGTAGGAACCTGATTATGTCTTGTGTCTATACTGCGGTGCGGTTTGTTGGAAAGGGTTCCAAGCAGAGCACCGCAACCTCTCCCACAACCTAAGCATGAGTTTCACCCTCCTGCTGTAGGTATAGGATATATTAAGATGTGATCTTAATTCTAGTGGGAGTTGTAACGGATTTAGTTATGTTATGATATTCATGTAGACATACTTTGGTTATGTCATAATGAAATTGTTTCATGTATTATTTGATTATTGGATAATTGAATAATAGTCCCAAAGTAATTTATGGCATTTTTATAGGTCATCAAGTTGAGGACTTGATCATGAAACCCTATAAGTGATAAATGACATAGATTAAATTTGTCCCTGGTCAAGGTTGTTAAAGTGGGACACTAACAACCGTGTGAGACTGGCATGTGAGGTAACTGATGACTAAGTTTCATGGAGTCATTAATAAGAGTATTAAAGTCAATCACATAGATATATGTTAGAGAACATATGATCGGACATGACCCGCTAATGGGAACTCTACAGGATAGTTATATAAGTGTCATAAGAGTTTCCAATTACGACTATGAGTATAGTCCTTAGACATGAGTTCATCATGATTTCTTACATATGAATTGGTCCGTTACATCTTTGTCAAACGTTATCCGTAACAGGTGACTTTAAAGGCATTGATTGGGCGTATCATGAAGTATGTGAAGGAACAGGGATGGAACAAGATGGGATTTGTCCCTCCTATATAACAGGAGATAAATATCTCAGGGCCCATCGAAGATTTGATACTGAGAAATGCGTGGCCGCGCTCAAACGAGGTGATTGTCAGTCGTTTGTTTTTGTTCAGTATAAATCGGAGTTCGATGAACATGATTTTGGTTGAATAAGGATGACACGGTTCTTGCCTTATGCCATAATCGAGATATAGAGACGAAAGGATTATAGGAATAGGTGATTCCAGTACAAGTGGGAGATTGTTGGGAATGTCCTGAAATCACACTTGTATTCACTCTAATGATAGTTGTATTGTCGAGATTAGACAGTCATATGATACTAGGTGATCATTATGTTTTGCTAGAAGCCGCTGATGATCTATGAGTTATGAACTCATTGCTAGTATTATATGATCCTACTGGGTCACACACCTAAGCAAACTGGATTTACTTTATATGGGAATGATCATTAATGTAATGATCAAATGATGTGTATTTGATACACATGAGAAACGTGTTTAAGAGGTTATGTCGATCGACACAATAGTGTGGTGTCGATCGACACGGGCCAATAATCGAAATAGGGATTTCGGTTTAATGACTTAATTTGAGCCGGTTTATTTACTGGTCAATTAGGTTTTTGGCTCGTGCCTATATATAGGATATGAGGCACGAAAACCAGATAAGCCAGAAGTTCACAGCCGCCTCTGAAAACGTAGAATCCCAGAGAGATCCGATTCCAGGCACTAGCATCCCTGCGGATTCCAGTTTGTGTGCGTGTGGACTATCAGTAGAGGCGCAACACTTGGGGCGCTCATAGATCTCGACCTGTTCTAATTCCGCTGCATAAACTTCAGGTATATTCGAGATCTGTTCTTATTGATTCATTGTTTACAAACCCTAGATCCTAGGTAAAGGAACTTTCGTTAGGTTGTTTAATAGAGATTAAACTCGTGAAAACCTGAGTAAATTCCTACATATTTATCATCAATGTAGCCCAGAAGAGAATTTAGAGGAAATATTGGTGTTAGCCCCCATATTATGGCCCCCATTTTGTGGGGCCCACAATTTTAAAACATAAAAATAGATAATAATGATATTTCTATGTTTTACAATACTAAATAAAATAAATTACTAGAAAAATATAAATTATGAAGAAAAAATTAACAACAAAAATATTTCAATTGTTCATTTGTTTTTACAGAAAAATATTATTACGATAAAAATGTAATATTACATGTAAATTTTTTTATTTGTTGCATAACTATTTGATATATATAATATTTTATATGAAAAATGATGATTATTTTTTATATATTTTTTTGGGGCCCCGAAAATCTCAGGACCGATTCGAACATTTCATGAATTTCGGTTGTTGATTTTAAAACCACATGATTATAGATACCGATGCTTTTAACCATTGCATCTAAATGTTGCTGACGCTCAAACTTTTTTTTAACTAAGGTATATATTATTTTTTAAACGTATATATACCACAATTATTAGTTTTATAATTTATCGTGTTTATTTATCATCGTGTAGACCCGAAGAGAATTTAGAGGAAATATTGGTGTTAGCCCCCATATTGTGGGCCCACAATTTTAAGACAGAAAATTATATAATAATGGTATTTTTATGTTTTTTTTTGGTGAATATAATGGCATTTCTATGTTTTACAATACTAAATAAAATAAATTACTAGAAAAATATAAATTATGAAGAAAAAATTAACAACAAAAATATTTCAATTATTCATTTGTTTTTACAGAAGAATATTATTACCATAAAAATGGAAATTTTTTTATTTGTTGCATAACTATTTGATATACATGAATCTGAATACATGTATTAATATTAGTTACCTTTATCTAATTCATATCAATGATATCTATTTTTTCATTTTCACAGTATCATCCTTCCCTGTGTTTATAAATATGTTTCCATTTATGATTTGAAAATAATTATTCCGGAATAAACATCCCGCGCTGGACGCGGGTCTATAACTAGTCACAAGTAAAAACATCAGTAACTGCAAACCTATTATATGACACGTGGCAAAACTCAAAAATTTTACTCTTCCGATATTTTACGAAATCTCCTGTGCGAGAGATTTAAGCTTCTTAAACAAAAAAAGTTGTGCCGAATAAAAAAAAATCAAGCATCTTCCACCTTCTTCTCCCACGATCTCTAGATTTTCAACTTCCCAACTCCTCTTCAACAAAGGAATTCTATCTTCTCTCTCAAAAAGCCTCGACATATGTTTCTTTCCTACAGTTTTCCTGGAATTCCTTTCTAGGTAAAAAAATTGAAACTTCTCTAAATTTGCATTACGTCTGTTTGTTTCTATTGAAACTGGATAGGTTCCTTGATTTGATTGTTCATCTCTTTCGATTCTTCAATTCAGTTTCAGTATCATGTTTCAATTTGTATTCGCATAGTTCTGCTTAGACTCATCTAACAAAATTGTTTTATTGGATTAAATCAGGGTTTGGTGAAGGGAAAAAGGAATATAAAGATGAACAATCGCGGAAAGGTAAATGTACTTCTTCTATATTTGATAAAATTTTAGACTCAAAATTTATCGGAATCTCTTATTGTAACCGGATTCTACGTGATATCTCCAGCAATTGAATCGTGTTTCATCATCATCGTTTAGCCTTGCTACAAGGTTAGTGAGTGCTTTACATATCTCTTCTTTTATGAGAATTTATATGGAGACTAATACATCTAATTGCTTCTAATTTTAAGTATGATGTTTTTATGGTGTAAATCTGATGACTTTCTTAAAACTAGGTTGTGGCATGTTTTTGTCTTTTAAAACCTGATAATCATCTTTTGTTGCCTTTTTTTTGAAGCCAAAGTCAGAGGATTTTTTGTTTGATCTTCTCACAGTTGTCTATGATTATTCAATACGCTTTCATATTTCATATATCAACCAACAATTTGTTCTCCTCACTTAATTTTGTTTACCACTTCTGACCATATCGTGTCCATTTTGTCTTCTGATTATTCATTTTGAAATTAAATTCACATTTGTATTTCAAATTTGATTACTTTTCAGTAATAATATTTATTAATTACAAGCATCCGTTATATTCTTAGAGATTAGTTTTTTTCACTTTCAGCAACGTATATGTCTAAATGTACTCTTCAAGATTGTGTTTGAACTAGAGAAAGACTTTTCACGTTTGAATTGTTTTTTTCAGTCGTTCTTCCTAATCTGACTCACAAACTACATTGTTTTGTTTTTTCATGCTTTTTTTTTTAAAGTGATGAAGAATTAAGATGGACGCTTCAAAGTTTCAGTTTGACCAACATGGCCATGTAAGTATATTTAGTTTCAAGTTCAAAATCATTATTATTGTAATGAAGAAGAAGACATACGTACCACATAACCCATCCTATATGTGCTCGATCTCTTTGTTTTGCCACCAATAGAGCATCAAAGTTTTCTCATCAATTTTAAGAAAGGTTGATCGTGAATGAGACGCAAGGATGTGTCTCGGAATTACCAGCTAAACATGTATTTTCTTCGCTTTTCCAATATAAACTACATTGTTTAAATTTTTTTTTATCTATGTAAAGTAGTTAAGGAGATTCTCATTTGAGTTTTTAAGTTAAGAGTGGATCATCTCTTTTACTTATGTTTGTTTATTTGAACTATAGAATTTTCCATAAATTTTAAAATATGGTCAAATTATATAGAGCTAATATTGTATAATTAGTATTGTAACTAAATCTATATAGCATTTATTATATTTTAATTTCAAAAAATTGTTAACATAATTATTAAATCAAGTTATCTAGTTATCTAACAAGAGGTCAGCACTCCACACCTCTCACCTTAAAAAAAAAAAAAACACAAATCACGAAGACGAAACATTTCGTTGTTTAGGGTCTTTTCTACTTCTCTCAATCGAATCTCGATCTCTCTTTCTTCTTCCTCACCCCCAAACCCCTGATCTTCTCATAAACTCCTAATTTGTTTGCTTTACATAGAAACCTTTTAATATCCCCTCACTACCATGCCTTCACCATTTCACACATACGTTACAACCTTTCACACCCAAGTCTACCTTATAATCGCACCGAACAAGTTATACCCACCTTCACCGAAAATGGCTCAGCCCGTTTCGCTAATTCGTCCTCATCCCAACTACGTCCTTGGACTATTTACGGCGAGGCCGCCCTACTCACCACATTTTATGCCGCCTCCTTCGTTTGTGGTCTTCCCGTGTGGTCACTCAGAATCTCGAAACTCATACAAAGGCGGCTGTGATTGCTTCGACGCTGTCGAATTCTATCTCCATCACCCACCAAGAATCAGACCCCTACTTCAACAATGATCTGGGGAGAATTCAATGGAGGCTTTCAACGGGTAAGATACGGCTCTTGTCTCTCGGCTTAATATACAATAGTACCAAATTGTTTGTGTTAAGACTTATGGGTTTTCTTTTTCAAACCATTTTTAAAAAGCAGATTACATGGCTTGAGATTAATGTCAACAAGGGTTCCCTTGGGCGAAATCAATAACAAATATAGTGACTTGTTTGTTGTTATTAGGTTCAGACGTGATAGAAGACGGCGGCAGAAGAGAAGGGTGATACACATATACTGAGGAGAGTGTGCTTCATGGGTTTTAATTTCATTTGTCTCATAATACAAACCAAAGGTCTCTTGCGTCTCTTAAAGATGCATTTTTGAAATGGGAAGATGTAAGTTCTACAATTCCAATTCCCATAACTTTTCTTTCTCGAAAACACCTAAATATACATTTCATTGACTGTGGCCAAATTCCCATAAAATGTTTGTTTACCGTTTCTGGTTCCCTTTTAAATCTGGTACGCTAAAACCATATTTTGTATAAAAGCAATGTTGTAACCCTCTGTGGCGTCTTTGAGCTTAGTAGCCTTTTCTGTTATCTTAGTACCATTCTTCCTAATTCAGTCGGTTTCATCTTGGTTTGGTAGGTCATGTGAATGAAAAAGCCAAATAGGTGTTGGACACAGAATGCTTCTTCCTGGGACAAGTGTAAACTTACTTTCTCTGTAAACTTCTAAACCAAACTCAGATTATTGAGTGACAAACAAAACCTATGAAATGATCCACTCACAATAGATAAGCTATTAGTAGGTTAAATGACGCCCAACAAGAATTATGTATCATCCAAGCCAAATTGGGAATATGCAACCAAACACATTCAATTGACAAAGCGAAATCTTCATGTAGATGGTGGAAATGAATAAAATTTATTGAGATTTATGTAATTGAGTATTGATCTTTCCCAAATTGTATCAGTTACAAAGTAATTATTAGAACAAAAAACTCAATCTACAAAACAGGGATAATGAAGTAAGCTTAAATTCAATGAGCAACTACAACATCGTGATTATTCAATACGTTGCTAGTATTACCATTAGTAGATTCAAGTATAGAATTTGGAGAAGGGTTAAAATTCATCATCGTCCTCAACACAGATCTAGCAGGTCCTAATTTCTTCCTACCGATGCGATACGGACCGTAGATCTTGCTCAAGAGATCGGGCATCTGATCCATCGTCAGAGTTTGCAGCGGCGCATCAGAAGAAGACGACGGCAGATCAACTCGGTCCGGGAACGAACGAGTTAAGGGCGAGTTGGATCTAGCGGTGATGCGCGAGTTACGGATCTGAGCCAAGGCGCCTGGCTTCAAGTAACGGTGGAAACCGTCGTTTCTTCTCACCGGAGATTTAGAGATTCCTGTCATGGATCAGAATCGGAGAAGCGATTGTGAATCTTCGATCTGAGGATGGAAGGTTGGGGAAGTAGGGTTTTTGTAAAGGAAGGAGTGGGTGTAATTGGGAGGCGGGAAAATTAGAGTTAGAGGTGGGAAAGATGAAATTGGAGCCTTTTAGGGTTTTCAAAAGGTTACGAAGCGGGAGTTTTTGCGTCACGTGAATCGCCGCCTCATGGTCACGTGGCTTTTAAAGAAAAAATATCTGTAGTCGGGTCGGATCTTTTTATCCTAAACCGAACCCGGATTTATAATCCAGATGGAGCAGACCCGATCGGGGGAGAATTTTGGGAGAGCCATCATCTAATCTGTCCCTTTGAGGGCAAAACAAATCTCTTAAATCCCTTTGTAATCTTCATGTCCCTCTATTCTTTAATGAAATTAGAATTTCCAAAAATGCCCTTACTGAAATTGAATTAAAACAAATGAATTAAAAACAAATTAATTGAAAACCAAAATTTTGGGGAAAAAAAAAAGAAAACGTACGAACGAGCTCGAGCTCGACCTCCCTCATTCTCACGACGTCAACACGAGCTCCTCCTGCGCCGGACCGGCGCCTCCTCGAGCCTCCATCGCCGCAGACCGCCGCCGCCAGACCGCCGCCGCCACCGATTCATTGCTCTTAAAGGTTGGTATTTAACTTCAATGTGGCTCAAATCTAGATTAGGTTTTAGCAAATTAGGGATTGATTGGATTTGGGTTATTATTTTTGATATTGGGTGTTTTAGTATGAATTATGGGTCAATTAGGGCTATAAAGAGGTAACAAATGTATTTTAGTGGTTGAATCCTACTAAATTGGAAATAGATTAGATCTCCATTTGTGTTCTTGCGATAGGGTAAAACTAGGTAAAACAAGTAAAATTGTAAAACAGGTAAAACTGAGAATTATGAATTACGTGTAAAACCAGGATAATTGTGGATAACTAATATTACTGAGTGACTTTTTTTGTATTGTTTTTGACAGGATACGATGAGCAACGAAGTCGGCATATTCTTTAAATGCCAAGGTCGCATGTATAGTTTAATGTTCAATACATTAGTGAGAGAGATAACTTTGTCGATGTTGGAAGCTAGGATATTGAAGAAGATTTTGTTAGATGAAAGAAGGGTCATCGCTACATCAGAACAACCCGAGCAACTGTCGAGAGTAGGGAAAAGTTCTACTCGTATGAACTTTGATGAGGAAATCGGAGCTAATGCCATTGTTCCGTATGTAGGCGAAGAACAAGCAAAAGAACAACATAAGGCGATGGATAATGATGATGATAGATCACGTGATGAATGTATGGACAAAGGTATGGAGATATCGGATATGCGTGAGAGATATGTTGGGCGACCAAGGACGCAAAACAAAAGACAGCGAAGGCAAGGACTCCAATTGTTGCTATTTGGATTTGGTAGCCCTATTTGATTGTATCTTAAACGTTTGTGATGTAAAATTATGTAGAACTGTTGTTTTGTTATGTAAAACTATATATTGGATCTGTATCTTCAGGTGAAACTATGGAAAACTGATTTTTTGTTATGTATAACTATATATTTGATCTCTATCTTCAGGTAAAACTGCTTACAGTTGATATTGTGTAACTAATTTGATAACAAGGTAATAACAAAATGATGATCGATTTAGCAAAAAAAAACAAAAACAAAAAAAAGCCAACAAAATGATGATCGATTTAGCAAAAAAAAAAACAAGAAAAACAAAAACAAAAAATAAAATGATGATCGATTTAGTAAATGTTTTTACTTGTAATTACATGATATAAACGTTACAAATAAATGTTTTTACTTGTACTAACAGGAAAACTATATATTAAATTTTTTTGGGTCCATATGAAACAATCCCACCAACAAATGACTTATACTTTTAGGATCACAATAGGAACAATAGCCAAGTTAGTAGGGTGAAATTACAAAAATGTAAAATTGAAACATTTTAATGCACACAACAATTAGAATGATAGATTAAAGGAAGAAAATCAAATGTAAAACTAAAAATTAAAAGTTTAAGAGTGGGTAAAACTGAATAAATTGAAAACAACCAAAGTAAAACTATTTGGGACTTTCGTAAAACTAAAATCTTTGGTAAAACTATGTGTAATTTTTTGGGCGCCAAAACGAAAATTTCACCAAATCTGGCGCCAAAACGAAAATTTTGACCAAAACGAAAATTTCACCAAATCTTTGGTTATCTCCTTTTCTTTTTTTTTGCTTCAATTTCGACCATTTCTCTCCATTTTCTCTTCTCTCTCTCCTTTTCTCTTTAGT